>JAOXJP010000008.1:7444585-7498530 GCA_025762735.1 Platanus orientalis | reverse complement strand
AGGCGAGATTTAATCCGCAAATGGAAGAATTTTAGGGGTTCTTGTGATTTGATTTTGATGGGGAGTTGTTTTGTAATGTCATGATAAGATCATTAGATTTTGGTAGCGAAGAAGGTTTTAAGACTAAAGGTTTGATATTTTGGATGCTGTGGGCGTGAGACAGAGATTTTTGGTCTGGTTGATATGGCGTCGACAGAGGCGAGGCATCATCATCATAATCTTGTTCCTCTCGCCGCCTTGATCAGTAGAGAGATGAAGAGTGAGAAGATGGAGAAGCCGAGCGTGAGATTTGGATATGCTGCCCAGTCTAAGAAGGGGGAGGACTATTTCCTGGTGAAGACGGATTGTCAAAGAGTTCCTGGAAATTCGTCATCTACCTTTTCTGTATTTGCTGTATGTAATCTATCTTTCTTTCTTTCTTTTATTCTTTATTGTTTTATCTCTTGTGAATGCTACAAGAACATGCATGTTTGCATTTGGGGGTTCAATTGCCTCCTTTGGATTCATTGGGGGCATGATCTGTTTGTTTTCGAAGGAGTATTTGTAACTTGAAAATTTGACCCATTTTATAATCCAAGATTCACGTTACAATCGCCGCAGGAAGTCACTCTTCTGGTTTTGAAACCAAAACTGTGGTTCTTCCTGCCCATATGTTCTGAATCAGAGTTTGCCATAGTTTTTGTTTTTATTTTTTTGTTTTGGGGTTCTAACTGGTCACCACAACCTGTAAGCTGGCTACTTTGTTGACTCTTTTTCGATTATAGCTCTCCCGTATTTCGCTAATTTTGTGTAATCCCAGCTATTCACTGATGGAATGTGACAATTCTTGCCGATTCTTTCAGTCTTTGTTCTAGTGATTTTTCTCTGTTCCTAATGCCATTTTCATATATACATATTTTATTAAATTTAAACCAAGAGAAAGCACGATTGAGATGTAATTTTTCTTTGGATATGTCATCCTTTCATACATTGTCATTTTAAGCCATTTGTTTTGACATCTTTTCTCCTTCTTGTCCTTTCTATATGATGGTCAGTGGATCATTATTTGATGAGCTAATTTTCAGATCTTTGATGGGCACAACGGGAATGCTGCGGCAATCTTTACAAGGGAAAACTTGTTAAGTCATGTATTGAGTGCAATACCCCATGAGCTTGGGCGGGAGGAGTGGCTTCAAGCTCTTCCTAGGGCATTAGTTGCTGGGTTTGTGAAGACTGACAAGGAATTCCAAAGCAGAGGCAGGGGGTTATACGTTTTGTCAGTTTTGGCTTCTTATTGCTGTGCTTTATTTTATGGATGTTATGTATTGAGATAAACTAATACCAACTCTCATTGTCCCACTTTTGACAGGAGAAACTTCTGGAACCACTGCTACATTCGTAATAGTTGATGGATGGACTGTTACAGTTGCATCTGTTGGAGACTCACGATGCATTTTGGATACTCAGGGTGGTGCTGTTTCCATCTTGACTGTTGATCATAGGCTAGAAGAAAATGTGGAGGAGTACGTGTTTGTTTTGAATACCGCGTTTGTTTACTTTTCTCCTTTTGGATCCATGTGTAAATTGCTGATGTTGTAACTGCAGGCGGGATCGGGTGACTGCAAGTGGAGGCGAAGTTGGTAGGCTCAGCATTGTTGGTGGTGCAGAGGTGAGGTGTTTTTAGTTTTGCTTCTATGGTTCTATTAATATCTCAAAGACTGAAGTCTCTGCTCTAGATTTTGAGTGGAAAAACATCATTGCAATTATCATTCTACAATTCTTTTTTTTTTTTTTTTGATAAACTATTCTACAATGTTTGAGAAACCATTATGCTCATTTTCTTAAATTCTATGAACAGGTTGGTCCCCTCCGTTGTTGGCCAGGAGGTTTATGCCTTTCAAGGTCCATTGGAGACATGGATGTTGGGGAGTTCATAGTTCCAATACCATTTGTTAAACAAGTGAAGGTATTTGTCTTGTTGATCTCACTTCCTTTTGGACATTTCTTGGGCCTTCCAGCTCTTGCTCTACCTGTTGATTGAGCTATTATGATTACTTTAGTTTTGAGCTGGATGCTGCTATGTCATCCTCATTCCAAACTCCTAACATTCTTTATTGGTACAATAGCTACCAAATGCTGGGGGAAGGCTTATAATTGCTTCTGATGGCATCTGGGATGCACTATCTTCTGAGATTGCTGCAAAATCTTGCCGTGGATTGCCCGCAGAGCTTGCTGCTAGACAAGTGGTGAAGGTGACTTAAACACATCATTGTGCTATCCTCCTTGTTGGTCATATATATATATATATATATATACAATTAACCTCCCGGTATTTATTTCTTTATGTATACAATATAATGGATGTGTCAAGAATCAAAGTTCTGTTTTGATTATATGAAAATGGTTGTCATTTCTTTGAATATTAACACATCATTAAGTCATCAAAAAAAAATATATATTAACACATCACTACCTTTGATGAATCATTATTTAGGAAGCATTGAGGACACGAGGGCTGAAGGATGACACAACCTGCATTGTGGTTGACATAATTCCCCCTGATAATTCAATGCCACCTTCACCCCCTCCCAAAAAGAAAAATAGGTTTAGATCTCTTATCTTCAGGAAGAGGTCTCACGATTCTGCAAATAAACTAGCGAAGAAGCTATCAGTTGTAGGTTTTGTGGAGGAACTATTTGAAGAAGGCTCAGCAATGCTTGCGGAAAGGTTAGTATTGTGTCTCTTGCCATATGTGGGTTTGATTTTTCGAATAATTTATGATGAAAGTTTGATGTTTTGTGCTGGGACTATTTCTATTTCATGTTGATCTTCTATCTTCTGTCATTTCTTTAAGAGTTGAATTTCTTTCTCATTGAATTTGGCCATATTGCATCTTAGTCGGTATACAGCATGATCATCCTGGTGCATAAAGGGTATGTCTTGGAGGTGTGGGAGCATATTAGAACCTATTAGTGTGGGGACGGGTGGGGAGCGTGAAGGGTTGTCATATGGTTGGCAAGGTTATGACGACTTCTGTTCTCTCATCCTTGTTGATCTGCTTATAAGTAGAAGCTTGGAAAGTTACTTTACTTGCACACATATAGGTTATCCAAGAGGCTTTTCAATAAGCTTTTAAGTTTTTCTTGCATCATTTGGTCTTTCTGGCCAAATTTCAACACATACTACACCCCTTTCAGAGAAATGTAAGTAGAAAAACTTGAAAAATAGGGGTGGAAAATTTAAAGATTCCCAGTGCAAAGCAGTTAGATTCTTTACGGGGATGAAAGAAATTCCAGGAAAAAAAAAACTACAAATCTATAGGATTCTTTTTTTCCTTAAACGAGTAGTAAGTATTATATTAGATGTTATTATTCCCATTACTCAACTTAATTTCCACCTCAACATATTTTCCGTATCTGATCCAACCACCCAATAAAAAATTGTTTTACAACAAATTTCTATTTCCATATTTTCTTGGAAGCTTGTTCCCAAAATTGTGGTACTCTAGTAGGAAAATATGTAGCGAGTACCATTTTAAGTAGGTGATAAATTTGCACTGAGATTTCCTACCCTGATCATCCATGCATTGGTTTTTTCTCATCCTAAATCTAGGTCCTGCTTGACCCATCATAATGCTTTTATTTATTTAGTTAGTTTTTGAATGTGGGGTTCGTCCTCTATCTGCTTATAAGCACACATGTTTTTTTTTTCCATTGAATCAATTAATGTTACTGAAATTTTTATTTTATTTTTTTACTTTGATGATGGATGCAGGCTTGGAAACGACACATTGGTGGGACAGTCAACATCTGGTCTTTTCACATGTGCTGTTTGCCAAGTTGACCTTGCCCCAAGTGAGCGGATCTCTGTTCATGCTGGTTCCATCTTCTCCATGAGCTCAAAGCCTTGGCAAGGTCCCTTCCTTTGTGTTGATTGCCGTAATAAGAAGGATGCAATGGAAGGAAAACGCCCTAGTGGAGTTAAAGTGGTATAGGTGTTCTCACTTTTTCTCTGATATTCTTTTTTTTTTTTTTTTTTATTCTAATTTTTGTTTTTTTAGGGCTTCTTTTTTGTTGACCAATCAATTGTTTGAATCTCTCGACATGATGATGCATCCCATGTATATGTAATATTTGCAAATAATGCAAGATGAGGTGTGGCATCTGAAGAGAGTTTTGTATGACCTTTCTTATAATTTTTACGGTTCAATATATCGAGTAAAATTCTAGTCTCTTATCTTTAATACTGAATCTTGCTGAGTTGGATGAAATCAACTTCCAATGCCAAGAATGGGTTTATATATTTGAAACCAAATGATAAGATAACCTCTGTAATACACAATTACATATGATGGAATCTAATCACCATACCCTTGGGCCTATGGCATCAATGCCCACCTTTGAAAAGATTGCATGTTTTGCTTTGCTTGATGAGACCGTTGGGGTTATGTTTGAAGAAAATAAAACTGCGAATCTCTTTCAGTCCTGGTGAAGAGGTGAATTTTGTTATTTCGAACTGGTAAATGGTATCTTTAACTCGTGTACTGGCCCAAAGCATGTGTGATGCAAATGATGCTTCAGGGCATGTTTGGCTGTCAGGATCGCTTTATCCTGATCAAGGGCAGGAGCTTCTTCAACCGTTTGGCTGCAGGGGAAATTAGTGACAAGATAAGTGTTGAAGACTGGTTAATGAGGGATAAACTGTCAGAAATCAATGCATTTATTATGTGGGTGGGGGGCTTGGATTATGTGTGAACGAATCTTGTGAGAACCGTGACAACACCAGAGGGGCTGACGCATCAGTGCCAAAAAGTGATTTGCACTTTTTGGGGGGCACTAATCACTTTTCGGCGCTGATGTGTCCGTACCCTAATGCCGTTTTCACAGTTCTCACAAGATTCGTTCTCATTAGTGCATTAAAGTATCTTAGCTTTTAGTAGGTAAGAATGCTATTTTGCAAAAGTCGTGAGAGTTCAATTCTCATTGAAATCAGCAATTTTTATATTAAACAATCCATATAACTTAACTATGTACTTCTCTAAGCCTTTTAAAGGCTTCTAAAACTAAATGGAGTCTCCAACATTTCCTAAAATTCAACTAACCTTGGATTTGATGCACTTACACAAGAGAGTAGACATTTGAACAGCGCATCTGATTGCCCAAGAAAGTAAACAAATAAAATAGGAACCAGCACGAAGATGCCAGCTTGCTAAGTTGGTAAAGTCTGTGTGTCATACCACATACCTGGTTCAAAACCCATCTTCACCTACTAATAAATTAACCACTAATGTTTTCCTATCCAAGCAAAAACAAAAACAAACAACAAGAACAAAAACAAAAACCAAAAAGAACCAGCACACATTATTAAGTAGTGCTTGAGCTGCAGGAGTGTTGGACCTCCCCTCTCCCATTACGAGACTTATCAAGTGTCGTCGTCTACTCATCTTGCAACATGAGTAATCCTAATTTTTCTCATGTATCCTTGTAGCAGGACCAGTTTCTCCTCTCTTGGGTCATTGTACAGATGACCCGAACTTGATCTTGTCTCCGATCTTCCTCCGAGGAGAGGGCCGAGGCACGAAAAACTCGGGTAGGCCAACATAGGCACACCACCCTAGGGAACAACCAATTGGCTCCTATGAGAACTGGGAACATGTCTAAGCCCTCCTCAACATATGGACCAACTTGGCATAGCAATGTCAGTTCCAAGTGACCTTTGACCCAAGACCCCAACCTCCTGGCTGACCTAGCCCATTTGACCATCCCAATTCAGTTTAGTCCAGAAAGGACTCAATGGGCCGGGAACTAGCCCAATACCAAAACACTAGTAAAGGCTTTACTATTGTCACCAATGTAAAGGCAACAACCCCTGTTCCCTTGATTAGAAATCCTATGGATATGTGTTTTATCACTGTAGATGGAGACTAAGTGATGACTAGAATGAGTTTGATAATGTTCACATACACTTCTTCAAGAGGCAATCAGAAATTGTTTTTGTGTATTCAATTTTGAGAAAATATGTCAAGTCGATCCATCTTTGGCAGGCTATTCATAATTAGTGGATACATCGGCATCATCATCTGTATAAAAAATAAAACTTCGAGCTTTTCTTCCGAGAAAAATAGGTAGTGCTTTTTAGGGACATTTGGGGCCACAGATGATCAGGATACACACAACTGGTAGGAGAGGCGACAAACAACACATTATTGCGGAATGCTGCTGGGGGGATTCAGCCCCTGACCCTTCTCCAATTCTCCCAAGAGGGTCATGCCACCACAGCCAGCCAAGCATGCTGCTGGGGGGATTCAACCCCTGTACCTTCTCCAGTTCTCCTGAGAGGGTCATGCCGCCACAGGCTCACAGCTAGCCAAGCATGCTGCTGGGGGAATTGAGTTCCTGTTCCTTCTCCAGTTCTCCTGAGAGGTCATGCCACAGCCACCCACGCTGGGGGAAATTGCCACAAGGAATTTATCCCCAGGTTTTTAACCATATACGACAACTAATTCCTACAAGGAAATAGATTCAATGAGCTGGTCTCACATTAGACCACCTCTTATTGACGTTGGATTGGAATAAGTGTATTTGTAAGCCCCAACACTAATTCAAAACTGACTTCAGTGTAGCGGCCACATAATAGGCTGGTTGTGAGAGTGGATTGTATCCGCTCCTCTTATTGTCTGCTCCTCTCTGCACCCTGTCAAGGGGACAGCACATCAGCACCAACAAGTGATTTTCAATTTTTTTTTGGGGTGGGGGGTGCATTTCACTTGTCGGCGCTGATGTGCCCTCCCCCTGACAGGGTGCAGAGAGGAGGAGACGATAAGAGGAGCAGATACAATCCTCTCTCGCTGGTTGTAGGGCTGCCAAAGAGCTGAGGACAAAACAAACCCCTCCTCAGAATTCAGCTTGCCATGGGCTGAACTTGAGCCTTGTTTGAAGCTCACCAAGCTGAGCCCGAACCACCAATGGAGCTCATTTAGCTAAGTGAACCCAAGCAGATTTTTATCGAAATAAATGCTCTGTCCAGGACACCAGGTGACTTCACATGGAATCAAATGGGCAGGCATTAGATGAAATTTCAAATTCCCGCCCATTTTATTCCAAATGAAGTCACCTGGTGCACTGGACAACATCCTGGACACCAAATCATGGACAAGAAATTTGCTCTGGATATTATAGAAATAGATATAGCTTATTACATGGTATATATTTGTACAGTATACTTAATAGAGAGTCCACACGATTTTTAAGTTTTTTAGTAAGAACAGTAGAAAAAGATAATCTAAACGAGTTTGAGCCGAACATGAGCCTCAAACTTAAAGAGCTGAACCTGAAACTAATCCTCAGCCAGAGTTTCATAGTGACTAGCCCTTGGCCAGTTTCATATTCAAAACCCAGAAGAAAACCCCATCACTGGTCCGGGTGTGTCATTTTTTTTTTGTTGGCAAGCGGCTATGCTAGTGCAAGAAAACCGGTCTTGAAGACCAAATAGATAATGTACTAGGGCACGCTATCATGTGAGCCTTCACCACCACTGAATAGCAAAGAACAACAATCCATGTTCAAGGAAATCGCTCAAGACTTGGTAAAGCAAATCAACACAGCTTTGAAAATGCAGAAATAGCTCTCCACTTGAAAGAACTTTAATGACCGCTTTGGGCTCAACTTCCGGGTTGGCGTACACGGAACAACTCTAAAATCTAAATAAACAAATGACAGAAAACAAAAACAAAAAATCGGTTTCTTCAAGAACATCATTGGAAAGTATCACCTTGAAACTTTCTGAGTTCTTTTTTTCCTGGTGAGATTCAGGGGGGAAAAATCCACCAGCTTACTCTCTTGAATCCTACTCCTTAACCCAAAATAACCAAAATCTTTCAAAAACGAATTTTGAAAGCTTGTTAGGTTCCAGATTATAACTAAATTTGGGGAGGATAATGACCAAGCAATTGCACCACCTCAGCTCCCTAACGAGCAGCCTGCGCCTGTGTAGCTTCAAGAACCTGATGTGCCAATTTGTAGGTTCGCCCTGCCACCGCCTTGGTGTCCTCTATGATCTGTTCATACCTGGAATATAGAAAAAAAAAAAAAAAAAATAGAAGAGAAACAACTAACATGGGCATGAAGGAAACCAACAATCCCTCGAATTAAATGCCATAAAATTCTTTGAATTTTCGGGGCAAGTACTGTAGACTTACACATTGGGATTATTGGTTTCCATTACAACAGTCCCTGACTTCGAATCAATCTTAGCATCAAGCTTGGCATTCTGAACAAGATTCACAATCCATCTCTCAGCCTCATCATAGTTCAAATTCAACTTCTCAGCCAGCATTCTGTCAGAAATACCAGCAATTATATTAGGCTTTATGTTTCAAGCAACCAAGTTGTAATTGTAGTTGAGAAAAAAATATAGCATGGCAACAGCATTTAGTCGTGAAAATTTTCAAGGGCATTCAAATGGATTTCATTAATTGGAAGAGAATCCACAGTTTTTTGGTAATTGACTCCAGAAAGTTCAAACGCAGCACACATAATCAAGATAATTTCTAAGTCATCTGTTTCCTTCAAACTCACCTGCCATGATTACAGCAACCAGGAAATAGTAAAGGGCAATAGATTTGAACAGGTATGAAACAACCACATGGTTTCAATTTCTATAACAAGGATTAAACAGGCAATTGCATGCCGCCAGTAATGAAGTGATATAAAAACAACCTACATTTCTAATTCATTGATAGATTTGCTTCTAGATAGTATTGACATATATGAGCAATGTTACAAAACTTGGGCAGTATGAAGTCCTGGTGGTGGTAGTGGTAGTAGTAGTAGTAGTAGAAGAAGAAACAGATACTGGGGATGAAACATTGAGGTTGATGCTGACGCAATCATCATCATTGTCATTTCCAAGAGCAACTTCTAAAAGATCAAAATCAGACAATTGATTGCTGACAGAGAACTACCATTTGAAGATCCATGGTAATTCATTACCTGAGAAAATAGAGAGGGTGTACAATTGATTTGGAACAGTAAAAATTTGTTTCTAAATTTTTAGTATGTTGAGAAGAAGGAATAGGCTTTGAAGGTTTCATTAAAGTTTTTCAACCACAAAAAGAACCAGGTTGGGAATCAAGAAATGAGTGAACCTGATAAACCAAGAATACCTGAATTGCTTGTTTCAATAAAAGTAGGCATTGTCCCAAGTTTTTTTATAATCCCAGTAGTTACAAAAACAAATAACCTCAAAAATAAACCTGGATCCTTCTTCAGATTAAAGCTCCTCTATTAAACGGAATAATTTGGAGAATGGAATTTTTTTAATAAGCACTCCTCTAAACAAGTGTTTGATTTCAACATTGCCATAATCTTGAAGAATGTGCACATAATATTTGATTTTTTCTAGGAGCAAGATGAATGATGAACTTCACTTTTGGAAAATATTTTAACACAACATCATGAATGGTGCAAATAATTTCTAGTTTAATATCTTCTAATTTTATTTGTTTAGATATCATTGTATTACTCCTTAGATTAGTTTGGAACAAGGTAATTAAACCTTTTTTTTTATGAAAGAAATTTTCATTAAAGAAAAGGGACAAGAAATCCCAAAAAGTGGCCAAGAGAACAAAGAATTAGTTACATAAGAAAAGAGTTCCCCATCCCTTTCTAATACTAGCCACAGAAAAGTTCCCCATATCATGACACTTTAATCCCCAAAAACAAGCTAAGTCTTTAGCCTTAGAGAAAATTTGGAATACTGGCTCACAATATCCTTCAAAAACTCTTTGGTTCCGTTCCAACCAAATGGCCCAGCACACAGCAGGTCCCACCAATCTCCAAATGGATTGACCTTCCTTTGAAATCTTTTAAAGATCCCATGACAGGATGAGAGTGTCTAGCCCCTTGGGCATAACCTAAGATAACTCAATCTCTCTACAGAAGCAAGTCCAGACCTCATAAGCAAAAGAACAGTGTATAAAAAGGTCATCTATTCTTTCAGCTTCACGGAGGCACATGGGGCAGGCATTCGGAAGAAATAAACCACGATGCTGCAAGACATCAATAGTAGGAATGCTACTTCTCAGGCCGATCCAAAGAAAGAAGGAAACATTGGAGGGAATGCATAACTTCCAAAGGTTTCTCCATATGGGGTTAGGTAACATCGTGTTACCCTAAGAATTTTTAGCAGTTTGACTAAGAAGATCCCATTCTTAGTAAACATCCATCGCATGGAATCTTCCACCTCAGGTTGAGGTTGGAGGGGATTCACATGCTCAAGTAAGCTTGTTATATCCTCAATTTCCCAATTGTTTAGCCATCTACGCATCTCCACCCTCCAAGCTCCACCAATATCCGAAGAAAGCCAACACTCTGCCACCTTAAAGTCTTTATTTCTAGCTATGTTGTAAAGGGAGGGTCATTCCAACATTAGGGGTCTATCCGCACACCATCTATCCTTCCAGAAACGGATTCTGGATCCATAACCAATCTGAAATTTAATACCCTCCCTGAAAGTTGTTGCCGCTTTCATGATAACTTTCCAGCAACCACAACCATGAGGGTGAGAAGAGGACTCAATCTCCCAATTAGTAGCCATGTCGTATTTACATGCAATGATTTTGCGCCATAGACTTTCTCTTTCAGTTCCAAATCTCCATAGCCATTTAGAAAGAAGGGCTTTATTAGAGGAACGAATACTGCTAACGCCTAAACCCCCGAGATTCTTTGGTTTGCAAACTTCATCTCTTTCCCATCTTTGAGTTGGGGCTTACAGTGTTCATTACTTTGTAATAAACTCTATAGATCAAGGTGAGATTTAAACGTCATAAATTCATGTCAACCCCTTGGGTCCATATGTTTAAGGTCAAAGCCTAAATAACACTTGGGCCCGTTAAAGAAATAGGGAGGTCAGAAATCCAATTGAAAAAGGCTGATCCTTCATGAAGGCTTAATTCAACTAGACCCAAAAAGGGGAGTCTGTAAAAAATATATGTCTACAATCCCTTATACATACAAGGACAACAACATTCCGTAACTGGCAGTTAAGGGTTAACAGCCATTTGCACTAGCCCAATTTGCAAATATTATACTTCCTGGTTGGTTCTTAAATTCGATGCCAATGGATCCTTCTGAGTCTTCCTTTTGACGTGCCTGCTTATTAATTTTGTTGCGATTTTATTACTGTTTTAGTCAAATAATAATATTTGAAAAAGAACATTTTATTTAAATATCTATGATTAGAACTTTCAATAATATCAAAATTTGAACAATTTTCTCTATGTTAGTAAAGGATAATTCTTCACTACTTTTGATTGACATTGTTTTATTTATGTTCTGTGATGGACTAGAAAAAAGTACTAAAACCGGAGATAGCTCTTATAACACTTTCCATTTAGATTTAAAACAATTTAGAAAATTTTGTGTTGCTTGTCCACATTTTATGCTAAAACACACTGTACGATGCCTTACAAGGCTAAACGCAGGCAAAACAGCTACACAACAAAGAGGCCACAAATCCAAAATCTCTAGATAATTCAATAGCCTAAATAGAACTTTTTTTTTTCTTTCAGAAAGTGTCTAGCTCTCATACGAGAAAGAGACAAGATTGGGTACAACACGACAAAGTAAAAAAATAAATTAAACTTAAGAATATTCACAGTAATGGAGTGCAGAGAATTACAAACAGCAAGAAACAGGGATGCATATTCATTTACTAACATGTTACAGAGATAATTATAGAAGTACAAGAGAACAAAATGACAGCATTACAAGATTAATCTCTTATAATTCTAACACACTCACTCTTACAACTTTTACAGAACACTCTAAAAATATATCAAAATTATTCTAAAGTCTCAGATTTGATCTGATGCCCCATTATAGGCAACACACAACAATTTATATAGAAGAGACTTTACGTCAAGAGACAAGCAGGAAAGATAAGTTCGACAATAATTGATGCTTAAATAATGAAACCTCTTTCGGAGGTCAAAAGATGCTTTGGAAAAAAATATTTTGACTGTCCACACTGAATATGCTTGATTAACATTCTTTTAGTGTTACAATATTCTATTCAATTTCAGAGATAAGATTGTATTGATGGAACAAAACGTACTTAAAACTTTATCATTTTGATTTTGAAAAAATCTTGCTTTATCGAAGCAAATGCTACTTTGATATGGAAGAAGCAAATGGATTCTGGATCCAGAACCAATCTGAAATTTAATACCCTCCCTGACATGCTACTTTGATGGAGTCAAACAGACCAAAGTGACAATGATGTCTTATAGAAGCCAACATGGAAGATGCTCAAGAACGGTGGGTTCATTATTCCCCTTATAAAATACTTAGGAATATTATTTGCACATTCTCTAAGATTCTACCAATGTTGAAATCAAACACTAATTCAAAGGATCTTCAACATCTAAGATAGTCTATTCAAAATTTTCCACTCTCCAAATCATTCCTCCTAGTAAGTGGCAATCAAACTTATTCAAGTCTTCGTTATTACAACTATTGGGATTATGTAAAAGCTTGGGACAATGTCTTCTTTTATCAAAACAAGCAATTCATGCATTCTTGGTTCATTAGGTTTGCCCCTTCATCCACCTCTCGATTCCCAACCTGGTTCGTTTTAGGGTTGGAAAATTTTGGTGCAACCTTCAAGCATCTTCCATCCTCTTTGCATGACACTTTTGAAGAATTTAAAAATAAATTCCTATCCATTCCAAATCAATTCCACACCCCTCCACAATTTTGACAAAGAAATTACCATGGATCCTAAAATGGGAGTTTTCAGTCAGCTCTCAATCATTACCTCCAATTCTTGAAGGCATATCAATTTAAAGTGGTGAGTAAAGTACAAATTTAACTATTTATTGAAGCCCAGATAAATATTTATCTGACCCTCCAGCCACTTCGGCCTTGTCTTCTAAACTTGCCGAGAAAATGCCTAAAGAAAAGCTAAAAGATCAAATTTTGAACAAAAACCATCTTTTGTCTAAAGAAAACTTGTTCAAAAAATTACTAGACACTTTCCTAAAAGAAGATTCACCTAATCTTGATCTTCCAAAAGTCCTAGAAAATGACAATGAAGATGATTGTTTCAGAAAATGTTTCATCCTCAATATTTACTTCTTCTATGCTTCAAAGTTGAGACTTTAGCAACATGAAATATATCGCTATCAATTAATGACAGCTACCCAACATCTATCAGTTCATATAGACTGCATCAGTTTAAAACAATTATTGACATCGTAGTTTCTATTCAACTCCACCAGTATCAAAGGCATGTGTCAAAAGTAGCATTTGCTTCGATAAAGCAAGGTTCTTGAAAAGTCAAAAGAATAAAGTATGTTTTGTTCCAGTAAAGAAAACTTATCTTTAAAAAGGAAGAGAAACCTGCAGCAATAAAAGAATGATGATCATGCACTTCAGAACTGACAGTTAAAGATTTTTTTTCCAAAAGCATCTTTTGACATTCGAAATTGGCTCCATTACACACACACACACACACACACACACATATATATATAAACTGTGAAACGTCAGTAAAGGGGGATCAGATCAAGTTTTACAAATTTATGTCATTTCCAATCTGGAGGTAGCTTATTCCTTCCAAAGTTTATTTCTTTCTATGGAGTATGGAACGCTACCTTGGACAAGATCCATATGGTGGACCACTTGGTTAATCGATGTAGGCCCTTAGTGAATTTGTGTATGCTATGCAAGGATGGGGAAGAGAACGTGACACTTGCTATTTCATTGAAGGTTCTCTAGAGGTCTTTGAAGTAAATTCCTTTGTTGCCTTGAAAATAGGTGGAATGCAGCAGTGTCTTTGGAGGGTGCCAATTGAAGTTGGAATGTTCAAGATTCTGATCCTAAGCTATGTGGCAGATGCTTCCTCTAGCAATTTGTTGGGGCATAGGGAAAGAGTAGAACAAACATATCTTTGAGAAAAATTACAAATCAATGGAGGTGGTTATAATGAAGATGAACCGGATGTTGTCTACTAGGCCTCAGTTCTCTCAGAGATGAAATCGTCTCCCATAATTTGCTGAAGTAAATCCCTCTAGGCTGCTTTGAAATGGGATTCTCTGTTATCGTGGACCTTGCAATTTGGTTGCTTGTCATTTGTATAGTCCCCAGAATCTGGGTCAGATAGATATTTTCTGTACACTTGGAATTCTTCGGGTATACAATAAGCTGCTGATGTAAATCCTTCTAGACTGTTGTTTTTTTGGAATGACATTATCTCTTTTTCAGTGCCTTGTAATTTGGTTCTTTGTTTTGTGTATAGTCCTGACAATCTGAATCAGCTATATTTTTTTATGTATACTCTATGCTTTCAGTGTGCAACCTTTCAATCTTAATACAAATCTAACTACTTTGACTATAAAAAAAGATCAGCAAAATCAATCTGAATAGAAGTGATTAATACATGTTAAAACAGCCAGTGAAGTTTCATTTTGTTTTCATGTGTTGCATCTTTAAGTGAAAGGTCTAGCTAAGATGTTTTCAAAATCAACGACTCATAACCAATACATGACAATATCATCAAACGAAATATACAAAAACACGAGTCCTTAAGGTTTGAATTGAAAAAAAACACAAAGAAGATTTCTACAGTGGTAAAAAAAATCTCCAGGCAATTGGAACCCTACATGCGCACAACATCCACACACACATTTGTGGGTAGCATGCATGTGCACATATTAAGCGATAGAGCACTTCGGTAGTTAGTCTCACTTTTTCAATAAGAAATTGGAATATTAGAGAAAATCGCCAGTTACTTTAACTGTTAGATAAGGATAAGGGACAAACTGTTAGGAGTTTCAAATTTGACAATGTCAAAAAAACCCTTTTAATACATTCTCTAGTTGATATGCTAAAATGGGTCTGTTAGGATAATATTAACAATATGTTAAACAATAACACCAAATATTTCCATTACAACAAAGAAAATATAAATACACAAGCAGAAAAGGAAGTATATTAATACACAAGCAGAAAACGAAGTACAGGGGTATCTTACAAAGCTAATTATACATAATTCAGTAAATTCGTGGGTATATTATAAAGAAGATATAAATACATGGGCAAAGAAAATAGAGTGAAGAAAATGCTTATCTACATAAGTTGATTGTAATTGACACAAGAAGATGACTTACCCCATATCAATGCGCTGATGTATTCGGCAATAGGTCTCAAAGATAAAGAGGCGTGCATTTTCAAGGAATTCATCTCTCAATGGTACAGTAGAAAAGTTTCCTTCTTCAACTCGTTTGCCGAGAAAAGGATCATTCAATATTACCTGAATAATGGTTTCAGTTTCCGAGCTCAACATGCATGATAGAATATATCAGGAAGAAATTGTGCATCATGCAAACCAAAATAAACACAACATGCTGTTGGAATGGCAAACTATAATGATTAAAATCCTCCATGGATGTAGTACCAATTCAAAAATAAATTGAACTGCCAATAAACACATTAGCCTTCCCAGTCATGCAATAAAAATCCAAAAAAATCTCCATATGCTGAGAACTGAAGGTACATATTTAACCAGAAAGCTAGCATCACATTGTAAGCATGTTACACTAGTAACCAAATACAGTTCCAACGTCCATGATATGAGATCTTATTTCCTGCATCAGTAAAGCTAACATTGTCTTCAAGATTAAATTAGGCTCTAGGTGCATACTACTAATACTTTAGAAAGCACAAAACAACAACGATTCTGAATCTCCAATCTATGCAGGAATACCAAAGTGGTCATGGTAAAGATGCAAAAAGGTTTTCCTCAACTAAAGAAGGAAATGCAGATCTTCAACATTTATTCATTGAGAGACACTGCTTTCCATTAAGTTGTGCCAAGGCACAGAAGCCCATTCCAAGGTGGGAAAACACAACAATCTTGGAGACTCATGTATGATGAAGATCCAAGTAATCCCTATGGCCATCCGTTAAAAAAAAAAAAGAACTTTATGACCATGCTGTGTGGGCCATGCAAGCATTCTCACCAAGCTATATAGTCAGGCTAGAGACCAACCTAAATTGGAACCCTTTAATGTCTCTGCCTTCATATGTCCCAAATTTAACAAGTTACTAATTTTTACTGCAAATAAAATGAACCTAATCAAGATGAATATAGAAGTACTGATTGACAAACAGAAGCTAAGACAACATTTTTAACCATGATTACATTTCCAATTAACATAACACAAAAAACCAGTGTTAATCATGATCCAAAACCCCGCCCAAAGTTAAAATGCCCAATGCGTAATAGAAATTTGAAGTAAATAAATTAACTTCCAAGCAAGACTTGATTCCAATTTTATTCATTAAAAAAAATAATCGCTTCCAATTTTCCACAAAGATTCCCTTACAAGAACCTCAAAAAAGATACTATCTACCATCCTGTCTCCTCTGTTACTTATTTATTTATTTTTGGAGAGGTAAAGAAAAATTTATTCAAGAGAGACAGGAACAAAGGGAGAAGACTACATTCACTAGGATGGTGAATACAAGACAAGGGACCAAAAAGACAGAAAGAAAACAGAAAAATACAACAAAATTACACACTTCCACCCCAAAAAGAAAACCAATCTATCTCATCAAAGGAAGAAAATGTTCTGTGATGAAATGCCTCTGTAGTGTATATGGTGAATTATAAATTCACATGTGTTATTTTTGGGGGTAAAAACATCCAAAAAATTTGTTCAGTTGAAAAAATAGGTGGTCAAAAAAAGACATCAAATTCAAAAATACATCGTGTGTTCAATCAATGGAACGTCGTTAGAGGTCTGTCAAAACAGACAATCATTCTCCCTCATCAAAATATTTGGAAATAGAAACCAAAGACTGTTGCAATTTTCTTCATAAATAAAACAAGCATACTTCCAACTTTCAGCCAAGATAACCTTTCAAGAATCTCAAAAAAGTCACCATCCCATCTTATTTCCTTTTCTTTTCTTTTTTATTTTTATTTTTACTTTTTTGAGAGGATAAGGAAAATTTATTCAAAAGGAACAAAAAGAAAAGACTACATTCACCAGGATGGTGAATAAAATACAAGAAAACAACAAGATAGCAAGAAAGCAAAAATACAATAAAATTAGACAATTCCACTATATAAAGAAAAACAATATATCTCATCAAAATCTTTGGAAATTAGAAAAGCAACCCCCCAAAAAATTACATACACTAGCATAAAGACGATCTTGCATGGAAAACTTATCCCCAAAGATTCTTTTGTTCCTATCCTCCCAAGCACTCTAGTAAATAGCCCCAGGAAGAAATCGACAAATAACTTTAGAAGTACCTTCCAGGTCTCTAATCCACCATCCAGAGATTAGATATCTAGAACTTGTTTGGCAAGGACCACGAACTATTGAAATGAGAGAGTAAGATATCCCAAACTTTCTGTACCAGTAAACAGTGAATAAGGTGATCTACTAATTCCTCCTCCTTCATACACAACACACACCTATTTGTCAAGCAAGGTTCAAAATCTCGTTATCGCGACTCGTATCGCAGCTCCAAGAGATGGAGACGTTTTGTGTCTTGTAGCTTATCGTGGAGAGATAGCGTCCGAAACCAAGAGACGATGAGAAACGGGTCAAATGAAGAAATTTTGATTTAAAACTTCAGGATTGAAAGCATAACCACTAATTTACACTTAGGAATCATTAAATATAGGAAACAACCATCTATGATGGTTGGAAGAACTTTATGAAATACGTTGTCGCTTATGGAATCTATGGAAACACTATGTAAACCCTATAAATTTTTAATATAATCTTAGAAAATATTATAATAAACATTATTAAACACTTATAAATCATTATTCTTCATTACACATTTTGGTATCAATAGTTGGGAATCGATACCCTCATGACACTCGTTATCACGCATGTGCAGAATTTTAAGTGTTAAGAGGTTGATAGATAGGTAAATAACACTACACATTGCAAAATAAAGCTATAAATCCACATCAATAAAACAAAATCAATAATACAAATGTATAAACTGAATTTTTTCTTATTTTTTGACATTTTTTTGAATTTTTTAATTATTAAATAAATACAAAAAAAAATTCAGAAATCTACCAAAATGACATATTATGTGCACAAGGGTATGTAGAATGCCATATAAAAAAATTAAACCAAACAATATTCATTTCATATAATTTTTTGAATTTTCTTTATTTTTTTTATTTTTTCAAAAAAAAAAAGAGAAAAAATATATATTTTTTCCATGAATGTGAAGATCTATCAGAAATGTATAACTTATAAAAAATTTACAACAATTAGAAAAGAAATAGAGATTTTACCAAAGTTTTTGTTGAGATTTGGGGTTTCGAGTTCGATCTGACTTAAATCTCCCTTCTCAAACAAAATAGACTTAAATGGAATCCTAGATTTAGGCTATAGAAGCTAAATCTAGTAAAAAATTACAACAAAAAAAAGATTTTTGAAGGTTTTAAGGAGTTGCAATACGGGGTGTTCCTCCAGGTGTTTCGCGTCTCGCCTTATATTTTAAGGGTAAAAATGCCAAAATGACCTTGATTTTGCAATATGGGTGCACGTCTCACGAGATCTTGTATAAGGCCTGTTTTATCGCTAAACATGACCCTTTCGTGTCACATGCCTGCGATACCGATACGTCTCACATGAGATTTTGAACCATTTTGTCAAGTTCCAACCTACAACAACAACAACAGCCTTATCCCAACTATTTGGGGTCGGTCGGCCAGACGAATCCTGTTCGGCCATTCTGCTGCCAAGTTCCAACCTATGCTTTGGAAATGGTTGAGGGTCAAAGAATTATCTGAATAGGCATTCTAAATGAATATATATATATTTATGAGCTGAATTTTCCAATCCCATGTAAAGAGATTTAGTGGAGAATCTTCTTTATTTTGTTGATTCTCCACTCATCTCTCTCTCTCAAAAAAAAAATTTGCCTATAATCCTCTACACAATGCAACAATCTCATCCACTCCTCTAACTCTCAATCATTCAAATTTCTTCTTAACCTTGGAATCCACACTCATCCCCTCATATGATCGGAATTTTCAGCTAAGACACATTGCTTATCGACAACCAGAAGGTATGTAATTATGCATTTATCTTTAAAGGGAATTTCCACACCAAATATCCTCCTAGCATCTAATCTCCTCCCCCGACCCCAACTTAAATCTGATAAATCTCCCAAATTGCTCATTGTCCTTCATGGTCAATTTTCACATTTCAATGCCATAAGCACCACTAACCTCTTTCGGATCCCACTCTGAATTGCAACCATATTTTTTATGCGAAAGCATATGCAGTCAAGAGAAAAAAAAAATTGAGGACCATGAGTAGTCCTCCATTATTTGTCCAGTAGTTTAGGTCTTTATTTTATATTTTAGAAATTTTTTAATGTATTAAGGCCTTTTACTGATAGGTTTTTTTTATTTAATTTTCTTAGTTTTAGGGGTCTCATTGTAATATTTAGAAGTTACAATTTTGGGGATTTTTGGTGTGCACGAACAACCACTTTTTGGCCACTTTTGAAGGTTAAAAAAAATCATATTTTGGGGCTCACAAATAGTTAATCGTACAGCTCAAGAACTGTGCCTAGTTAGGACTCTTTTAAGAATCCTTGTGGAGCCCATTCCAGCTTGGTCAACAGCTCTAGGACTATGCAAGTTTAAGAGTCCTGTTTATTTTAAAGTCTTTTAATTAGGAAAGTTTCTTTACATAAAGAATCCTAGAATTTAAGAGTTCAAAAGAAATGGATTCTTATCTTTTTGTAAAGCCAATAAAGCTACATGATTTGAGAAATAAAGGAGTTGAATAATATAATTTGAATTTGGAGACGTGTGTGTGTTGGTAAGTGGGTTTCGACCCAAGTTTTCCTCCTATCTTGGGTTCAGTCGTGGACTCTTCTCTCTCTCCTCCTTTCTTCTCCCACAAAGAAGTTCCCCTCTTTTCTCCTCTTCTTATTCTCTTCTTCTAGTTCTCTTTCCTTTCCTCCCTTCTAGCCTTCTTCTCTATTATTTACCCCCTGTTTTACTCTTCCCAATATCAGTCCTAAACCTCACCCTATTCTGGCCCTTAACAGCCCTCCTTCTATCTCCCAGGCAGACCCACGATTAGCTTCTGACCTGCGCAGATCAGAACCTTAAAATTCAGCCGTGTCATGAGCCAGATCTGATCACTGTTTTCCCTATAACCTCAGCTCTTAAACTAGTCTCCATTAGCCCTCTGTTCATCCCCATTCTTCCCACTGTTCTGTCCTAGTTCAGCCCCTATTTTTCCTCACTGTTTAGCGCTGATCAGTCACCTAAATAGCCCACGACCTGTCTCACTTTTGGCCTACTAACAGTCCCCTGCTCAGACCTCAAATCCAGTCCCAGATCTGTCCTAATTTCAGTCCCTGTCCCCAGTGCTCTGCCCCTATTACAGCCTAAAACAGCACCCAATATTCCTCTTTTTTTAGCCTAGCTGAGAGCCCTATTAACATCAAAACTCTCAGTAGAAATCAAGCCATCTGTTGGCTGATTATGCTGCATCAATTTTGCCACAAACGCTTTCCTCCATAGACTGTCTCTCTCTTCACCGAATCTCTGTAGCCATTTTCCAAGTAAAGCCTGATTATGGTTTCTAATCCTCGTCATCCCGAGACACCCTTACTTCTTAAGGTGACACACCATTTTCCAATCTACAAGATAATACCTTCTATACTCCTCCAAGTCATTCCAAAGAAAATTCGTGAAACACGTCTCTATTTTCTTTGCAATCGAAGGTAGGATTGTGAAGAGGGAGAAATATTAATTAGGAATGCTAGCCAGAGAACTCTTGATTAAAGTCAACCCACCTCCCTTCGACAAAAGGGGGCTTTCGACGAGTCAGACCTTTTAAAAATCCTCTCCACTATTGGATCCCACACCACTTTACACTTGAATTTTACACCTACAGGAAGACCTAGATAGAAGGAAAGCCATGATCTGACTTTGTATCCCAAGATTGTGTCCAAAGTCTAAATCTCTCTCACTGAACATCTCACTTTTAACCAAGTTAATTTTTAACTCTGAGACTGCTTAAAAATAATGCAAGATGCATCCCAAATAACATAACTTCCTTACATCCGCTTTACAGAAGATCACCGTGTCATTGGCATACTGCAAATAAGAGATGGAAACAGCACCATTCCCCATGACAAAACCTGAAATATACCAATTCTCACTTTTTTGATCATCTAGCTCAGGACATCAAAAACCATGATAAAAAGAAAAAGGAGAAATGTGATCACCATGTCTCAATCTTCTTGAGCTTTTAAACAACCTTCCAAGAATCCATTAATGAAAATTGAAAAAGGATTTGACACAAGAATTCATCCATATCCTTAACATCTCATCAAATCCCAATCTCCCCAACATACAGTTTAGAAAATTCCAATTAACATGATCATAAGCTTTCCTCGAAATCCAACTTATAGAGAATCTCTTGTCTTCCCAATTTTAATCTCTCATCCACAATCATTTGCAATTAACACTCCATCCAAGATTTGACGGTCCACTATGAACACACCTTGGAAGTCCTAAATAATCCCTTTCATAACCAATTTTAGTCTAAAAGTCAGCAATTTAGATCTTATTTGATACACACTACTTCGGTGGCTTATAAGGCGATAATCCTTTAGCTCTTTTGTAGCTTTCTTTTAGGGATCAAAGTAATGAAAATGTTGTTTAGATTTCAAATGAAGTCACTCTTTTGATGAAATTCCTCAAACATATGGTCCACTTTTATAATTCTCCAACATTTTTAAAAGATACAGTGTATCCATCACAACTAAGAGCTTTAGTCCATTTCATTTCTTTGATCACTCAAAACTTCCTCTTCCTGAAAAGGCTTCTCTAAAAGATCACTCACTTGACTAGAAATGAAATCAACTCCAACTCATCTAAGAGAGGTCTATACATAATATCTTCCTTACAAAGCTGCTCATAGAAATCAACAATTTTCTCTTTGATTTCACCCGAATTATGGATCCAATTCCCATTAATTTAGAGACCTTGAATGGAGTTATGAATCTTTCTCGTTGAAGCAACTTTATAGAAGAAATTGGTGTTGGCACCCTTAAGCCATCTGATCCGGGATCTTTGCTTCCAATAAATTTCCTCTTTGATCGCCACCATCTGAAACTGTTTCCTCAAATTTTCCCTAAGGGTGTTCTCATCCCTTGTCAAGTTTCTTCTTCAATCTCCTCAAGGGATTTGATCTTCGCAAGACATTCCTCTTTAAAAGTTCTGAAAGAACCAAAACTAGACCTATTTCATTCCATTAGACCTTGAACACACTTGTTCTTATTGCATTAAAGTAAAGAAGCTAACTATCTATCCTAAAGTGCCTAGGTTTCAATTTTCCATTCAGTTCCCTTATGAAGATCACAAGAACCCATTCATAAAAAAAAGATCACAAGAACTTTACCTTCTCTCATTTCCTTATGAAATTAAGACCTGTCAAGACTCAAGAGTCCCTTCTATAAGTACAAGTTCCTAAAAAACAACAAACAAAAAAAAGGAGTTCTTTCAAGGCCCAACTGTCACGGCCAACAATTTTCAAGCTACACTCGCCCGTCTCGACGATTCACTAGTCAACCTACAGATGCCACAAGCAATGCTAAAGCAAAGCAAATATAAGCAACGTGTAGTGCCAACAATGGGCACAATGACAAGCAACGATGTCAACGTCAGCCACAATAGCAACAAACAATGTCACAAAGGAAAGCCAACAAGCACACTGAAAGGCAATGAGGGGCAACTGAAAGCAACCAAAATTTATTGATAATAGGCAATTGTTTGCAACCTAAAGCTACCTGGGGATCACCAGGCATGCTACGCGAGCCATCGAGCCAACAACTGGCGAGGGGGCTCACTCCCCCTAAGGTAGATGTTATGTCTTTAGTAGATTGCTAGAAGGAAACATCCACCCCCCCTCCCCCCCAAAAAAAATAAAATAAAAAAATAAAAATCATACCAACTATTTAAGATATTGCCACTAGACCCTATAATTTACAAAAATGCCATTAGGCTTACAAGCAAGACCATGTAAGGCCACCCAAGGCATAATGCTACCCAATGACACACCCATGTCACAAGCCATGAGCCATCCAAACAGTGCTAGACAAGCATGGCTGTGACATTCTCCCCCACCCATTAGGTTGACATCCTCGCCGACTTCTCTGCAAGGTATTCTTCGATCTGGTCGGTGAAGGCAAGCAAGGCACTGAGAGGTTCCCAATTGGCTTTAGCATCAAACAAAACCTTCCATTTCACAAAGTATTCCATCTAAATCAGCTTGTCTAGAAAAGCTTGAATCAGCTTTTTTATCTTTTTTTTTTTTATAATTTCAATAAAGTTCTTTTTCTTATAAAATAAAATAAAAAAACACTTAAACTTCGCGGAAAGGAGAGGTGGAAACATAAGTTGTAGGCCGTGTGAGGGTGCTTCTCGAAACATCTTCCTTGTCAGCATGATATGGCTTGAGGCAGCTGGCATAGAAGACAAGATGAAGCTTTTTGAGCCAAAGCTAGGAGCTGGATCTTGTAAGAGATCTTGCCTACTCAGGAAATTATGGGAAAATGCCATTCGTAACGACGCACCAACCCCTCGTGGAAGCAACACAAGTACTTTAGGTTGTCAGTCCTTAATTTCATGAGTACCAAGTCTCCTACGTTGATCTCACAAGCCTCCACTTTTGATCGGCCCACTTCTTCATTCGCCTTGCTGTTTTCTTCAAATATGTTCGAGCGACTTCGGTGTTGCGATGCCAATTTGTGTGAAATGGTAGGCTTTGGGGCTGCTCCCTTGGCAACTAGTCACAACCTGATGAGCCATGAGTGGTTATTGGCTGGTCACAAGTTCAAAAGGGCTCCTGTTGGTTGAGGAGCTCTGTTGCAAATTGAAATAGAACTGAGCAACATCCAACAAATTTAATTAGTTCTTTTGGTTAGCACTTTCATAGTGTCGGAGATATTCTTCATGTAATGCATTGAAACACTCGGTCTGGCCATCGGTTTGAAGATGACCACTTGTCGAGAATTTTAGCTGTGTCCCGAGAAGCTTAAATAACTCAATCCAAAACCACCCACTGAACCTTGGGTCTTAGTCACTAACAATGTCAAGGGGCACTCCCTAATATTTCACAATGTACTTCACAAACAAGTAGGCAGCCTCTTCCGTTGAGCAATGTGTTAGAGCTGGGATGAAGGTGACATATTTCGAGAATCAATCAACCACTACAAGAATGGACCCATACATCCCCACCTTTGGTAGAGATGAGATCAAATCTATGGGCACACTCTCCCACTGCCTTTGTGGAATAGGCAAGGGTTCAAGTAATCCGAGGGGTTTATCTCGCTCAATTTTGTCCTGTTGGCATACGAGACATGTCTTGACATACTCCATCACATCATCCCACATGTGTGGTCAGGAGTACCCTCGCTCTAGCAATGCGAAGGTGTGGCACCAGCCCTAATGGCCCCCCCATAAAGTGTCATGACACTCTCTCATCAGTTCTCGTCTCAAGTCCCTTAAATGTGGAACAATTAAGTGGCTCCCTTTTGTATATAGAAGCCCACCTTTGCTCCAGAAGGGTTGAGTCTTGCCAGACTCAACTAGGGGCCACAACACTTTGACTTAGGGATCATTATCAAGTCCTTCTCAGATTCGGTCAAGTATAGTGTTCTTTGGTTAGGAGGCACTCAGTTAGGGTCCTTCTTGTGTCTAAGGCATCAACAACATTGTTGGTTCACCCTGGTTTGTACTCCAAGGCCAAATCAAATTCTGATAAAAACTCTTGCCAACAAGCTTACTTAGAGGTCAGCTTCCTTTGAGTCAGGAAGTAGGACACAACCGTGTTGTCTATCTTCACCACAAATCTTGAGCCAAGCAAGTAGTGTCTCCATACTCGAAGACAATGCACAACGGCCAAAAGCTCTTTTTATTGAGCAATATAGCAAGTTTCAGTCTCATTACACTTCCAACTTTCAAAAGCAATGAGGTTATTCTTTGCATCAACACACCCCCAAGGGCAAAGTTAGAGGCATCTATTTGCAACTCAAATGGTTTGGATATGTTTAAAAGCATCAAAATCGGGTTAGAGGCCACATGAAGCTTCAGTCCGTCGAATACTTGGCGGCACTTTGTCGACCAAACCCATGGATGGTCCTTTTTGAGTAACTCAGTTAATGGTGCGGTCTTTCTTGAGTACCCCACAATGAACCGACAATAGTAATTGGCTAGGCCTAGGAAGGCACGCAACTCGCTAACATTGGTCGGTGGCTTCCACTCTTGGATTGCACTGACTTTCTCCATGTCCATATCCACCTGTCCCTTACCAACTACATGGCCTAAGAACCCCGATTCTTGCCTGGGTAAAGGAGCATTTCTCTTTTTTCACATACAAGTGATTCTTCCTCATAAAGCTGAACACAGTACGGAGGTGCTCAACATGCTCCTTCTAGGTGACACTATAGACTACGATATCATCCAAGTACACCACAACAAACTTGTCAAGGCAATCATGAAAAATCTCATTCATTAACGTGCAAAACATCATTAGGGTATTGGTCAACCCGAAGGGTATGACAAGGAACTCAAACGTGTCATATCTTGCGACGTGGGTGGTCTTCAGCTCATCACCTTCTGCGATGCGACCCTAATAATAACCTTAAGTCCATCTTTGAGAAGTACTTAACCCCTCTAAGCTAGTTGAATAGATAAGGAATAAGATACTTGTTCCGCACAATCACTTTGTTCAAAGCTCGATAATCAATACAAAGTCTTAAGCTTTCATCGTGCTTCTTCTGAAAGAGCACATGCATCCTATAAGGTGCCTTTGAGGATCGCACAAAACCCGCTTCTAGCAACCCACCCATCTAACTGTTACTGAAGCTCTGCTAACTCAGGTGGAGCCATTCTCTAAGGGCCTTTGGTAGGCGGCTTAACCCTCAAGATCAACTCGATTTGATGGTTGATAGCCCTTTATGAGAGAAGGCATTTTGGAAGTTCTTTGGGTATCATGTCATCAAACTCCTTTAGAACCTTACACACTTCCTTAAGCACTGGGTTCTGGGAAAGCCCCTTGGTCTCTACCTTGAGTGCTTCCAAATAGGTCATTTCTCCCTTCTTAAGTTGTAGAGCTGAAATCATTATGTTGTCATCTCTTTTGGAAACGGTAGGGATCATGCATAGAGTCTCGTCAAACATGCACATTGACTCCAAGTAAGGCATTGGCACAACCTAGTTATCTTGAAGTAACTCAATCCCCAAGATCACTTGAAAGTCATCCATGAGAATGACCATCAAGTTGGTTTTCCCTATCCATGTCCCTAGCTCCACTGGTACGGACTTAGCAATGACATGGACGAGTCAAACAGCTGAATTTACTGCTTTGATGCAACTTGAGTCCTCTAACTACAAGCCCAGCCGCCTCGCCTTAGACTCAGAAACGAAGTTATGAGTGGCTCTCGTGTTGATCATAGCTCAGGTATCCCTCCCATTTATCTTGAGATCAACAAACATGAGCCCCCTTAATGGAGCCTTCTTGTTAGCAACTTGTCCCTTCATAGCATAAAAGAAATAGAGGGCTCCCATCCGGGCTCCTCCTTTTCCTCTTCCTCAGGCACTTCCACCGGGGATGTCAATGCTTGCATAGCATTGAGGGCTTGCTTTTGTGTGCAATTAGCTACCCTATGTGGTCCTCCACAAAGGAAGCACTAGATAGACTTTGGGCTCATGGTCAACGACGTGAAGCCCTTTGATGAAGAGTCCTTGGTTGATTGAAACTTCTCACTACTGATGCCCTTGCCCTTAAAGTTGGTTTTCCCATCGGGTTTGCCAACATTGTGGCTATTGGTTTTCTTCTTACCCAGGGCACCAGTAGAATAGTCTTGTAAGCGCTCCGCCACAGCCTACGTCGAGGCCAAGTCTTACACTCGTTGTCATTGTAGTTATGTTTATGCCCAGGGCTTTAGGCCCTTGATGAAGTAAAATACTTTGTCCTTCTCAAGCATGTCTTTGATGTCCAACATTAGTGTCGAAAACTGTTTCACATAGTCTCGCACAGAGCCAGTGTGTTGCAATTGGTGTAGGTTCTGTCGGACAATGTACTCCACGTTCTCAGGAAGGAATTGATTCTTAAGCTCTCTTTTAAGGTCCTCCCAGGAGTCTATGGTGCAATGCCCATTTTGAATGTCATTGTAACGGGTGCGCCACCATAGCTTGGCGTCTCCCGTGAGATACAAGGTTGCCATCGAGACCTTTGTATCTTCTAAGTTAGGCCTTACTTCCCTAAAGTACTGTTCCATTTTGAACAAAAAAATTTCGAGGTTTTTTGTATTTCTAGCGCCACCACAAGATCTTGACTCTAACACGCACATTCGGCTAGGTGCATCGGCACCATCAAATTTACCCGGATGCTAATATCCTCAATTTGGGCATGAAGGGCCTCCACGGTGCCTCGAATGTCCTCATCTAACGTGTCTGCTATTCCTTCCAATTGATGGTGCCCCCCCCTCAAGGGCTTCCATCCACTCAGCAAAGCAAGCAAAGGTGTCATCCATGCGACCAACGTGGGCTTCCAACCGTTTGAGGCATTCTTTGTTTGTGTCGTTGCTCGTGCCATTGTTGCCACCCAATCAAGCCACCTGGCTTTAATACCAAATGTCACGGCCAACTATTTTCAAGCTACCTTGCAGCACTAGCCTGTCTCGACAGTCCACTAGCCAGCCTAAAGATGCCACAAGCAATGCCAAAGCAAAGCAAATATAAGCAACATGCAGTGCCAACGATGGGCACAATGACAAGCAACAATGCCAACATTGGCCACAATAACAACAAGCAATGTCACAAAGGAAAGCCAACAAGCACACCAAAAGGCAATGAGAGGTAGCTGAAAGCAACCAAATTTTATTGATAGTAGGCAATTGATTACAACCTAGAGCTACTTAGGGATCATCAGGCATAGTGTGTGGCAGCACCGAAACAACAAGTCAACCGGTGAGGGGGCAAGGCTCCGAGGCCACACTCTTTGAAGACCTGTCACTCCCCCTTAAGGTGGATGTTAAGCCTTTAGTAGATTGCCAGAAGGAAACATCCACCCCCCCACCCAAAAAAAAATCATACCGACTATTTACGATAATACCACTAGACCCTAATATTTACAAAAATGTCATTATGCTTACAAACAAGGCCATGCAAGGCCACCCTAGGCACAATGCTACCTAATGACACACCCGTGTCACAAGCCATGGGCCATGCAAACAGTGCTGGACAAGCATGGCTGTGACACTATGGCTGACAAAACAAGCTAAACCAATTGTAAGGCCTTTTTGACTAGAATTCATGCCAAGATCATAGATCAGTCCCAAGTGAAAAACACATCTTTCCAAGCACCATATTATTTTGCATTGTAAGTAAAGATTACAACTTAATACTATAAAGGAAAATGAAGTGGCAAACCTTGTCTACACTATCAGATGCCAACCTTTCTCCTCATTCAGTGTTTCAAAACTAGTAAGGGAAGTAGATAGAAGTCTAAACAAGTTCCACAAAAACAAACAAAATTTCTTTTGCAATAAAAAAGATAATATAACACCACACAACCCAAGATATTCTAAAATTGTGATGCAACTCCATCAAAAGTCATGAATACTTAACATAGCAGTATAAGAAAAGAAACATAATACAAAACATGTAGCATATTGTGTTACAAAAGAAATAAAGAGAAAGCTATACATTTTGATGCAGGGAAACTTACCTCCTCGCACTCTCGCAACTTCTTTTGAGCACCATCAAAATCATAGTTTACATATAAACATTCTAAGAACTCCGTGATCGGATCTTTGTAAGAGTACTGCTCCTGCTGGATGACTTTGATAAATTCCTTCAGCTGAGGTCTTCTCCTTTTGTTCACAATGAATGCAGTGGCTAAGTAATGTAAAAGATGTGGGGCATTTGTCTGAATTGCATTAATATACCTGCAAACAGAAGTTCATTCTTATCTTCTTCAATACAGTTAAAGGTAACAACCAAAAAATGAAAAATACAAATAGTAATAATTATAATAACAATATTAGTGGCAGCAGCAGTTGCAGTTCTTCAATACTGTATATTGTATGTTTCTGCATCAACTCTGTCATTACAAAGAAAATTTATAAAACATTTTTTTCTAATTTTAATACAGTGGACAATGGGATCGTAAATAGCAACTAGGTTTGAAAGAAAGTTTAGAAACTTCTTATGGACCAATAGAGCATGATGCAGCATGAGAAAGAGAGGCTTCTCTTATACCAATTTGATGAAACACACACACACACAGAGAAAAAAAGGATGCAAGTTAGAGGATATGTCAGGAATCATTTAGCAGACCACGTTTGGAATCACTCGCTCCAGAGACGGAATCGTCACATCTCTAATCAGGGAATCACTCACCTAACCAAGTCTAACACTTAATAGAAAGTAAAGAAGATCTCAATAAAATTCCATCTAAATCTTCTACTTTTCATTTCATTTCTCTAACATATCTAGAGAACAATACAACAAAACCTACTACAAAACCCACTTACATGGAAAGCAACAACTACATGGATATATATACATATATATACATATATGTATACATACATATGTATATGTATACATATGTATATATATGTATATATACGTATATGTATATATATATATAAGTATATATATATATATTGATAAGTGAAAATTTCATTAAGAAAAAAAAGGGACGAGAAATCCCCAAAAACAACAACCATAACAAGAAAAGAGCTAGATATATCTAAGAAAATTAGCCCACCTCTTTTAATATTCCCACTTTCTACAACCAAACACTAAGAAAACATCAAATACATTAGATACTCTCACTTCCTACAACTAAACACTAAGATTCAGAAAACTACATTGATGTGGTCATTAAAGACAAGGTGGGACCTACACATGGATCATGGTGGGGTCCACAAGAGAAGACATATGAGAACACATGGAGGAACATCTTTGAGACACATGATAGAGTCCTTAGTAAGTTAGTTTACTATTTTAGTTAATATTTCATGAATTATTAGAATCTAGGACATGAGGGTCATTTTAATTTTTCTTTTTGAGTATTTTTATAATAAGGCATTATGCCAATGGTATTTTAGTAATTTTAGAAAGTCAAAAAGTCAAAAAGTCAAAGTGGGGCCTTCTAAGAGTACTGGTCAAAATCCTCTAGAAAAGCTTGATTTTGACACTTTTTGTTTTTAGAAAATCAAGTTTTTAATAGTTTTGAGTTTAGGAAAGTCTTAGGTAGCAAGTAAGCTAGTAGTTTAAGAGTTTATAATTTGGTTTTTTGTTATTTTCATAGCTTTGTGAGCCTATATAAGAGCTACACATTTTTGTATTGGTATGATAGAATTAATAAAAAATTTGGTTGGTTCTTTGCTCTCCATAAGTGAAACTTTTTCTCTTCTTCAAGTTTTTTGTGCCTAAAGCTTGGCTTGGTTGGTGATTTCCAAGTTGTGAGTTAGTGATTTCTCACAGGTACACCTATCATCTTCTCTTCTTTTTCTTATCGTCTTTCTTTTTTTACTAATTTTTCACAACTGAAAGGTGCTCCCATAACCCAAAAATCTTCTTTTCACCCCCTTCTTTTTGAAAAATTCTTTTCACCCCATCACAACTTGATTGTGGGTGGATTTAGCATATGGTTATGTGGATCGAGTTTCCTGATGTTGTTCTTTTCTCTTTATAAAAACCAATGTCAAGTTTTTTCGAACAAGGGGGGTTTGATGAGGACATGAGAGCATAGTGGGGCCACGCATAGCCTTGGTGGGGTCCACGCCTGGAAGCATACAATGAGTATGGGAGCACCTTGTGGAATGTTTGGTTTTGTTTTAGAGTGCTTTAGTATAGATTTTATTAGTTTATTTCTTGTTTTATTAAGTATTAGAGTTAGGGATATATTGGGTATTTTAGTTTTTTATATTAGGCATGATTGTAAGAAGCCCTAGATCAGGGTTTTTATGGGAGAAATTTCTTCCACACGATTTGAGGGGGTGGAGAATCTTTGTGACAAACGGCTAAGATTGAATTAGGGGGGGTTAGATTATAAAACAGCCACCACATTTGGTGCTGAAATTTTAATGAAGTTTTATTTATTTTTTAAATGGTTCTTTTCTTCTCACATGAGTTTGAGGTTCTTCTTCAAGCTTTTGATGCCAAAGCTTGCCATTGATGGTGACGTCTATGAATCGTGGGGTTGGTGATTTCCTCATAGGTACTTTCTCTTCCTAAATCTTTTCTTATTTTCTCCATTCTCTTCTCCGTCATCTTCTCCTTCCCTTGTTATTCTCTGGTTTTATGTGGTTCCAACTTGTTTCCAACCATCAAAACCACTCCCATATACCTTCATACACTTCCATATTCATCTCCATTAAGCCCTACATCAATCTTACCCAGCCGACCACCCATCCACACCCTTTTCTTTTATTCTTTAATCATTCAACATATCCCCATTAATCCCATACCACTCGGCTAGCATAAACTACCTGAATTTTCTTAAAAGTTTATGAATAAAACCTGTTTACTTGCTGCCAGAAGCTTTCCAGCATGTATACCAATTACCAAGGTTATAAATATTATTCACCATCCCTTATCCACCCCAAAAACCCTGCGGCTACTTATAATCCTCATTACCACAGTCCAAACTCCCTACAATCGAAAACCCATTCATTAGCAAGCTGTGGCCAGACCTCTCTACATGGATTTGCTCTTATCCTAACTAAGACCAAAGAAAAACCAGCAGTTGTGTGACCATAAGCCTACTCCTTAGTCCTTTCACAGATCTAGGAAATAACCCTTGTTTGAAGTTGGAAGAACTAATTCGCACATTTGCTCATATACTGTGGTGTGAATGGTTTTGCACACTAGGTGTTCAAGTCGTTTGACAGATTTCCTAAGTGTTGCTAAGTTGGGATTATGTATTGGTTGCATTGAGTTATAAAAAAATTAAAAAAAGAAGCATTGATTCTAAGGTGTTACATTGAATTAAGGGTATCCAGTAGGTTGTGCTGCATCACATATATTTTAAGGGCCACCCTTTCACTTTACACCCAAGCAGATCAGCTGAATGAGAGATTTGCAACCCCTTCACATGAATTCCCGCCACACTGGATTTACTACAGTTAATTTTTAGACCAAAGATCATTTCAAAAGCTTTGCGAGTGAACTTTAAGTTCAATATATGTTCATTCAATAAATTCACGAATAGAATAGTATCACCAGCAAACTAAAGATGGAGATAACATTACCATTATGATGCATTTTGAAACCTTCAATCAAGCTAGCATGGACTGCACCATTCATGAGAGCACTTAACGCATTCTTGACTAAGGAGAAGAGAAAGGGCGATAAAGGGTCACCCTGCCTTAGCCTTTCAAAAGCTTTCAAGAACCCTTCAAAGTACCGTCAATCAAGACCGAAAATCAAGGCCTCTCTACACATCCCCTCATCCACATTATCTAGTGCCTAACAAAACCTTTTTGAATCAGCACCCATTTAAGAAAACCCCAATCCACCTGGTCATAAGCTTTTTTCCAAACCCACCTTGCAGATCAACCCTTGTCCACCCATTCTTCTCCATAAATCCACACATTCATTTGCCTCAAGAATCCCATCCATGATTTGGCAACCTTTAATGAAAGCGCCTTGGGTATTCAAAATAATATCATTCATGACTAACCTCAACCTGCAAGATAAGACTTTTGCAGTGATTTTATACAAGCTTCCAACAAAGCTAATGGGCCTAAAATCAGCCAAATGACAAGCCCCATCCTTTTTTGGGATTAAAGGGCTCAATGTTGCCTTTGCCCCTTAGATTCTCTTTGATTCTCCAATCTCTCGTGAATGTGCAGAATAATCTTACATGAATGTTTGATTATATCTGCATTATCTCTCAAAAAAAAAAAAAAAAAAAAAAATCCACAGGAATGTTTGATTATCTACTGAAGGATTTTCTGGGCTTAAGATCTTTGATCATAAGCTAGACGTTTTCCCTTTGAAGCACTCAATTGGTTTTAATCTGCTGCTCAGGCATTCCTCTTACTGTAAACTTTGTTTTCTGATCTCTTTCTTGATTCAAGAACGTTAACATTAACCTATATAATTAGATCTCAACACCTGTGAATATTATTTGGTTTTCCTTTAATTAGACCTTGTCTTGACCCTTAGATTTTTCCTTTTCATAGCCTGCAAAAGAAAAGCACCTGCGCAGCCTACTTCGCCACTTAGAGCATCCCCTTTTGCTCTAGCTTTCAGCTCCTTATCAATCCCAACTGACCAGACCTACATCTCTTTTTATTTACCCTAATTGACAACCAATTTCAATCTTATTCTCATATCGCAACAACCTAATTTAAAACACAAAGACCAGAAACCTAAGTTTAGTTTTATTGAATACAAGTATTTAAAGTTTTAATTCTTAAACCCCAAAAACCCTTTGTTAAAATCCTAAACTCTAACCACCATTTTCCAAAAATTGACCCATAACCCCTAATCCCATCCCCCTAAAATTCTTAACCCAAACCTTAAGTTCCATACCTGCAAGACTCCCAATCCTTTCGCACATCAATGTGTATGCATGGTATCAAATGTCTCGAAATGTCTTAAATGTCGCCCAACATATGTCCATGTCTAACAAGACTAGCACGACATTTACCTATACCGATACAAAATATTAACTACAGTATAAAACTTCAATTTTCGATCAACATGATGTACAATGTCAACATGTTGAGCGAAGATTCCCTTTCACAGTGTATTAGCAGCGTCTAATGTCAACATTGTGTTGTTATGCTAAAAATCATATGAAAAACAATAAGTTTCAAAGAAAATAAAATGTGGGAGATGAAGAAGGGGAAAAAAAGAAAGAAGAAAATGAAGAGAATATATTTGTTCCCTTATGCTTGTCCAGTTAGATTATAGTATGTTTGTCAACCATTTTGTACCAATATCGAAATAAATGCATGTGGATTTATTAAGAAAATCATAATACAAAAGTATTAAAATAAGCTATCATTCCTAATTAATCTATTTTCTCCCCTACGCTCATATACTTGGATTATAATATGTTCCTAAGCTTCCACAATTTTTACAATATTCAATCTGACAATTTTTTACATTTCCGATATTATATCTTATTTTGGCCTAACCGACATTTCCACTAACACCGACATTTTGAACCTTGTGTGTATGTAAGCCTCACAAAACATAATAAAAGTTTTGAGGATTCAAAGTAAATTCAAGGGAATTATGTCTCATTGTGTGGTTGTTCTGATCCTAAGCAATTTTTATTATGGTCAGAAAAAGAGGGAGAGAGAAATAAGAAAATGGTGCCAACTTTTGAATAGTAAGTAATAACCATAAAAACTATCATTATCAAAGAATGAAGCTATAATTTCCCAGGTTTGAATAAGGCAGCATTGAGAAAGTGATGCAGGATAATCCTAAAAGTCTCACAAAATTGTTAGATTAAAGGTGCGGAAGCAAAATATCAAGAATAGAATAATAACTCACACAAGTAGCCACAAAAATTTAGAAATCAGAAATAGAATCAAAGAAAGAAAGTTAGAAAAATTTAGAATCAAATAGGAGATGAAAAGAGGAAGAAAGAAGCCAAAATGACAATTCTACATTTTCTAGGTAGAACCCATGAAATTACCAAAATACCCCTAGTCGTGTATTAGAAAATTACGAAACTTTTCAGATATTTCTGACGTGTTCAAGGGTTCTACAGTTCAAATTTCAGGTCAATCCAATATGATTTGATTGGTAAAATTATATAAATATCAGTCCAACCTAAACCTTAAACAAGAACACACAAAACCAGTAAGTGTTCTTTTGATTTTAAAGAGAGAGAAAAGAAGGGAATCTAAGGGAGTTTGAAGGGTTTTAAAGGCGATACATAGAGGATCCGATGAGGATATGGGAGCAAGGTGAGACACATGGCCTTGGTGGGGTCTACACAAGAAGGCACAAGAGGAACACATGGAAACACATGATAGAGTCTTTTAGAGTTATTTTACTATTTACTTAGGTAGCGTTTGGATAAACTTATAATTGACTTTTGACTCAAAGAATAAGTTACTTATTTATATTTATAGGGTTTGATCCAACAAAATTTTCGCATAAGTCAATGGCTCAATTTATCTGGTAAGTTGTTGGATCCTAACTTAAAAATAAGTTGATTCTCTATTCTCTCTCCTACTTATGACTTGTGCATAAATAACTTTTTAATTTGCAAACCAAACATAAAAAACATAAGGACTTATATGGAGTGTTAAAAGTCATAAGTCGTTAAAAATAAGTTTATCCAAATGCTACCTTAATAGTTTATGAGTTATTAAAGTCTAGGACATGGAGGTCATTTTAATTTTTGTTTTTGAATATTTGTGTAATAAGGCATTATTGTCAATGGTATTTTAGTTGGGATAAGGCTGTTTGTTGTTGTGTCAATGGTATTTTAGGAATTTTAAAAAGTCAACAAGTCAAAGTGGGACCCTCTAAGAGTGCTAGACAAAATCTTCTAGAATGACCTGATTTTAGCACTTTTTGTTTTTAAAAAGTGAAGTTTTTAGTTGTTTTGACTTTAGGAAAGTCTTACGTAGCAAGTAAGCTAGTAGTTTAGGAGTTTCTAAGTTGGTTTTTTGCTATTTTCATGAGTTTGTAAACCTATATATGGGCTGCATGTTTTTGTAATTGGGATGATAGAATTTATAAAGTTTTTGATTGGTTTCTTACTCTCCATGAGTAGAATTCCTTCATTTCTTCAAGCTTGAAGAGTCTTCAAGTCCTTAGTGCCTAAGGTTTGGCTTGGTTGGTGATTTAGTCAAGGTAGATCCTATCTTCTCATATTCTTCTTCTTCTTCCCCATCTCCTTCTTCTTCTTTCCATTACTTTTTCTGGTTTTTGCTTTCCAAGAACCTGCTGCCCATCTCCATATACCATCTTCTACATCCCATACATATCCTACATCACACAAACACCCTATTACCACATCCCATCACTTTCTTTCATCACCACCCTTTCCCCAACTTATCTACACCAGCCAGCCCATCTATAAAACCCAGAATTTTCTAATTCTTTTATAAGTAATCCCTTGTCTACTGCCCTGAAAATTTTCCAGCAGCCTTATAGACTTGGATTTAAAAGTTTTATTAAGGGATCTATACCTATTGACCTGCGGCTACCTTAGGGGACCCTTCCCTGGTGTTTTGACAGACCAAAACTCCAAACCCATGTATTTACCCCATTCATCCAACCTGGTTCTTTTTAATCTTTAGTAAATTTTATAGAATCCATACCTCCTTTTGATTGGAGATATATGGGATCTTGGCTATGAATCAGGGAAAGAGTTATACTTGTGTATTCGCTTAAAGTTTTAAGCCAATCCTGCTTTATGGGCTTGCAAATTTTCTATTGTGGGATTACCTAGAGATCAGGTATTTGAGAAAATTCCTAGGTGACATATACTTGACTATTTTGGGTCTACCTTGGTGGCTGATAAATGAAAGGCCTTGGGAGAGATCCTATGTAATGGAATGTGACTGTTGACTGAAGAAAACTATCTCTTAAGCACCTAAACATCACTAACAAGCTGTTGCCAGGCCTTATTGTGTGAAGATTTGGGTCTACCCAGCCTATGTTGCATCACAAAGCTTTTTGTAGAAAGCAACTGGAGAAGCATTGGTGCTTGGACACATTCCATATTTCCCAACGGTTTCAATACCTCCTCTTCACTGAAAGGTCTGTCCAAGTAAGGCCATCTACATCAATGGACCAATCAAAATTCAACCCACCCAAAGGTGGATAAAAAGAAGAAGATTCAAAATAATGAAATTTATACTATTGCCTCCTCTACTTGCTCTTCACCCTCAAAATAATCCTCTCCAACCTTGAGTTAACTATGGTGTTGGTCCACTCCAAGCATTGACAATCTATGAGAAAACAAAGTTGGTTCTTTGTCCCCCTCCTTTAACTAGGTCACTCAAGACTTCTGGTGCCAACTGATTTCTTCCAACCAAGCCACATTGATGCAGAAGCTCTAATACCAAAATTGATGTAAGACAATAGAGATGATACAAAAAGTAATGTAGAATGATAGCCAAGAATCTCAATAAAACCCAAAGTGATGTAACAGAAGCAAGAATAAAGTTAAAGAACCAAAAATTGAACTTTAAGCACACTTTAAATAATCAAGATTTAATGAAAATAAAAGAAAAAACTTGATCAGAGGGTTTTAGAAGAATTGGAACAAGAAAATACGGAAAAATGGAAGAAAGAAACCCAAAAGGGCAATTCTGAAAATTTTGGATAGAAACCTAAAATTACCAAAATACCCATACTGACGCATCAAAAATTTATGAAATTTTAATGGTAGATTCTAACACCTATCAGTGATCTATGGTCAAAATTTCATGAATTTTATAATTGATTTGATTTATCAATTCATGAAAACTCAGGTCTTCCAAGATTCTTTGGTGGAGAAAGTGAAAACAACAAATAATAACAAAAGAGGAAAAATAAGAATAAAAGAAGAAAAAAAAAAAAGAAGAGAAGAGAAAAGTGTACTTTGTGGAGAAAATCCTACCACACACCAAAAAAAACCTACCTAGGCTTAAGCATTGGCACAAAACTTGAAGAATAAGAGTTCCACTCATGGAGACCAAGAAACCAGCCAAAATTTTTATTAATTTCATTATACCAATACAAAAAAGTGCAGCCCTATATATAAGCTCACAAACTCAAGAAAATAATAAAAAACCAAATTAAAAACTCCTAAACTACAAGCTTACTTGCTACCTATGACTATCCTAAATTCAAAACTACTAAAAACTTGACTTTCTAAAAACAAAATCTGTCAAAACCAAACCCAATTAGAGAATTTCAACCAGCACTCTAAGAGGGCCCCACTTTGACTTGTTGACTCATTAAAATTACAAAATACCATTGGCACAACACCTTATTACAAAAATACCCAAAATCAAAAACTACAATGACACCTATGTCCTAAACTCTAATAACTCATAAACTAATAAGTAAAACAGTAAAGCACTCAAATAAAAACTCTAAAAAAAACTCCATCATGTTTCCCAAAGATGTTCCCCCGTGTGTCTCCACCTACCAAGGACCATGTGGACCCCACGTGATCTTCAATATCCGCATCAAAACCCCCTTGTTCGAAAAAAATCGACATCGAGTTTTGTTAAGAGAAATGATCAACATCATGGGGGATCTCAAAACACAAAACCATAAACCAAATCCTCCCACAATCAAATTATGATTTAGTCCCGTCTTCTTGCAAGGATCCCAGTCTAAATTATTTGTTTTATGATAAGAATCTGGAAGAAAAAACCTCATAATATTCTTCCTTAGGCACATCAAATATGACCATCTCAAAGTCAGGTACCTGTGGAAGAACTAGTGTCTCCATCAAAATACCCTTCACCTATTCTTGAATCAAAGCTGGGTCCCCATTTACTAGTTGAACGTGAATTGGGGTAGCAAGGTAGCACTCATCTGTGATCATCACTAACTCATCACTAGCCTAATCAGAATCTGCTGCAACAAAATCACCACCCTCAGCTTTAACATGTTTTCCACATTTTTGGCCTCCTCTTCAAATTCTTGGATTGCACTCTGAAGCTTCTTTTCCTCCTTAGGCTCAAACAAGGCCAATTCTAGAGATTATTTTACTTATTTCTTGTCTGACGGTCCTTGAACTAGTGACATCACACCAACAGTTGTGACTTGGAAGCGATAATATACTCTCCAATTACAAATACGCAGAGTATTAGTGGTCTTATCAAAAGTAACCTTCCTATCATCCAACCATTTATTTCCTAGAATCACTGGATGTCCCTTGGAAATGCTTTCAAACAAAGAGCACTCAGCACCATCTATGTATTCTTCGCAATCAAACTGGATAATAAAGCGACCATCTTTATAACAACAAAATGATCTTGCCTTACGATGTCAGGAAAATCTCTCGATAAAATGAGAAATGAAATTGCTTGTATATAGGTCACTGATTGTGACCCCCAACATTCTTTCCATGAAGGAAATGAAAAGTGTACTTAAACTGTGAAAACCATTGACCTTCAAAATTTTAGGGTCACAGACTGATGTGGTACAAATTTAAGGATGAGAGTGAAAAACACGTGATTGTCTAAAGTGTTGTGGCTCTGTAGTAGTGATGGTCAGCAAGCATGAAGGTACTAAATTCCAAGGATGAATGTCTGTTGGAATCAGTTCTCGGCAAGGGTTTTTAGTGATAAACCAGCAGCTAGAAACCTTCAAACGGCAACACTTCCATTGGGTTAACCAATCAACAACAAATGTTCAAGTCAGCCCTTCTCAGGAATTCAATGCAGCCTGAAGTCAGGGATCAAGATGTGTATATGATCACACTGAACAGCTCTGATCTTCCAGGCATTAGGCAGCCCACAAGTATCACAGCTAGTCTTAGATTTAGGAAGTGTCTTTCCATCAGCCATTAATAGAAATGATACCCAAAAAAAAAAAACCAGCAGCAGAACAAGCTATGATTCTATAATCAATCTCAACAATAAATCATCACCAACCAAGGGTATCCCAGGTATATAGCATAGGCACACCAGCAATACACTACTTCAGCTCTGAGGTAGATAAGGTAAAGGGGTAGCATCAAATCAGGATAAGGAGACAAGGGCTTTCGAATGTCTGAACAGTAGTGTGTAGAAGTTCAAAACAGGAGCGGGTTGATCTGTGTCTAGGTACTCAAGTTAGTGGCAAGAGTTTCAAGTGAGGGTTGTAAATTTTGGACAGGCACAAGGTATAATCATCCACTAGGCAGAATATTGCAAGCTGGAAAACCAGTCTTGGTGCTTAAGAACAGCACCTTCTTCAATGAATAAATACAGCTCAATAAGGGGAATTCTGGTTTGTAATCTAATGATGAAAACCTGATGCTGATCAGCAGACAGATAATAACATACTCAGCTCTGAAACATTCAAATAGCAATATAAGGTATGCTCTGGCAGCAAATAATCGAGTCCACAGTCCACTATGGGAACAAATATAGAGAGGGCAGCTTACTGGTCTTTGGTATCATAATATCAACAGGTATAGAGGACTGTTTGATGTGTGAATATATGTGATTCACCAGAAAACACTTCAGCAACAGTCAACAAGTCTTCTTCTGTGGACCACGAATCAGCAACAATAGGATTCACCACTACAAGGAGCTTGTCTGGAAAATCCAGTTATACCACACCTAAGTGATGCTCTTTTCCTCACTAAAGACCCCAAGAACCCAGCTGAAATAGAACCAGCTGGAACCTAGCTCTGATACCAAAATTGATGCAGCACACAAGCTCTGATAGCAAAATTGATGTAAGACAATAGAGATGATACCAAAATTGATGTAGAATGATAGCCAAGAATCTCAATAAAACCCAAAGTGATGTAACGGAAACAAGAATAAAGTTAAAGAACCAAGAATTGAATTTTAAGCACATTTTAAGTAATCAAAATTAAATGAAAATAGAAGACACTTGATTAGAGGGATTTAGAATAATTGAAACAGGAAAAGACGGAGAAAAGAGAAGAAAGAAACCCAAAAGGGTAATTCTAGAAGTTCTTGATAGAAACTTGAAATTACCAAAAATACCCCTATTGATGCATTAAAAATTTACGAATTTTTAATGATAGATTGTAACGTTTATCAATGATCTATGGTCAAAACTCAGACCTTCCAAGATTCTTTAATGGAGAAAGTGTTTAAGGTTTGAGTAGTTTATTAAGGCCGGCTCTCAACCTGACGCCACCCTCCTTCTTTATCCGGGCTTGGGACCGGCAAAGAAAACGAAGGATAAAAGAAGAAGAAAGAAGAGAGAAAAGTGTACATTGTGGAGAAAACCCTACCTAGGTTCAAACTTTGTCACAAAGCTTCAAGAAGAAAAGGAGTTTCACTCATAGAGAGCTATAAACCAACCAAAAATTTTATTAATTTCATCATACTAACAAAAAAACATGCAGTCCTATATATAGGCTTACAAACTTAACCAAATTAAAAATTCCTAAACTATTAGCTTACTTGCTACCTAAGACTATCCTAAACTCAAAACTACTAAAAACTTAACATTTTAAAAACAAAAACTGCCAAAATCAAGCCCTTTTAGAGGATTTCGACTAGCACCCTAAGAGGGCCCCACTATGACTTGTTGACTAATTAAAATTAGTAAAATACCATTGACACAATAACTTATTACAAAATACCCAAAATCAAAAACTAAAATGACACCTATGACCTAAACTCTAATAAATCATAAACTATTAAGTAAAATAGTCAAACACTCAAATAAAGACTAAAAAAACTCCATCATGTGTCCCAAAGATGTTCCTCCATGTGTTTCCAAGTGTCTTCTAATGTAAGCCCCCACGTGATCTTCCATGTGCGCATCACACACTCTTGAATTTCTCCTTACCCTCTGTTCACCTCCTATCTTCGTCAAATGATGTTTAGTGTCTATTTTTTATCAATAACTGCTAACTGCTCAAGAAGGTCTTTTCTCAGTTCTAGTCCCCCATATGCTTCCTTATTCCATACCTTATTCTCCTTTAGTACTTTCGACTTTAGAATACATGTCCCAGTGTTTTGGCAAAGTTAACAGACTTCCACCAAACAGCAGGAGAAGGAATCGGTCCAACATCCATAATGTTGGGTCAACCTAATTTTAGACAAATGTATATGCAGATCTGTTTAATGGCAAACAAAGCTGCAAGTTTCGTGGACAAAATCAGCAAAAGTTCGGCATGCTTGAAGTGACTCTATAGTCTACTCCACCTTTCTTCTTGTAGGAAAGTTGTTTTAAATTGAAATCACGCCAAATGAACCACAAGGTAGCCACTTGGTATGCACTCCCTCCAATTCCTTCCAACATTCATTCCTTAGTTCATGAGCACTAGTACGGTAAAATCATATACACCAGAGACGAACCAAGCAATTTGCTCTTCAACATTTTGCAACTGATTAAAACTGAATAATTCCCAATGTACCGATCTGCAACCTCCACTACTTCCTCATTCCAAACCAAATGTCACACATATACTCTGGACTGGCAGAACTCCAAACCATAGCCCCTGAAACCCCAAATCTCCTCTTTTTCAAAATAAGGACGATATGCATTCATAAAAGGAGAGAATTACAGGGGGCTGAAACAGATGCACATTGAGAAAGGGGAGAAGGAACCGTGCAAGAAGGCAAGAAGTAAAGAGCTATACACTATATTGTCCCATTTGAAAATAAAATCATGATAACAGACATCTGTGAAGCATTTAGAGGCTGTTGCCTGAGTACAGTGAGGCTTGAACCCAATATGCTACTTTGAGAGCCTTGCTGCTGATTACTTTGAAAAAAAATTCATTGCATTCTTTCAAAATGCACCAACACAAAGCAAAAACTGGGATTTTCCATAAAATCTTCTCCTTCTGGCCAAAAGCAGGATCTTACAAAGATTGAATGGAGTCAAGAAGGGAGAGGGGCATAGAATGTTAGACAATGTGTCTACATGTAAGGGAATGCCCGGTAAATGCTTATATATTGGGGAGTTTCTTTTATATTTCTCTTGTATTTGTACTATCTTGGTATGGTATAGTGATACCATACGGTATACCAATGTATAGAAATGCTAGAACAAGATGGAAGAGATACACTCCCACATTTATCCCATATGTATTCTCCTTCCCCGTTCTTTCTTTCTTCTTCCTTTTCCTTCTCTGGCAAACAAACCCCAACCCTAACTAAATTGAATCCACTCCATCCATAGACCACAACATGCCAAACAACACTTAAAATTTAGAAGAAAAAAAATGACGAAAAAACAAATGATCTACTAATTCAATCTCCGAATGACACATGAACATATGTTTTCTAGACAATGCTCCCTTGACACGAGACGGTCTATAGTGAAAACCACATCGAAAAATGCTAACCATATTTAAAAATAAAAATAAACAGTACCTGAAATGGGACCGGAAGTTGCAAAATCAGTTTCATGGAAAACTGATCACATGCTCTGCAAAGAAACATGTGCAGAAGGAGAAGGTCCATTGAGGCTACTTCTCCATTCTTCTTCTTCCATATCCTTCTCTCTTTTACTTCTTCTTTATTCTCTCCAGTCTTTTCTCTCTCCATCCCTCTTTTACTTGCCGTTCTCTTCTTTTGAATATAAACATTGACGTGCTGGAAATTTTCTGAAGATAGCAGAGGATTGATCACGACTATAGCTATTTGCCTAGACTTCTATCAAATCGCATGCCTCTTTTTTAAAGTATAAAATTCAGATTTTATCAGGTAATTTTGTCCTTTTTATTCTCTTATTGAAGTGTAAAAGTCCATTGATATCCTTGGATCAATGCTCTGATTTTGTAGCATAAATCCGGTGTCCATTATCAACCTTTTGGACAAAATTTTCTGGGCAGCATACATCTACAATGGGAATGCTTCTCTCCCTTTTCTATTTCCAGCACCTCAAAAGGGACCAATCTTCTCTTTCATGAACCCTGAAAGTTTCTTTGGAGAACCCACTAATAGACTTCCGACAGAGATTCGAAAATAATAAAATAAATCTTCTTTTTTTCAAAGAAAACATTATTCCAAAATGGGCAGGGAAGACACCATAAATCCCATGATAGCAAGCATACAACCCCTCTTCATAATGGATGTTGCTCTATTCTACTACCACTAGAAAAGCAACCTCTTATTGCTACATCATGGTTGAATGACAGTCAAGCATTCAAGTTGTAAAGGTAGTTTCCTAAAGTTGAGGGAAACAAAAGAGGATGTGAAGGTCCTCTACCTGTCATGCAACTCCTTGCATTGCAAAGGAACCCAGAAAACAAAGATCATACTATCAATAAAATTCAAAGTCCTCTCAGCCAGAGCTGAAGAGATATTGATTGTGTTAAGAAGACCTGCTTCTGCCACATGGAATGCATATTCGCAAAAGATGACACACTGAACCAGTAGGATGGTAAGTAATACTGTAATAAATAGTATTATACAGCCAAGAGAGAGAGAGAGAGATTGAGTATAAAATTTTCAAAAAGAAAAAGATTACAACGTGATAATTTGGAAAATGTACAAGCCAAAGAAAAATGGTAGTGGCATGGACGGTGATGCTCGAAGTGGTGTATCAAGTGATCGTAGGTAGGACAGACGACATCCTGGTTTGGTTCTGGACACAACTACAGATAGGAGGAACGAAACAATGATAAGAAGTACCAGAGTGTTGGAGTTAGCATTGGTTGTATAATTGGAGTAAATGGGTGATTCAAACACTGACGGTCACAGTAAATTAGCCCCACTGATTCGAAACCTGCGAAATTTCTTCACTTAAGGCGATGATCGCAACAACCACAATAATGAAAAAAACTAGAACCTACTATAGCAATGGCAAATCCACTATTCATCAAGCATTCTACGTCGATTCTTGTAGAACATACCAATCAGAGCTATGTTGCATATTTATCATTGAAATTCAAGAACAAGAACAAGAAATTGTCATTCAGATCTAAGAACAATTAGTAAGTGTATAGGGTTTGAAAGGCAAGGGCACGTACTCCACAAGAAACTTGCGAACCGGACTGAAGCGGTCGGCCTGCAACTCGACGAGGTAAGGCACGAACTCTGACAGCAAAGAAGGATCTCTCTGCAACAACACCTCCTTTAGTTGACGGAAATATTCGAGCTTCGAAGGAATGTCCATGGAAAACTTGGCCGAGTTCAAGAGACCTGCTGCTTTCTCCCGCGAACTAACGGCCATCATTCCTACCATTGCAGAAACCCTAGAGTGAGAAAGAGAGATTATCGGAGCCTTTTGAGGGCGTTGTCTGATTCTGAAGAATAGAACTAGATGTTGAGCGAAAGGGCGAACAAGCGGAGGCGAAAAAGGAAACTCTGAAAGGAAGGAATTTATTTGGATGCTTAAGTTGCGCGAATTCGAGAACGCTCAGCAGGTTTTGAAGTAATGAAGTCAGAACCCGGGATTGTGGAAGTTTGGGTTGAAGCCGGGACATATGATTACTGGACAATGGGTGTGCCATTCCATCCCGGTTCTTTGGTCGATCCGGTTGATCTATCTGGATCAACTAGTTGGCCGGGCTCGATGCTCATAAGATGAAGGGAAAGGACATACTACACCTAACTTGTCTTTCTCCTCGTGTCCCCACACGCAAAGGGTGAATTGTATAGGTTTAAAACTGCAAAAAGAGATTTCAAATGAAAAAATAAAAAATAAGTACCCCATAAAGAAAATATATATATATACCCATAAAAATGGAGTTTATAAGATAGAAAAAAAAAAAAAAAATATATATATATATATATATATATATAAATGGAGTTTATAAGATAGAAAAAATAATATATATTTGCTATCACTATTCATTTGTTATTATCATTTATAGCATTCCAAACCATTATTTGCTATCACTATTCATTTGTTACTTATCATTTATAGCATATGCAATATTTTATTTCCATATCACTAAATATGTAATGTTATAAATATATCAGGAATTTATAAGTATATTTTCATTACAAACTTTTATATTTACTTTTCTATCATGTATATGTATTACTTTCATTTATTTATATCAAATGTATACATATTCATTTAGTTATCACTATTTATACATTTTTTCATTCCAAACCATTACACATGCATTACAACTTTTGTATTACTACATGGGCATTTTCATTGTTATCACTTCATAACACTACATATGCATTTTCATTTACACATATTTACATAAGCATTATCGTTTCTAATCACTATGCAATCATTATCACTCTCCATCATTATATACATATCATCACCGCACATACATTATTCATTTACACATATTTACACATGCATTATCATTTCTTATCACTACGCAAACACTATCACTCACACTTCACTATCTAGGTAATATTATTAACACTTCACTGCATATACCATATCACTAACATTTTACTATATATGCAATGTTACTGACACTTTGTTTCATATTAAATATCACAAACATTTTCACTTCACATACAATAATTATGCCTACTTCACTACACGCACTATCACTGACACTTCAATACACATGCACGTCACTACACTTGCATTATACATGCACTATCATTTTTTATAGGTAATTATAGGTGAAGATGAGGTTTGAACCCAAGTTTATAGTACGACACCCACAAACTTTACCATCTTAGCAAATTGGCATCTTTGCACTGTCATTTTCACTTCATTACACATGCACTATAACCAATGTCACTACACTAAGTCCTCGATATTAGGGTCACTTTTATTGTATTGTATCCCTAATAGCAAGGCCACTTTCGTTGAATTATAACCCTAAATGGCAATGTCACTTTCATTGAATTATAACCCCAAATGATAGGGTCATTTCCATTATATAACCCTAAATGGTAAAGCCTTAGACACGTTGTATTATTTTTTCCAGTGGCAAGGACCTTTGGCAAATTGTATTGTGTCTCCAACAGTAAGGGCCTTTGTTATATTATATTGTCTCTAATAGCAAGGACATTTGACATATCTTATTGTGTTCTCTGTAGCAAAGTCATTTGGCATATTGTATTTGTTTTCTTCGATAATAGGTTTTTTTGCAGTCACTTAGCATTTGGTAAATTGTATTTTTCCCCAATGAAAATGACCTTTGACATATTATACTACTTCCTCAATAGTAAGAGATTTCACGTTCACTTGTCATTCGTGTCTTAATCATTTTACTTATCATCTATCATTGACCAACATTTAACTCCTAAGGGATGAATTTTACAATAAACTTATTACTTTTCATTTATTTCTGGCCATCGTTTAACTCCCAATGGTAGGATCTTAGATTAGTTTAACACTTGTATTTATTATTCTTACTTATCTTATTTCACTTTTATTGGTTATTGTTCATTTTATTTATCATTTATCAATGACCATCGTTTAACTCTCAATGATAGGATTTTGCATTCACTTGTCATTATGCAATACTATCATGATACAAGAGGCATATACCATTATATGATACATTCACTGACATAATAGAAGAAACATATATCATTATGAGATGCACTTATTAACACAACAAAATAGGCATATATCATTATGCAATACACTCTCTAGTATAACCTAAAATGCATACACAAAGTTGGAGGGAAGCGTGACCTAAGGTGCGAAGCTCGCTTCATAGGAAGTTCATTGGGGAAGCTAATTCGATTCAGCTTCCCTAGCATTGTCGAAATTATGATTTTTTTATAGGAAGTGTGGGAAGTGATTGGGAACCGTTTCAATAAGCATGAAAATTGAATATGGAAGCGACTTAGAAGCGTTTAGGCTAATGTAATAATTGAATATGGAAACCATTGAGAAACGTTTGCACAAAAAATCACAATTAAATGTAAGCAAATTTTATTTCAACAATTTTATAAACCCTAACCACAAGAAGAAGAAAAAAAATCAAACAGTTATGCAAATAGTGTATATATAAAATTAGTATAAAGATAAGGCCTAATATTTATGCATCATTTCATACATTTATTACAAAGATCATTGGCCTTCATAAGTTCAATTAGGGTTTCATTTCAAAATAAAAGAATAAAACCAACAAGAAAATAGAGAGAGACGAGGAAAAGAGATAAGAGAACGAAAACCTACCTAGAGACGCTTTAGAGCCCTAAGTTTCATATGAGGAGAGTTTGAGCTTTGTTTGTGATTACCATGGACGAGAGAAACGGCCGGGATTTGTTTACAGAGAGAGGATTTCTCTACATAAGACTCTTAAGACCTTCAATGAGAGGATCGTCATTTGCCCCTCCACTTAAGACGCAGAGGTTCAAGGTTTTTTCTTTCTTTCTTTCTTTTTTTGTTTTTTTTCTCTATTTTTATTTTTTGTGGGAAGGGCATGTGTTTTTTACTCTTTCGTTCTCAACAATGCCACCAAATTCGATAGAATGATTGCCTGAACTTGATGGGTCCCAAATAAGACACAATAATGCTTTAATTTTTTTTTGAGCACCTAATTGCTTGAATTTGATGGGTCACATGTAAGAGACAATGATACTCTCAGCATAGGTGGTTGTGCAGACAACTTCGATTTAGGCTACTGCTTAGAATCATGCTATAACCAAGATATTTTATTGTAAGATTACACCAACAAAAATAATAATTTATTATACAATTTTATAATAATTAAATATCTACTTGAATTTGCTTTAAATATCTTTGAAAATCACTTGTGTATGAGCTTCTGCTGACATGCTTCGTGATAAATATATAAAAACAAATCTTATGTGACCAAAAAGTGCATGTGACTCTATGAACATGTTATAAGCTGACATGTGGTGTATTTAAGGGCTAAAAACATCAGTTCAAAAAAATGTTTCCAACAAGAGTCGTCGAATTCAAATCCACATCATGTGTCAACCTGTAGTGTATGTTTACCAACTTAGCAAGTTGGCATCTTCAGTTATAATAAAATGGGTGATAGTTTGAAATTTTATCTAACCCTTGCCCATTTTATTCCATGTGTTCACTTGGTGTCCTAAACACCAAATCCTAGACAAAACATCTATTTTGACTATTTTGTTTTAAGAATTTTCTACCCTCAAACCATAGATTCTCCATTGTGGTATTCTCTCACAATTAAAAAATAGTTACCTAAAAAAAGTGCCAAATAAAAAAACCATTGTGTTAGTTTGTGTACACGTCACACATTGGTCAAACCAAACTAGTGTGTATTGTGTTCAAATCATCTATAGATCTAACGATGCCTAATGAAAAGTACTTTGAAAAATACCAAGGTACTTTAGTATTTATTCGCTATCTCCTGCATATATACTATGTGAAGCGTTATTTGACAGAACGTCGTACTACTGACACTTGAAAAGCAACTTTTAAGGTCTCATCACTTGAGCCCTAATACATCTTTTATGACATGGAGCTGGACCAGTGAATTGTTACGCTTTCTCCAATAAAAGGGAAATGATGTCATGCAGAACCGAAGAAGCTGACTTGACATACCTATGTTGTTCATGTGGTTAGTCAGTTTATCTTTACTTTGCAATTTGTGCATTAGGTAGAAAACTTCGTATTCTTCGATATCTTTAAAGGACCTTATTTCAGACCTTGTTGTTGCCCCATCTTCTTTTTGACAACTTAGGCGATTATTGAAAAAAATGAATTAAGCGGTCAAAAATAGGATTGGAATAAATTGAATTTATTCATATAAGGCTTGCTATAGTCATTTTAAGATACAATTCTAACTATGACTCCCATTAGAACCAACACTACTACATTCCACAACATGCTAACATATGACCATAATCTGGTGAAATGCTACAAACATGACACCTAATGCCAAAAGGTGATCCACGCTAAGACATTCGTAATCGTTTATTTAATAAAAAATCAAATTAATTTTGTATATTTACAAAAACAATAATGACCTAGAAATTATAGAGATGGAAGACGGTTAGTAGAGCTCAATTAGAGAATGGGATTTGGCAATTGGAGAGGTTTTAACTAAGGTTTCAGCTATCTTTCATACAAAATGGTACTGGGATATGAGAAAGGGGTTAGGGTTAAGATTAAGGTATTTAAGTGTTATATTCGACGTGTATATATAACATTCAATACAAAACGCAAATATATAACAAGGTTAAGGTTAACGCATGCCAAAGTGGCACGTTCAATACATGGGTTAAAGCAGGTCAACCTTCTTTGACACAATTAATAAATGGGTTAGCTTCAGGTTTACACATATAGCCATATACCATTAACTTGACATGATACGAATCTAACCCACTAAGATGAATTACCACACACCCTGTGAATCTAACACATAATTAATGGGTTAGGGTCGACTATAAACATGTTTTGGGTCAAAGCGGGTTAACCCGCTTTGACACGATTAGTAGATGCGTTGGGTTCGAGTTAACACACACACACACACACATATATATATATAGTGGTAAAACATCCCCTTATATATAGTAGTGGCCTTAACTCTTAATTAGGTAATACAAAGTAGTTATTCTAATTATCTAACACAATTTATAGTGGTGGCTCATTATTAGATTAAAAAAATAAACATCACTAAGGGCATTTTTGTCATTTAATAACTTAAGAGAAACCTATAAACCTAAGGGCCGTATAAGCTCACTTAAACAAAAAATTGTTCTAATTACCTAACACAATTTATAGCGTTGGCTCATTATTAGATTCAAAAAATAAATAAAGAAACATCAATAAGGGCATTGATGTCATTTAATAACTCAAGAGAAAGCTCTGAACTAAATGGCCATAGGAGCTCACTTTAACAAAAAAAACACTCAATAATTGCTTTCGTCTTTTGTAAAACCCTTGAAACCCCTTACCAAATCATTGTTTTCTTCTTTGTAGATCCCCCAAAACACAAACCCATTCTGTCTTTATCTCATTTGTTCTTTTCCTTCTAAAATCCACAAAGCACTTACTATTTTGTGACTTTTGTCTTCTTTCCAAAACCCCCAAAATCCATCGTGTTCATTCATTTATAACCCTAACTTCATTTCAACCCATTTCTTTTACCCTTTTCCTTTTTAGCTTTTAAAGCATACCAATCGGCAACACCATTGAATCTTTCCACTCAACATTGGAAAAGGTAAAGCCTAAATACTTTTTTTGTTATTTATTTAATGCTTTACGATTTGTACATAAGGGTGTCAATTGGGTCGGGTTGGCCCGAAACCCGACATGTCCAGCTCAAAAAATAGTCGGACTGGGCCAATGTGACTTCATCCTGGGCTAAGTTTGGGCCAAAATTCTAGGCCCAAAGTTTTATTCAGGCAATCTCACTTGCAGCCCGAACTTGGCTCGGCCCGAAATTGGTATAGCTTAGCCCAACAAATATAGGATAGTTTTGGGCCCATTATAAGCCCATATTTAACTAATTAGGCATATTTTCAAAGTATTAGAGATAATAAAGAGACATTATCAACTTAATTTTAAAAATGAACTTTAATAATCATTTTTTTAAAGGAGCTTTAAGTTCAGGCTAACTACCTCATGCCAAATTTGGGTTCGGGCTGAGTTTGGGCCCATATAACTATGTTCGGGCTGACCTCAGCTCGGCTTAGCCCGACTCAATTAACAATCCTATTTGTACACATCCTTATCTATATTATTTATTTTTCAACTTCATTTATCTTCCTTCAATGCTATTATCTATATTAAATTATGTTTTTGTTGAACTATTTGTAACTTTGTACTTTATAGCTTTTGTTGCTACATTTTTTCAAGCACGAGATGATAAACACATATGATTAAACATGTAAAAAAAATGATAAATAATTAAGAAACAAAAAAACATGCATATCAAATAAATTAATCATCATAGAAAACATGTGGAGAATATGTTGTGTTATATTGTTCTTAATTATCATCATTGTTATTTCTTTTTTTATATATAAATGCACATTACCATTGTTCAATATTTTATTAATAAAATGGAATTCGGCAACGGGGAAGAAATTGAAGATTTTGAAAAAGGCAATGTAAATGATCAAAAACAACCTGATGAGGGGGTGAGAAATATGTATTTGAAGAGGATGATGATAATTATCACAATGAAGAAGATGAATATGGTTATGATGAATTCAATGATAGTAATACTAATATTCCAAGTATGGTATTATAGAACCATGTTGTGAAAGGTAAGAAAAATAGTTCCGGTCGAGGTAGGACACTTGCATTCAAGTGTAAATATTGCAATAATGTTTACCATGGATCTTATATAGGAGTATATGCTAGTTTCATAGAGAAAAAAAGGGGGGAGGCTAGCAAATGAGTTTGTTTTTACGCAATAGTGATGAAGGATATGAATTTACATCAGAAGATTAAGAGTTAAGTAGAGAAAGCTAAAGCTTTACCTCAATCTAAGTCTTTGAAGAAATCTATACTTGATCATCTGAATCCCACGTATATTTCATTATGTTCATCTAACTCTTCTTCGTTTGGTGGGGGCCCTAGTTCAACTAGCATAGGAAGTCCTCTAGTCAGGTTATTTAAAATTCAAGGGAGGGAAGAGGTTGATGATAGAGTTGTTTGATTCTTATGTGTTAATGAAATCTCGTTTAATGTGTTACAATCTCCATATTAGGATGACATGGTAAGTGTCATTAGTACAATGTCAAGTTATAAAGATCCCTTTTTATAAAAAGGCTATAACGGTTCTTTCGGATAATGAGAAGTAGATGTTATGGAGATCGTTATATATTTTTACTTTTAAGTGGCCAACTTATGGCTTGTCAATTGTTTATGATGGGTGGAAAATGCGAAGAATATGCCTCTTATCAACATAACAACTTCCAATGCCATTGGTTCAATGCCCATGACTTATCATCAGTGGATAAATTATGAAAAAATATTTCAGACTTTTTATTAACATATATTGATAATGTTGGTCATTCAAATGTCGTAAAAATAATAACCGACAATGTGGCTAAGTGTTAGGTTGTGGGGCATGAAGTAGCAAAGACATATCTCTATATTTTCTGGTCTTCTTGTGTTGTGTACACTTTAAATTTAATATTCAAAGACCTTACAAATAAGAATGACTATAATAGAGAACACTTGCTTTCTTGGTTCGAACATACATATTTTTTATGGAAAAAACATAGTGAAGTATATCATAAATCACTCTCAAGCCTTATCAATATTTTGAAGCCATTCAAAATTAGAGTTATTGAAAGTTTTCAAGATAAGATTTTCTTCTCATTACATAACATTGAAATGTCTTATAGATATAAGAGAGCTTCTAAGAACAACAGTGGTTTCAAATACTTAGAAAAATTGGATGCAAACATGTTTAAATGAGAAAACTAGGGATACGGCCATAAACATTGGGATAATAATTGATAAATTTGGGACCAAGTTTAATTAATCTTGTTAGTGATAACTAATTTATAATATGCCAATATTCACCGATCAAAAAGGTTAATTAATCAGAGATGTTTATTAAGGCATGGATAACATGTTGAGTCACATAAAAGATAATTTACGAGGTCGAGATGAGCTTTTTTCAACAGTATAGAAGATTGTTACATGACGGTGGAAGAAAATGAATGTTCATCTTCATTACTTAGCCCATGCTCTCACACCAAAGTATTATGATTATAATTACCTTCAACTCCTAGCCCCATGTGGTGGGAAACGTATACCTCTAGGTATGAATTTGAAATATTTAATCAGGACTTGATATAAGTTGAGTTTATAATTTGATTTTTTTTTATCACAATTTTTTTATGATCACGACAATGTCATCCTTAATGGTGTACTTGAGGTAATTAGTAAAGTTACACAAAATGATACATTAATTGATATTATGAGAAATCGATATTTTACATTTGTTGGTAAGAGAGAGAGAGGTTTTCTATTATTGTTGGTATTCCTGATGCAAAAAATCCTCAAGTTGATGTCTTAAAGTGGTGGCAATTTCATGCAGAAAATACACCACAACTAAGGAATATTTCCATCAAGGTTCTGTCCTAATCTATCAACATGTCTTTGGCCAAGAGAGTATGGAACACATATAGCTATATTAACAACATCTAGAGGAATAGGTTAAATTTAACATGTGCCGATGGTTTGGTTTACATCCACTATAATCTTCAACTTCCATCAAAGTTTACAATCTTAAAAGTAAAGTTTTACTCTATTAATCTATTTTAGTCTTAATGTTTCAATTTGTTGAGTATTTGATATATTTTTTATAATTAATTATAGGTGTACGGGAGGTTGCATGAATGGCTCTCATAAAAAATGTGACATTAATCTAGAGCTTCCTATAGTTGATG
>JAOXJP010000008.1:7422133-7438087 GCA_025762735.1 Platanus orientalis | reverse complement strand
ACAATAGAATATTACAATCTACAAGCTTCTCTCTCTCTCTCTCTCTCTCTCTCTCTCTCTCTCTCTGTTGAGGTGGTGACTTGAAGTCACATGACCCTCAACTAAAAGAGTTGTTTTTGGAAGTGTCTTAAATTGACATGGAACCACCAAAGATGGTATTTTGGAAAGTTGTATTTTGGGTTTTAAAACCCACATTTAACATAGGGTTTTGAAATAGGGCTTCTTCCCTTGGAACCTAAAACAGGGGTTTTAAAAAGAAAAAAAAAGGCACTCGCTTCTCATTGTAATCTCTGTTTTGCTTATAGTGAAATCCTTCTCGTTGTTGTCTCCTGTGGTCGTAGGCTTTAAGCCGAACCACATTAAATTGTCTTCTTCTTTGTGTTTTTTCTATTTGCATGATTTTATCTCTTCTATTTGTTGCATACTATCACAAATCTATAGGTTTCTGTGCAACAAACTAGTAACAGAGCCCTAGGTTAGGATTGGGGTTTTTTCAACATGGTTGCAAAGCATAAAGTGGAGAAATTCAATGGGCAGAACAGATTTAGTATATAACATGTGAAGGTGCGTGTGTTGTACCTTATTCTATGAAAATGATATATCTTCATGGAGGACGTTAAGGCATCCTTGCATTCTAAGGAATTGAGGAAGAAGGTATCTAAAGAAAAATGTGAGAGGTAGACAAAAAGTATGTTTGTGAGATGAATAACATAGGAAAAAGGTTCTTGAAGTGATAAAGGTTAGTTTATATCTATTTATAGAGGTAAGGCCAAAGTGTAGTGTTTTCATTATAAAGAATGTGATCACATGAAGAAGGATTGTTAGAATGTGCTGACAAGGACAAAATTGGCAATTCTAATATAACATTGGTAGACGAACAAGATGAATACATTAGAGATGTTTTCACATTCTCCAAATGTGTTGACATTTTTTCTCATAATGAGTAGATATTAGATTTAAATTACCTGTTTATATATGTTCTAAGAAAGAATATTTTGATATGTTCCAAGAGAAAAAAATAGGTTTTGTTTCTTTGGATGATGGGTATCTATGTGACGTCATGGGTATTGGGATGGTAAATATCAAGATGTTTAATGAAGTGGTTTGCATTTTGACTAGTGTGGCATATGTCCCAAAGATGCAAAAGAATTTGATATCCCTAGACCAGTTGAACTCCATGGGTTGCATGTATTCAGCTATAGGTGGATCCATGAAAATCACAAGTGATTGTTTGGTCTTAATGAAGGGACAAAATTATGATGATTTGTATCACTTTATAGGAAATACGGTGATTGATGGTGTTCCTTTGACTATGACAAGCAACTAAAGTATATTTGTTGCATATGATTCTAAATCTAGGTTTCCATACAACACCATTTCTTTAACATCTTTTCTCAAAACATGAGGAAACCGTTCTCTCATTTTGAAGAACCCCTTCAATAAGAAAACCCTAGATAAACCATTTTCACTCAATTACAAACATCATTCTTTAATACTAAAAAACTTTATATAGAACTAGAAGTCGTACAAGAGAGAAATCCCACTCTTTTAAACACCTAAATATTTTCGCACAAATTTCTCTCTAACAGACTAATCCACTGAAACAATTGGATTGGTCTACCTGTACGGATTGATCCACCAAAACGTCAGATCAGTTCAGCTCTCTTTTGGTGTATTTTTCCTGTAGAGCCAAATACTGTTGGACTGATCTACCCGTTTTATTTCAACCAGTCCAGTCTATCACTTTATTATGGGCTTCTTCCTTGCATCAGTCTCCAGACCCAATAAGAGTTTCATTGCTTGATAGTACAGGTTTAAGAATGAACCATTGTGGTGATCACTTGGTTTAAATGCATCGTGATCATATTCATATTTAAACTATTATGTTGATTAGTGATGGCTTATGTCCCAATTCAAAACTAGCATGTCGAACCAACATGTTAATGTTTGAAAGAGAAAACAGGCTAGTGCTGGTTCTTAATAACAGTCATGCGGGGAATAATTGAAGAAAACAAAAAGATTTGAGAAGCCCAGTTTTCATCAAGGTGGTGGGTGGTGATACTTATGCTGCTGCTTCTTGCATGGAAGCTATATTAATGGCAGAATTTTTCTGTGGATCTCTAATTAGAATGAACTTTGGTAGATATTTCATGACAAAATGTTGGCAATTGATGGGTTGTAGTATTATTCAGTGTTTGTAGCTCAAGTGAGTTGACTACCTCAGATGCTTGTTTTCCAAAAAAATTTTATATTTTTTTCTTACCATCTTATAATTTCACGAGGCCATGTAGCGAGCGTTTCAGCATCCATTTCCTTAAATTCTTTATCACTGATTTGACATATGAGTTTGGCTGGTGATTTGGACAAACCCTGCTGAAAAGTCTAAAATTGCACCCTTGCATTCTAATTGAAAATACAGCAGGGCACTTTCTGTCTTTTCACTAGGCGGTGCCCAAATCATAGCCCTTACTTTTGTGTTGACTCTCGAATCTACTCACCTGATTGCCTTAGATTCTGGAACTCGAGTCGAGTTCCTCTCCTGCTCATAAGAAGTTTTGTGACTTTTTACAATGTGCACATGCCTCCAAAAAGTGAAAATCATTTTTTTGTACATTTACATTGCAGGAAGTTGCATGACTTCGTTTGAGCAGAAAGGACCGTGAGCCATCAAGGAGACTATTCCGTTATGGACCGCAACAGTGACCCTGTACTTTGCAATCCATTGTAAAATTGCTGCTAATGGGGTTTGAAACCCCAACCTTTTCTTGGAGAGATCTATAAAAAAAATATTAATATATATAAATTTTATAGAAATACAACAAAAATAGTAAAAATGTAAAAAATAAATAAATAAATTTTTGATAAAAAAAATACAAAAATAAATAAATAAATGGATGATGGAAAGAAAGTTGGTAGACTCGGAATAGAGCAATTAGTATAAAAATATATTAACATATAAAAATTTTAATATAAATACAATAAAAATAGTAAAAATGTAAAAAATAAAGAAATAAATTTTTAACATATAAAAATTTAATATAAATACAATAAAAATAGTAAAAATGTAAAAAATAAATAAATAAATTTTTGATAAAAAAATACAAAAATAAATAAATAAATAGATGATGGAAAGAAAGTTGGTAGACTCGGAATAGAACAATCAGTATAAAAATATATTAACATATAAAATTTTTATATAAATACAATAAAAATAGTAAAATAAATTAAAAAAAGAAAAGAAAAATTATGATAAAAATATAAAAATAAACAAATGGATGATGGAAAGAAGTTGGAAGGCTCCGAATAGAGCTGACAAGAGAAAAGACAACTAGAGAGGGTAATGTAAAGTTTTTATATTTCTACAATGGATGTGGTAAAAAAAATGAATGATTTACAGGAAAACTCGTCCAAGTTAATTGGAAAACTCACTATTTTGTTGACGTCATCCCAATTTTAGCAGCCAGTTAACTAGCTGATTTTTAAACACTGATCTTTCTTATAAAAGAATTGATTTTATTAAAGGACTCATCTACTATGCTCTTTTGATAAGCTGGTTTTTATAGGATATGGTGTCGCTCAGGATGTTTTGTTAGATTTTTTTAAAGTGGCTAGCTGCTAAAATGTAGTATTTCAAAATAATGAATGTTCATTAGAGAATTCAAATAGATTTGTGACAATAATCAAACTTCCTCTTAGAGAAGCTTAGAGATATATATGTTTAGAATCCCCCAAGAAAAGAGTGTCAAAAAGTAGTAAAGGCAGCAGTACAGACAAGAGAAATCAGACTAAAACTCAAAATGTGAGAGCGATCAAAGAAGCTTTGTCCCCTAATATGCGAAATGGGTCAACATCTAATCAAACACTCTGGGTGATGGAGGGGCCCTCAGCTCCTCAGCTCACCACCACCACCACCACCTACATTCTAAAGCTCTCAAGTCTCATCTCTTAATGTTAAGGACCCAGCTAAGGTTAGCATTTAACTTTAACATGCACGACAAAATATCATTAATAAAAAAGATCCCTCTCATCTACATCTCCCCTCCTTTAAAGCTTAAAAAGAATAACGATAAATAATCAACAAAACACACTCTTCTAAAGCAAATTGCAAGTCATCATCCTCAATCAATTGAATTCATCTACTTTCCCTTTCTTCTGCTTTTTCTTTCTCTCTTTCTCTCTTTCTTTCTTTCTTTCTTTCTTTCTTTCTTTATCCCCTCTTCGTGTAATCTGAAAGATTTTGGTAAAGTACCCAAAGGATTGATTGACTAAAAATATGATTTTACAAATTTCACTAGAAACACCATTCGCCCATTCATCCAGATAAGATCCTTTGTTGTTTTGCTGCAATTCCTCAATATCTGCCACTCCCAATGAGCTTCTTGTTCAGTGGAGACACGATCATGATTCTCAAAGATGACTTTCTTCTCTCAAATTCTCACAGCCCCAATAGGATGTAGTAAACAAGTGTTATTGGCAAGGCAATCAACATCCCGAAAATAACACTGCAAGACCAAAATCTTTAGGATTTAATCATCTGGTCAGGGAATAAACAAAAGTAAGAAAAAGGGTAGAAAAGATGTCTGAGATACACTCACGCGGTACTTAGAATATCAGGGTGTACGTTGTATTCTTTAGCGAAGACAAAGGGGACAATTCCTTGAGGGAGAGCCGCCTGTTTTTTTTTTTTTTTTAATGGTTTTCCATCCAAACACAAAGTAAGTTAAAATCCTGTACAACTGGGTTCTTGGATTCTCTTGGTCTCAGACTTGAATTACTTGTCTTTTCTTTTTTGAAAATGGGTAAATGAAGTTAGATGCGATTTTTCAGGAGAGAAGGAGAAGGGGGGAAAGTGTTTGAGCTAGTGATTGACCTGAACAATGGCTACATGCAAGAGAACGCCCCGCAGCCCAACAGCAATGGAAGCAGCTGCCATAACAGCTGGCCCTGCAAGGAATCTCACAGCCATTGCAAAAGTTGCTATGGAATTCCCACATGCTATGATCCTCGGTTGCAAAGCCATGAACAGACCTGTCATGAGTGTTAAAAGTATCAAATGCCCATGCCTCCAACAACTATAAGACTTTCCATGATCAACACAGGACACTAATCATCATAGTAGCCTTGGGTGCTAGTGTTTGTTCTGTTCTTTTAATACTTTAAAAAGAAAAGTAAAAAAAAAAAAAAAAGGACAGACAGAGAGACAGAGACAGAGACAGCCAGACAAAGAAAGAGGGTGAGGGAATTTCTTGGGCTGAGAGTGTTTTTTGAAAGGATGTACTGACCAAGGCTGAACATGGCCATGCCAAGACCTGCATCCGACAGTATGGAAATGGATTTTGCTACAATGGCAGGCATTTTAACGTGCCACCTGCAACCACAATAAAACACACACACCCCCAAACTTAGCTACCAAAGTTCGGAAAACCCATTTAAGAAAAGAAAAAGGGCAAAATAAATAAATAAAAAGTTTGGACCTGAATGAAACTAGAGACCAAGTGAGACCGATTAAGCTTGAGTAAGTGTTGGGGTTCCGAATGAGTTTCCTCCACACCATGATCAGAATGAGCCTCGTCATGACGCTAGCCGGTGGCATAGCTTTTCCCTTGTGGCCGCCGTTTTTGTTGGCTTCATTGTTCATCTCTCTATCAGCTGCCGCTCTGTTTGCAAAGCTGAATTCTTCTCTATCCAAGTACTCTCCTGGGTTTTCCCTATGATTCTCCACTGTAGATTCAAACAGATACATTAAAATGAAGGGAAAATAAAGCTACATTAAAGAGCATGAAATTTAAAGAAAACCCATTAATAATAAAACTACCTTTTCCCGGAGAAACCTCCATTCTCACATCTTTGAGAGTCTGATCTGCAACTCCATATTCTTGACCTCCAAACACATCTGAAGCTGGAGAAGCGCTTGAGCTCCAAACAAACATATGAAGATCTTTCGACCCTTCTTCAGATTTCTGCTGCGCTTGTCCATTAGCCCTTTTAGTAGAAGCAGTAGCAGAAACAGGTTTTGATCCCGGCGGAGAGAACATCCCCGGGTTCGGCGCCGGGTAATGCGTCCCCCCCGACGCATGATAATGGAACCTAGATTTGTTAGCGTTATTGCTATCCTCTTCGTAATTAGACGGCCTCGGCGTCGGCCCTCTTGACGTCGCAAGCCCATAAGCATCCGAAGCTCCGAAGTTGGAGTTCCGGCCGCCAGCCACCATTGAATAGAAATCCGTGTGATTGAAGCTCGACCCTCTTGGAGTAGGGTTCCTGGACGACTGCAGAGAGTAGATTTCTGCATTTGTCAGATTGGAAGGCCGTGGAGTGTTGGACGAAAGCCCCTGAGAACGCCTCGAGAAGATTTCCGACATAGACGCATTCGACTTCCTCACCGTGACATGGAGCTTCCCGTCTTCCTTAATCTCCGCATCCGTCTGCAGCGGCTCCCGTCCGTCCAAGGACATGACATCCGAATCGACGGCGATCGAGACGATTGAGCCGGCGGTGTCGGGGAACTGCTCGGTGATGAGCATCTTAGCGCCTCTGTACTCGAACATAAAAAGCATGAGCGTGTACCAAATGATGCACTGAAGGACAACGATCTGGACCATCAAGCTACCGCAGAAGTCGCCGTACATCCCTTTGAGCAATGGGATCCCCATGACGAGCGTGTTGGGGAGGGTGGAGAGAGAGAAGAGGGTGATGGTCCATTCCAAGCAGCCTCGCTTGCTGACAAAGGTCCAGACGGCGAGGACGCCTAAGACGATAAGCTTTTGCAGGGTATCAGCTGCGATGAAGCGGAGGTTCATGGTGTATGGGTCGTTGGTAGAGATGAAGTGGAAGGAGAGCAAGGGGACGGCGAAGAGCGCGACGAAGCGATTGATGCCGGAGCACTGATCAGGAGAGAAGATCTTCCACCATTTTACTGAGCCGTAAGCTAAGATCATGGCGACGTAGAGGGGGACCACCGCGGTCATGACATGGTAGAAATCTGATAATTTAATCATCTTTGCTTACCACCCAATGATCTTTCAACTAACTCTTTAACGACCTCAACGAACTCGAAAGCTAGACAGAGTAGAGTTTGAAGAAGAAGAACGGCTAAAGAGTAAAGAAGAGAGGAAGTTAAGAGGTAAGGAGAGATGGGAGAAGGGTTTTAGAGCAAGGAGGAGGCATATGCGTTCTAGTTTTTTTTTTGGTTCTTCTGTGAGTGGGCTAGTGGGTGCAATGTAAACAGACTATATTCATTTACCATACAAAGCTTTGAGAGTTGTGCACTCCCAGTCTCCAAAGCAGAGATCCTTCAGTCTCTTTCTCTTTTCCTGTCTCCTTTCTTTTTCTCCCTTCCTTTTTCTTTCACTTTTTTATTTTTATAGGACGAGGGTTTTTCTTGCAGCTACTGTTCTCTCTCTACCTCTCTTTTAGCTCGAAGAACACAGTGGGTTTTCTGAGTCCGGATCTACTTAAAGGGATAGGATGTGCTACACCTAATTTGTATGTCTCCCATGAACGGATTGGGTAAGGCAACTTAGAGAGTGGCTAAAGTTGGAATGACATTAGGGCCAACACATCAGTGCCAAAAAGTGAAAGGCATCCCCCAAAAAGTATTTTTCATTTTTTCTACACTGATGTGTCAGCCCTGATGTCAGTCCAACTTTGGCCATTCTCTAAGTTGTCTTACCAAATCTGGCCACTGTCCCCACACACAAAGGTGGGGTGTATAGGGTTAAAACTGTAACAACAATTTTCAATATACATATTTATCCATAAAAATGGTGTTTATAAGGTTAAAACCATAAATAAAAAGAAAAAAAGAAAGTATTCAAATGAACATTTGCTCTCTAAAAAAAAACAGACACCAAATTCAATAAACCATTACCACATGTCAACCTGTGGTATGTGGGACATGAGGGGACACAAATTTGGGTGTAGTAGATCCTTTTCCTACCCAATTGTTGGTGAAATTCCCAATAAAAATGTGCCACATGTATAACCAATTTGAATAAGATTTAGTTTTTAATTAACTCATATACTGAAAAACCTCTCAGTATTTGGTTACATACTTGTCATATTTCTATTGTTACCAATTTCAACAGACCTGGACTTGGGTTGTGTTCTTCCTTAAGTTGCATAGCAATTACCCTCAAGGGTAGGTCCTGGAATTCATGATCAGACCACCAACTCAGACTTCGATCCAGACCCAGTGTGCTCAGTTTGATGATTAATCCGGTACCGATTCCCAATCCCATTACTTACTATTTCTGGGTTCACTTGTTGGTGTTCTACCCGACCCGAGCCGACCCGTAGGGAACCCACTGATGGATAGTGACTGCATTCATGTGGGTTCTTGTTGTTTTGCCTTTTTAAGTGATAATTTAGAAGAGATGATCAAAATTTAACAGATAAGTTACTGTTTCAAGCATAGAAAATATCTTTTTCTGAGCAAAGATTTATATTTTATTTTTTCCTTAGTGTTTTGGAAATCCACACCTTTTGCATAGAAACATCATTCCATTTCTATATTCCCTAGCGTGGAATAATCGATATTCTTCACGCGTGCAGTTCTATAGTACTATGAGAAGATTAATTTTAGAGAGGACTCAGTTCTTCCCTTCTTTTATTTTCTGGTACATAACATTATATTCAAGTGGGTAGGACCTGCTATCAGATATATCTCACCTTGGTCATCCTCTCATAGATGGGATGATCCTGACCATCTGATATACCTCTCTCCGTGGCCGCCCTCATCGGACGATGAGATCTAATACTGTTCGATCGTTATTTAACGGCGATGAGGCGATTTCACACCGTTCCTTCTGTGTTCCTTGAAACATGCAAGTGTTTCTCTATAGAAAATGCTTTCTCGATGGAAGAAATGATAAAATTCTGCACCCACCAGGAGGCATTGAAATGGATGGTGGGTGGAGCCGGGGCTGGATGAAATGAATTTGGAACGGAGATAGTAGTCGTGTCAGGAGACTCATTGGCACCATGTACCATGTTTAAATTGCACGCACAGCAACATGTGGTGCTCTTTCCTATAGAGTATGAAGGCACGGTTCTGATTAGTTTAATTTCATTTATATCCTCATTGCATCAATTTGATTTCAAAACCAATGTTTGCGGGTTTCTCAACGAGGGGATTGGGTTATGCAAATTTCAAAATAGAGCACTGGTGCGCCCATTAAGGAAAAGATTTTGGACTGTTCTGGCACACAGCAAACCTTGCAAAAACTTGACTATATAGCAAACCTTGCAAAAACTTGACTATATATGGAAATCTGCTTTTCCTGATGTATTAGGATGACATCAGGGGGCTGAGTATCAGTACCTAAAAGTGACTTTCACGTTTTGGGGGTGCTCATGACTTTTCAGCACTGTTGTGTCTACCCCATAATGCCATCCTAATACATCAGGAAAAGCAGATTTCCGTATATAATCTTTTCCGCTCTGTAAAGGATCCCCAAATGTTCTGTTCAGTCAGGATGGTGTCTTGGATACTATTGGATGACACCTGGAACAAAATGGGTGGGAATTAGAGGAAATTTTGACTTCTTGACCATTTTATTCTATGTGTCATCCTTGGTCCTGGACACCAAATCTGGGACAGAAGATTTGTTCCGTCTACATATATTTCTGGATTTTATTTTTTTATTTTTGATGAATAACTTAATTTATTAAGAGAGAAAAACAAGAACAACGACCTCCCAAAGAAGGGAGAAAAAAGAGATACACCTCCCAAAAAGGAGGATTATGCTTTTGAGCAATCAAAAATGATTCCACCAAGATCAACAAGGATTTCCAATGTATTGGAAAGGGTACCCTGTTCCTACTTTCATCTCTGCATGGTATAGCAATCACCTTTAACACAAATTTTTATAGTCCAAAGAGTGGATATGTTTCAGAATGCCCAATGTCAACCTCTGATAAGTGATAACCGACAAAATATAATGAACCAGCTCTTTATCTGTGGTGTGTATAGCACATTTAGTTGGGCCTATCATAGCTTTGCGGATGCTGCTTACCTCTTTCTTGACATGTGTTGAGGATTGTCACTCTAAATAAGTTAAATAATAGCTGTTTGATGCTAAGGTCCAACCCTGTTTAGCGTTGTTTATTTTCACGTTTGATTTCGTAGATAACGTACATTCAGGTTACCCTATTCAAAGCTAAACTAGCTTCATGATCTGTTGCAGGGTACAAACCCAAATTGTTCTCCAAGATTGCAATAGGTATTACTCGTGTCAAACTAGTTCTACTTTATCGGTCCACATCTGTGCTCTCACCCTCAATAGTATATATACATGACTCTGATTAATTGCTTCGTTTTGCTTACAGCTGTGTTGATTTTGGGATTCTTTACTATAGTGGGGACACTGCTTCTATTGTACTACTTGAGAAAGAAATACTCAACAGGTAATGCTAGAGGGATTTGGAAAAGGAGAACAAATAATGCTCAAAATATGGAGGCTTTCCTAAGGAGTTATGGATCCCTGGTTCCAAAAAGATTCAAATATTCAGATATCAAGAAAATGACTAATTCATTCAAGGATAAATTAGGTCAAGGTGGTTATGGCGGCGTATTTAAGGGGAAGCTACTTGATGGTACTATGATAGCTGTGAAGGTCTTGGAAGAATCCAAAGGCAATGGAGAAGAATTTATTAATGAGGTTGCAAGCATTAGTAGGACTTCCCATGTTAACATTGTAAGACTTCTTGGCTTTTGCTTTGAAATGCCTAAAAGAGCTCTTATTTATGAGTTCATGCCCAATGGATCTCTAGAGAAGTTCATACATGGCAAGGAACCATTGAAAGCACACCCTCACCTTGGATGGGAAAGACTATACCAAATTGCAATTGGTATTGGTCGGGGGCTAGAGTACTTACACCGTGGTTGTAATACACGGATTTTGCATTTTGACATAAAACCTCATAACATTCTTCTAGACCATGACTTCTGTCCGAAGATCTCCGACTTTGGTCTTGCTAAACTATGCCTTAGTAAAGAAAGTATCATATCAATGACAGGTGCTAGAGGGACTACAGGATATATTGCACCAGAAGTGTTCTCTAGAAACTTTGGGGGAGTGTCACATAAATCAGATGTCTATAGCTATGGAATGATGGTTTTAGAAATGGTTGGGGGAAGGAAGAATATTGATGTGAGAGTTGATCATAGTAGTGAAATCTATTTTCCACATTGGATCTACAAACGCGTTGGGCTAGATGAAGATATGGGACTAGATGGGATAATGACTGAAAAGTATGAACAAATTGCTAAGAAGATGATTTTAGTTGGTTTGTGGTGTATACAAACAGATCCATCAAATCGGCCATCAATGAGTAAGGTAGTTGAGATGCTGGAAGGAAGGCTTGAATCGTTGCAAATTCCTCCCAAGCCTTTTATATCTTCTCCTCCAAGACCATCAACTGATTCTCCTACTGAATCAATCTGTTAAGTACAATTTATCTTAGTATGTTTATCCAAGAGAGTAATGTAATTGGTTGCATGGGAAGATATGTAAATTTATTCCAATGTAGAGTAGCATGGCACATTATGGTAAAGTAGCTAGCTTGGTTAGTTTGCAATCAAGAATATGGATACTACACCATAAAGGAAAAAAGAGAAAAACCGATATCTGGCTTGGTAATAGTTTTATTTTAATTTTTTTTTTTTAGATTTTTTTTTTTTTTTTTTTGGGGTAAAGGTGGCTTGGTAATAGTTAGTTATGATAGTTGAGTGTTTTATATGTTTTGTATTAGTGACAAGTATATGCAATGCATGCTGATGAGATCATACTAGAAAGTAAATCAGAATTATAAAAGGAAACCTTGAATCCTTTCAAATTCTATCTATGCATTTCCTATCTTCTCCTCCAAGATCACTGGTAGATTATTTTAATGCTGATATGTTGACAATGTAGTTAGATACATTTTTCCATGAGGGCAACGATGATTATTATTGTTATTTTTTTTTATAGATAAAATTGGTTAGTAGTTTGTTGGTAGAGGCTGAACTGAGGCCTATGGTACCCACACACTGTACGGGCAAAGAATTGTTAGAAATATTTTATTTTCTACATCTTTTGTCTCTAGCTATGCTAGTGATGAACAATTCGTACGGGCAATGTAATTTGAAATGAATTAATTTTTATTGAGAATGTAGCACCGAATTTATTTTTTTAATGTAAAGACTTTTTTTTTTTTTTAATATATAAAAAAGTCTTTCAAAGAAAACTTCACACAGGAAAAAAGACAAAAAAGAAGCAATTTCAAATGCTTCTCAAAATGATAGTACAAATTGTGCTAATGGGTCTGCTTATAAGAAAATGATCAAACGGTCTAAGGTTTTTGTTAGAATATGAAAGAAACTGACTAATCTAGGATATGTGATGATATATTATTACTCATATTCCCGAGGCTATACAATTCTTTGTATAATGCTTAGTTTTCCTATCATCATAGGTAAACATTGGAATCTTGTAGGAGTGATATTGAGAAATCATATGGAAGAAAAAGAGATGGATTAAAAATTTGCATGTGTAGAGGTAATAGTTTTTTATATTAAAAATTTAAAATCTCAATGTATAATATATGAAAAATTGCTTACTTTAAACATTTTATGGACAGAGACTCTAGTTTTTCTCAAAAACAGAATGGTAGAAAAATGTAGAAGGGGTGTCCCACATGGCACTTTCTTGATTGGACAATTGGGTGCATAAATTAGCAATTTATTTATTTTGGTAATGTCTTTGAGTTACCATCCATAGAAATGGGAGTTCAAACCATAGTTTTGAAAATCGGATTGGACCGGGTGATCTGACCGATTTGACCTAACCTAGCATGATAAATGGTTCTATAAAAGCTTAAAACCATAATATGCCAAAAACCACATATAGCCGACAAAACCAGTCAAAACAGATGAAAATTGGCAACTTTTATTTAAATCCAGTTCAAATAAAACCACCGGATTTTTATTTTTTAGTAACTTAAGAAATTTTTTTTTTTAGAAATGTGTCTTTCTTTATTCCAATCCCACTCTCAATGAATTTTTGTATTTTTTGGTATTTTATTACATTTGTTTGTTTGTCTAAAAATTAAAAACTCGGTCTTAAATTGTTTGTATTTTTTGGTATTTTATTACACTTTATTTATGTGAAGTGAGCTGTGGTTAGATCATGTAAACCGATGGTTGAACCCAGTTGGAAATGAATCATCCATCCTATTAGTTTGATAACCAATCTGATTCTCAAAACTATGGTTCAAACCTTCTATATATAATGGAAAGATGATTGAGGGGAATATTTTCTTAATTTTAATTATATTATAAATGCTAAAGCCATGGTATACGATTTTTGTTCAATTGTTAGATATGTTATAAGATGTTTTGGGGGTTAGGATTGACATAAGTTCTAGAAGGGATGAAGAGATCTAGGGGATTAGGAGAAAGATGGATGACATGTCTTTTTTAAAAAGAGGGAGAGATTTTATGAGATGAAAATTTAATAAGGCTGTTAAGGTGTGCATGGGTCGGGTCAGAGCTAGGACTTAATAGGCTTGAACCAAGCCTAGTTTCGTGCATTACGGGCTCTAGCCTTGATTTATGAGTTTAGGCCGAACTTTATTGTATAGGCCATAACCCAAGACAGTAATATATTATGTAAAACTAAAATTTTATAAAATAAAAAACTCAATATTTATATAAAAAATTCAAAAATTACATATTTTTATAAAAATGTAAATAAAAATTTTACACAACTCTATAATCACTCTGGATTCTGTGCACGCAAAATCCATGCACAATGCGTATGTAGGAGCTTGAAAACACTCACATCAGCATTGAAAAGTGATAAACATTGAAAAGTGATAAACATGTACTCCAAAAAGATGTAAATCACTTTTAATGCTGATGTCACTACAAGAAAATCAAGTTATTTTGGCATCGGTTCATGTTACCGTTAGAATAAGTGTATTATTCCCGTGGTTTATGACCGTCGATATAACTACCAAAACAAACGTAATTATACCGACGGCTTTTTGAATGACCGCTTTTATATATTTATTTCTTGTCACGGTTCCGACGAAACCGCTACAATAAATCCCCACAAAAAGAAAATTTAAGTTCCTACGCCCTGCCAGTTCCCGCATTCTTCTCCACATCTTTTTCTCCTCCCATGCGACGATTAAGTTCCCATCTATCCCACCTCTCACTTACTCTCTCTTCATTCTATTTTTCATTTTATTTCGTTCTTTCTCTTGCCCTCTGCTCCTATATCTCTCTCGGTCTCGCGGTACGTTTCATCTCTCTCTCCGTCTCACTCTAGGGCATTTTTTTATTTTGCAGCAAGAGAGGGTGAACCTCGATGCCGTTGTTCTGATTTTGAAGCGAGGCTTCGTCTGTTCACGCCCCTCTTTTCAAATCCTTCAAATTTCTTAAATTTGAAGCTCTAAACAAAGAGCTGCCTGTTCGTGAAATCAATAATAGAAAACAGAGAGAGGGGGGTTGAAGGGAAAAAAGGAGTCTGCTACTCAAAATCAACGAACGAGAAGCAGCGGCAACGGCAAAGAAACCCTGCTGGTAAGTTTTTTCCTCTTCTTCTTCCTTCCCTTCGTATTTTTCTTCTTATTCTTCATTGGTGTTCATGGGGTTTTTTTTTTTTTTTTTTTGAAAAATAGATGAAATTTTGGGGAAAATTACTGTTTTCATCAATAATCCCCAAACTCTAGCACCCCTATCACCTGTGGTACCTTTCCTTACCCTTTCTCTGCAATTTCCATACTCAAAATCCCATCTCCTCTCTCTAATACTCCTTGAGGCAGCACCGGTGTTGTTATTTTCTGGGGTTTTACGGATCCCATTCGAAAGAGAACTTCTTGGACAAATCTGAAGCATATCTGATCTGGAATGTGGATCTAATGTAAGTTAATTGCATTCAGTTTTACTGGATATTAGTTCCTGAATTGAAAGGTGTTTATAGCTATAATTATGTCCTTATTCTCTAATTTTCTGGACTCAATAGACCTAGTTTTCTCACTCAGATTATATACCCTGCAGTCCCAGATTGATACACAAATCCCTGTTTTATGCCCTAAACCTGACCTCACTTATCTCTGTTAAATCCTGTTGCCCACCCTTGTATGAAGACTATCCTGAACCAACTTAGCAATCTACAAACCCTGTTGTGTGCTATGTAGTGCATCATAAACTTTCTCACACAGAGAGAGAGGAACTCCACAGTTAACCCCAAAAGTGATCACCTCCCTAAAACTAGTTTGATTCAAATTATAATTCCTAAATCTAGTAAAACTCTAAAAGAAAAGACTCCCTGAAAAAATTAGTAACTTTTCCAATAAGAACAGTCTTTGATAGAGATTAGAAGTTCCCAAGTTTGAATAAACTAAGAGAGAAATTAGAAGCTTCCCCAAGTTGACTTTATGTTGGCTTGGGCTTGAAAGTAAGTGGATGACTGCCACCCAACTATAAATGCACTCCCACAATTTCAACCATTTTAGTTGAATCTAACAACTTTTAGGACAATCCCAAACTACATCAAAGTCCCATTTACTAAAACCACAGATCCCACATCCTAAGCAGACTTCAAATACAAAATTCGAAACTAAGACATTTTAAACCTTCAAAGACATGATTTAACAGCTGGCTTTTCCAAAGTAGTTAGACAATTCCTCAAAACCCCAAAAGATAATAAACTATGGCCTTAAAACTAAAAAAATTGACTCAACTCAAAAATTTATTGGATCAAGTTTACTCAAATATTGAATCAAGAAATAATATTATGAATCAAAAACACAATTAGCTTATGAAAATTAAGAAAACATCATGGAACTATGTAAAACAATAAAAGTTATTTTTATATGAGGCGACTGACGACTCAATCACTTGACTCAAGTCGAACTGCATATTACTTTTTCCAAATTTGACTCGATCAACACATCAGACCAAGT
>JAOXJP010000008.1:7380533-7418243 GCA_025762735.1 Platanus orientalis | reverse complement strand
AAAGAGTTTAGTTGAGCTTGGTTGTATCTTGGAGATAGCTTGGTGCATTCCCTTGCATAATCAACTGCGAGGCCTTGACTATCTTTAAGAAACACAATAACACACCTCTTCATATTGATTCTTAATTTTGTTGAGTTAAAATAGTTGATTTTGAAGATTGTGCAATAAAGGAATTATAGGAATTTTTATTTTCAACATTCTAGATGGATACTAAGCACTAGTTGGGATTTCCTGTAGCTTCAGTGAAACACCCTGTATCAGTCAATCAGGTTGTAGGATGCCTACCAATACGGTAGTTATGCTAATACTTAACAATGTTATTGTGTCAATAATCAATACAAGGGATACAAAGGTGTGGATGCCGAAATCTGGCACACCAGATGGAAAGAGCTTGATAAGGTTACATGGCAAGGACCACTCCAATTGGAAGTTGAGGTGGCATCAGCCAGCAGGATGACACATGGCATTGATCAACCAAAAGGGTACTTTGGTAATAAACAATTGGCATTCTGCAGCCTTGATTAGCTACAGGGTGTTTTCGTAATGGACAAAACTGGTGATCCAAACTCATTGGTCAGCTGTAGGGTGTTTATTTTGTTAACAGTGAACTAATCAACTCTCCCAAAACCTATAGGTGTTAAGAGAAACAATAATTAATATACTTCAACACCCCCCTAAGGAGGAACACTTTCTCTTGTGGGAACACTTGGGGAACCATGTATGAGTCCACTTTTACTTCCATGGGGATTTGATCTCGTCACCTAGCTTGGCTCTGACACCTTGTTAACAGTGAACTGAGAGCAAATCTTCTGCAACAAGCTTAAATAATATTAAACAGAAACTTCTCTCAAAGAATGACATCTATACTAAAAAATTGAAAATTCAACATTGGGTGGGAGTTTTAATACACGTGTTGCCTTGCAGACTTGAATGTGGGCTCACTTTTAACCACCTATCATTTTTTTAGGGCGGTTTCATTTAATGTTATTCAAGCTTGCTGCAGAGGATTTGTTTTCCGGTGACCTAACCAACTCTCCCAAAACCTGAAGGTGTTAAGAGATACAATAATTAATATACTTCAACATATTTGTGGTGCAAACAGTACTGGCTGTAATAGGATGAGAGTGAATATAGCATTTATATGTGGTGCGTTCTGTAGTTGTAGTACAAACTGAATGTATTCAGCTATTTGAAAGTAGAAGTAGAACTTCTTTCTATGAGAACTCAGGTTGATTCTCCAGAGTCTATAGCACTTTTAACAGTCCATGTAGGTGGTGCCAAAATGTCAGAAATTGCTTTAAGAAACCATATCGAAAGTGCTGTGTGAATTTCATGTATAGCTATTTGCTTTAAGAGTTTAAGAAATTTAATTTCACAAGATTCCTATGAATCCTATCTTGCGTACACTGAGAATTCAGGCTAATTATTTACAGCACTCACAAAAATCCATGTAGGTAGGGCGAAAATATGTGAAAATGCTAGAACTAGCCCAATATCAAAAGTGTTATGTGAGTCACATGTATAGTTAGTTTGCATTTTAAGGAGTTTGGTTCAAGAATTCCAGTTTCATCAGATTCCTATGAATCCTGTCTTGAATACTCTGGGTACAGATTTAAATCCAAGACACATTAATTCAGTGCACTTCATTGTCATATTTACCGAACTCTGTCAAGTTAAATTTGAATCATGTTGGGAATTGTTGTATTTTAATTGTTCTTTCAAATATTTGATGTGATTCAAATTAAAATTTTGAAAATTTATATTAAATTTTTAATTAGAGGGATTATTGGGGCCATTTATTTTGACCATCTGGATCTTTTGCTCCCTCTTTAAGTACCTTCTTTAGGGGCTTTTAGTGTTCTGTTGGCTACGTAGGAGATTGTACAGGCCCTAGAGATATAGATTGAGAGACATACGAACAGAGTTGTCCTCTTTCAGAAGTGGTTTTATTCAATATATATATATATATATATATATATATATATATATTGTATTTTGATGAGTCTGTAAACAAGGGTGTTGACCTGTAGATTAAATTGCAAGTCGGTCATCCTGAGTAGCGTAGCACTACTCCATGTAAATGTGTATGATTGTCTAAGACCTAGACATTTACTTCTCTCCTAGGCACTATTATCTTCTTTGAGGAATGCTAGTGGCACAAGCCTTAAATTCCTGTGACTGTTACTGGCATTTGTTTATTGCCACATGTCCCAAGTCCAGAGGATCAGGACTCCCAACTGAATTGGTTTATTCCTAAGAGATTGTCTATGCCAAAAATTATCAGAACTGTATCCATTTGGATGGTGGGAAAAAGCTTCAGAAAATCTCCAAAGAAAAATATTTCAACTGTGATGGTTAAAATTTATCTGACAATGCTGATTCTTTGACAAGAAATCTCTTAGTTGGATGTGTCCTGATCCTCTGTGCACAAGACATGTCATCCTCCTTTCATTTCCAACAGTATTGCTATATTTAATGTGGACTCAAATAACGTTTTCAATGACTTTGTAGGTACAGTTCAAGAAGATGGAAGCTCATTGTAGGTACACCCATGTTCTTATACAAACACCTTACAAAATAAAAATGTAATAGTAGACTTGAAAATGGCTTGTTTAGCAACCAATAAATTGTCTTGTGGAATCCTACACCATGGATCCTGTAATCCAATAATACTTAATGTTTGAACCATGTTGACATAAGCAACCAAAAAGTGTATTGCTGATAAGCAGCCATGTTGAGACTGTTGAATCTTGCAAAACATATATATATATATATATATATATATATATATATATATATATATTGCTAGCTACTAAATTAAGAAATTCTCTGAGACCTATAAAAATAAAAAGGAATTCTCAGAGTAAAATATACTCACCTTCTACATTGAATCTCTGTACTGCAAACACTCACGTATCTGATTTGGCATGGAACTATACATCTGAGTGAGGTGTCTTAGATTGAAAACTCAGTTGAAGCATTGAGCTACTAATCTCATTAAAAACAGTCTTACCTAGAGAATACCAAACAATGTAATAGGTCAAATGCAGATGTATTTGTTGTTATTTAACTATTTCCTTTGCAAATATTCTCAACAAGCTTTAACTTGCAACATGTAGGTGTGACCACTGGAAGTGTTATTCTTGTAGTAGCAATAGCAGTATCATTGGCATTCAAGTTCAAGTGGAAAGCATTATTAATCTTCAAGTTGTCCTATTTCAAAAGGAAAATAAGCTTTAGAGATGGGCAAAACGTTGAGCAGTTTATAAAGAATTATCAGTCGACACTGCCTACCAAATATTCGTATGCTGATATCAAGAAGATGACCAATGAATTCAGAGAAAAATTAGGTGAAGGGGGATACGGTAATGTCTTCAAGGGAAAGCTACCAAATGGTCACTTTGTTGCCGCCAAAATGCTGGAGAAGACCAGCAATAATAGCCAAGATTTTGTTAACGAAGTCGCCACCATTGGTAGGATCCACCATTTAAATGTTATACGCCTCCTTGGCTTCTGTTGGGAGGGATCAAAAAGAGCTCTAATCTACGAGTTCATGTCCAATGGATCACTTGGGGACTTAATATCCAAGGAGGAGGTAAGCCATTCCTTAGGATGGGAAAAGTTACTTGAAATTGCCATAGGTGTTGCACATGGTATCGAATATTTGCACAATGGGTGTGACTCCAGAATCTTGCATCTTGACATAAAACCCCATAATGTCTTGCTAGACCATAATTTACATCCAAAGATTTCTGATTTTGGTTTGGCAAAATCACACTCTCGAAATGATAGTGTTGTGCCACTAACAGGGGCTAGGGGGACTGTGGGCTATGTTGCTCCAGAGGTTTTCTTGAGAAATCTTGGGGGTGTTTCCCACAAGTCTGATGTTTATAGCTATGGAATGTTGCTGTTGGAGATGGTTGGTGGGAGGAAGAATGTTGAGATGCAGGCCTCGAGTAGTGCCTACTTTCCTGACAGCATTTACAACAAACTCATTCAAGAGGAAGACATGGATCTCATTGACATTGTAGTAGAAGAGGAAGTATTTATAGCTAGGAAGATGGTCATGGTGGGTTTATGGTGCATACAGATCAATCCTAGAGATCGTCCATCAATTACTACTGTGGTGGAGATGCTATCAGGTAGTGTTGAAGCCATTGGCATGCCTCGCAAGCCTTCCTTCTCTTCTCCTCCCCTGCTGCAGCATGATCATGAAGTTTTTTCCACCCACAGTGATTCAAGCGTCTTACCTCTGACATCTGAGAGTGCGTGACATGTAAAGACATGCACAAGCATGGATTATGAACAGAAAAACTTAGTAATACAGGAGATGAAGACTGATGTTGCATGACATTTAAACTATTGCTCATCTTGTTTGAGTCCCAACTTTTTGATTGGAAACTCCCTAATACCATTCCAACAGTCTGGTGGATTTGAAGCAGCACAGGCCGAATGTGACCCTACCCGTCCATTCTCCTATGAAGAAGAGTAGATGTTTGTGCGTATCTTTCTAAATGATCTCCGGCCAATGTGAACTCCAGGTTTTCATCATTGCATCCTGAATTTCAAATGGCTTACTTCTCATTAGTTTATTATGGTGGTGGATGATTGATATTGTTGGAAATACTGATAGCAAGTCTGTTGCAACAAGAGCATGTTGGAGATTCAAAGCATCACTGCAAGAAGCCAAATGTAAAGCAAGCTCCATCTTGTGGAGGACTTAAGTGCTGAACCAGATCAAGACTGAAACAGATGCAAAGGAGGTGGTTGACTGGGTTTTGCTGAATGGTCCATTTTAGTGATCATGGACCATCCATCCTTTTTTGTAAATTTTTTTAACTCTGATGAAGTAGGAGGTGAGATGTTTCCTGATTGGTTACAGAATTACCTTCTTCTTGACACAAAATATTTTACAGCCTGCAGTTTCTTAATGCAGTTTAATCTGGCTAACCAAATAAACAAAAAGACCTCATGGAGAGGGGGGTTCACCATGATTCTAGAGACCAGCTTAGCAGTGTTCTCTTATTATTACATGTCAAATTGTGATAAAGGAGGTGTCTTATAGAGAGAATGTGACTCTTGTAAAAGGGTGTGTGGGACTGGGTGGTAGTGATTTTCTTGTTAGAGGAAGTTATTACTGATTTTTTTTTTGGCATCAGGCATAGCCCCATGTGAGTGAATCGCAAAATTGTACATGTATATATATGCTTGTCCTTTTTAGCTTCATTTTCTCTATTTTTCTGTTGTTATTAATCCTTCACCACACATTTTTGCATTAACAATATTAGAGCTACCAAGAGAAGGCGCAATAGTTACTACGATTTTGATCACATGGTTTGAGGTGGAAAAGTTTGATAAAAAAGAAAAACTTTGGTTTATGACAATCAAAATTTGAGTCTGCTTTAAGTTCTACATAGGGTGTTGAATGAGAAGACAAAATATAATGAGAAGACAAAATTGCCAACTGATATGATATGTGAATGGATGTAAGATTACGGGCATGAAAGCTAAGAGCACAATACTTCTGTATCTTGCAAGTGAGGGCTTGTGTAATGTCATCAATGAGGAGTGTTCAAAGAATCTATGAAAGAAACTCGAAAGCCTCAGATATTGTTTAAGCCAAAAGCAAATGTTGTAAATGTTGAAACATTATAAAATATTTCAAAGGGGAATAAAATCCCTTTAATTAAGGAAGGAGAGAGTGGTGACCTAATGCCACTCCCATATTCCTCTTTAAGAGGAAACGTGTGGGAGTGGGCTAGGTTTCCGCACTCCCCTTTCATTCCCTACTATATTAGTGACTGTGAATCTCTCTCTCTCTTCAACTCACACAGTCAAGGGTAAAACTCTAATTAGGGTTGCCTCTAACAACCCTAATCTCTCACTATAAATAAATGTAAAACCAAGATAAAACAAGTTTTCAGTGAAAAAGAGATTTTGGAGATTTAATGTGCAACATTGGTGGCTGCCTATGGTTTTCCCTACAAAGAGAAAGATGAAGAAGAAAGAGACTACTGGAAATCTAGGGAATACTCTTTGAAGAAGAAGAAGGAGAAGGAACACGAATCTGTTTGTGATCTTCATCTTCTTAATCTCTGTCTTTCTCTCTTCTCACTGTGCATACGGATCTTGATCTTGATTGTCTTCCTTTGATAAATAATACCCTGAGGTCTTGATTCAAGACTTTTCTTGTAATCATACTCCTCTTTGAAGGAGATTTCTTGATTTAACAAGAATGATAATCTCATAAGATTAGGTTTTCTCCTTGTGGGAACCCTCGTTGATCTATGAGTGATTTGATTTTAGAAAACCGCTTGATAGTGTTGTTATACTGCCGGATTTTATTCAAAATTAATCTATAGACTTTTGGGCTTTAAGAACAACAACAAGGTTTCATTCGTCTCTGTCGGAGAGTGCAAATCTATAGAGAGACAAGGGTTCTACCCAAGCTAGATTGTATCCCAGAGTTAGCTTAACCACAATCCCTTGCACGTTACTGGGAGGTCTCGATTATCATCAACAAACGTGATAATGACACCTTTTATGCTCAGATGAACTAGTTAATACAAAAACTCTAAGATTAAAAAAAAAACTTATGATTCATGAAGAGACTTCTCTATTGTGAAATTTGTGTTATCTCCTACTTTGATTCCTAACCATCCCAAAAATTAACAATTTGAAGATATGTCTACTCCCATGGGTCAACTCAGGATTTACCATTTCGAATCAACCTGATTCAATGGAGAGAACTTTGAAAGATGGGAAAAAAGATGGAATACACTTTGAGATATCACTATGTCTACTATGTGTTGACTGATGATCCACCAATTATCCCTGATATAAGGCAACGTAACAAGAAATTGATGTAGCCCTGAAAGCCGATGCAGACTTTGAAGGCCGTTGATTACAAGTGTTGCCATTTCATTATTGAGACACTTTATGACAGTCTCTTCAATCAATTTGCGAAGAATAAAAATGCTAAGGACTTGTGAGAAGTTGTGACTACTATCTATAAACTGTGGATAGCAAGAAATTTCACATGCAGAACTATGGAGAGTTCAAGATGGTAGATAATAAATCTATTCTAGAACAGGCCAAAGAGTTCCAGAAATCATTGATGCGTAACTATTTTAGGGATGAATTTAGATCCCGTTTTCCATGTCAATATGCCTATTTCTAAGCTACCTCCATCTTGGCAAAATAATAAGACCAAGTTAATGCATGAAAGTGAAATTCCTATGCGTAGATCCTAGAGGGGGTGAATAGGATTATTTTAAAAATTCTTTTTATATTACCCCAATTTATCTTGTTGCCCTTATATTGACTAGATATTCAATTGCAATTTTACTTGTGCACATGGATATGAATATGTTCAATTGTTATGCAAATGAGATTAATTCAATTGTATGATGCTTGATAATGTAAATGAGATAATAGACAAGCAAACCACAAACAACTACAAGTATACATAAGATGTATAGTGGTTCTGCACAATGGCCTACATCCACTCTCAAAAGCTCAAAACCGAGCTATATAATTTTATTAAGATTGAAACTGTTACAATCAAGGCTAAAATTATCAAAAAGCTTAATCTACTTGCCAAGCAAGCTACACTCGATGTCTCCGGCGGGTGAGGTCTATGATCTACTCTTCTGGTGTCTCTGGCGAAAGATATTTGGGTCTACACTACCGATGTCTCCGGTAGTAGTGCTAATTCTCCCTGTGCCTCCGACGGGAGAGGTCTCAACAACTTTAATAAAAGTTAAGACAAGGGTTTACCTCTTGTAGGTTGATGTTACCTTTACTCACAAGTTGGGGTTGCTCCTCCTTGAGCCAGATGTGATTATTGTTCTCCAATTGCTTCTAGTTTGGCTCTTCAAGCTAAAGAGCCAATCTTGATGGGTTGCTCCTCCATGAGCAAAATGTGACTATCAAGCCCAACTTTCTTTACAAGGGTATAGACAACCCTTGGTTTCTTCCACTTGAAGATTTAACTTATTTGGAACAAGGTGAAAGAAGGGAATGGTCATTTTGGGTAACGATTTTCCTATCTAAGCTTGGAGAGATTTCCAAAGAAATGAAAAAATGAATCTCTCACTGATGTCCCAATTTCAAGAGCAAGAGTGTTGACATTTTTTGTTCATAACCATTACCTTGCTCATTTGAGTTATTCTTCTTATATATTGGACAAAAATGGTTCATATTCATTGGATTAGAACCATCTCAAACAGTCAAAAGATCTTAGTCATTGATTAGAAATTATTTTTTTAAAGTTTAGACTATTATACAGTGTTTTCACAACTTTGGATTGATCCTAGATCAATCTAAGTGCAAAAAACACACAGTTCTTATAATCCGAGAGTTTTTGGATCGATCATGGATCAATCCAAACCATTTGGATCGCAGTGGTTCAATCCTGGATTGATCCAAATTCTCTGTAAACCCTTCTAAAGACTTGGGAATGCTACAAAGGACTTTGGATCATCCTTCCATGGTCCGAGAAAATTAGTAGACCTTGGGGAACCCTTATTAGACCCTTGATTCACTTAGGCTACCATACAATACCTGATTTACCTAAAGAAGGCTCGGAGTAGAGTATGAATCCTTCTGGATGCCTTGCCAACTCTCGGATTGATCTCTTGAGGCTTCTTTGATGCTCAATGATGATCTTCATGATACTTTGACTCAAGGACCACCTAGACTCTAACACAACTCAGTTCATGTTATAGTCTATACAATACATGTATTTTACAGTCCATGGAATTTACAATACATTACATTTACAGAAAGATATGACATGAAACTTGACACCCTGATACATCATCTGCGAGTTAAAGAAATGGTTAGAAACAAAAAAAAGAAGCTAAAACCTACTGAGAAGGCACATATGGTGGAAACCAAACCTAAGGGTCATTTCGTACCTTACAAGAAAGAGTTCAAGAAGCCTATTAAAGGCAAGAAGAAACCTATTGAAAAGTCATACAACAAATTCTATTTCTACAGTTGTGGAAAGCCAGGGCATGTGGCTAAAGTGTGCTACAATAAGAATAATGGTGATGATGACAATCACAAGAACAACGAGTTTAAGAACAATAACAAGAGAAGGATCCATGATGATGCCACAAGACACATTTGCAGAAACAAAGATTTGTTCGTCTCCTACGAACTAGTGGGGGATGAAATTAATATGTTCATAGGAAACTCCTCATCCTCCAAGGTGATTGGAAAAGGCATAGTGGAACTGCAATTTACCTTTAGGAAGACTGTTACCCTCAGAGAAGTGCTGCATGTCCTTAACATCAGGAAGAATTTGGTATCTGAATCACTTCTGAGCAAACATGGATTTAAGATGATGTTTGAGTCTGATAGAATTATATCTCTAAGTATGGTGTGTTTGTTTACAAAATATTTGTCACCTCTAAAATGTTTAAACTTAATGTTATTAGTGAAATGCCTTCTACTTCTGCCTATTTAATTAAGTCATGCGATCTTTGACATGGTAGATTAAAGCATGTTAATTATAAAAAAATCAAACACATGGCAAATCTGAGATTGATAACCAATCTAGATAATGCAACAAGTGACAAGTGCATCAAATGCAGCAAATGCAAGGTCACATGCAATTTTATTCTCAAGGGTTCAAAGATCATTTAATGTGCTAGATCTTATACACTTTGACATTTGTGAATGACAGAAACACTATCCAAAGGAGGAAAGAGATATTTCATAACGTTCATCAATGATACATCCAAATACACTTATAGGTTTCTGCTAAAGACAAAAGATGAAGTGTTTGAAAGGTTTAAGACCTACAAAGCTGAAGTTGAGAATCTTCTTGATTTGAAGATTAAGGTTCTGAGGTTAGACAGAGGAGGTGAATACATAAACTCTAAATTCATCAAGTTTTGTGAAGATTGTGGAATCCACAGAGAGACCTTTGCACCGTACACACCATAACAAAACGAAGTTGCTAAAAAAAAAATCACACTTTGACAAAAATGGTCAATGCAATGCTAATAAGTTTTGAAGCATACTCAAGACTATGGGGAGAAGCCTTGATGGTTTCTTGTCATATCCTGAACTAAGTTCCTCATAAGAAATTGAACATTACTCAATATCAAATATAAAAAGGAAGGAAGCTTAACATAAGCTACTTCAAAACCCGGGGTTGTTTAGCTCGAGTAAAATTGTCTGATGAGCACACCTCTAAGGTATGTCTAAGGGGAATTGATTGTGCACTTATTGGTTATTCAATGACAAGCAAAGCATATAGATTTCTGAATCTAGAAACTCCTGCTCCGCACACCATCATAGAATCCATCAATGTTGAATTCTTTGAGGAAATATTTTCATTTGAAAAGAAAGTGAAAATAGTGGGGGTGAATGAACCCATCACAAGGAAGAGGGATAGACCCACTAAGAATGTACAACCCACACCTTAAAAGAGCAAGAGAAAAAGAAAGGACAAGGACTTTGGTCTTGACTTTGTAGTTAACATGGCAGAAGGAGATCCACTATCCTACCAAGAAGCCATGAAATCGCATGATGCAATGTTCTGGAAAGAGGTTGTAGATGATGAAGTGTACTCCATAATGTCCAACAACATTTGGATATTGGTGGATCTTCCTCAATGGTGTAAACCAATAGGGTGCAAGTGGATATTTAAAAGCTGAAACTTGATGGAACAGTTGAGAAATACAAGGCTCGATTTGTGGCTAAAAGGTTTAAAGAGAAGAAAGATTTTGATTACTTTGATACCTATGCACCAGTAGTAAGGATCTCAACTATCAGATTATTGATGGTTGTGGCTGCGATCAAGAATCTTATTATACATAAGATATATGTAAAGACAATATTTCTAATTGACCAATTGGAAGAACAATTTTACATGGATCATCCAGAATGTTATGTCATGTTAGGATAAGAAAAGAAAGTATGTAAGTTGATAAGATCCTTATATGGATTAAAATAAGCACCCAAGTAATGGCATGACAAATTCTGGAAAAATCTCATTGGTAATGGATTTAAATCCAATAACAGAGATATGTGTGTATATTCATAGACCAATGGAGAGTCATGTGTGATAATCAGTCTATATATTGATGATATGCTCACCTTTGGAACTGATTTATCATGTGTCGAGGACACAAAGAGGTTTCTCCCATCGGTATTCGACATGAAAGACCTAAGAGTTGTAGAAGTTATCATAGGAATCAAAATCATTCGAAATGATGATGGGATTGTGATTTCACAATCTAACTATATTGAGAAGATTCGACATGTTCGAATGTGATCCGGCACCCACACTAGTGAATCACAACCTATGGTTAACAAAGAATAAAGAAGACCGTGTATCACAATATAAGTACTCACAAGTTATCGACTGCTTAATGTATGCCATGTACTGTACCAAGCTAGATATTACCTTTATAGTATGGATGATGAGTAGATACATGAGTAATCCAAGTAATATGCACTAGTGTGTATTGAATTCAATTCTGAGGTATCTGAAAGGAACCCTGAACTATGGCCTACATTATGGCAAGTATCCCACTGTGGTTGAGAGACAGAGTGATGCTATCTGGAATTTGGATTTGGATGAGTCTAAATCAGTGACTACTTGGATTTATACATTGGCTAGAGGTGTTATCTTCTAGAAATCCAAAAGACAAATGTGTTTGACCTATTCCTCAATGGAGTCAAAGTTTGTAGCCATGTTATCGAGAGAAAATAAAGCATAATGGTTGAGAAATGTATTGGTAGACGTACCAATATGGGATAAGCCTGTGCCGACAATAACCATTTACTGCGATAATCAAGCTGCTATATTCAAAGTAGAAAGTGAGAATTACAATGGAAAAACTAGGACTGTACGCCTGAAGCACAATCATGTGAGGGGTCTTATAACTGACAACATTGTGGATGTATAATATGTAAAGTGCAAAGAGAATCTGACATACCTATTATCAAAATGCCTTAATAAGGAGTTAATTTCTTATACATTGAGGGAATGGGATTGATAAGCCTATAAAAGATATATTTAGTAGAAACCTAACCTGATTATCCTAGGTTCAATGGGGAACCAACTTGGTAGCACTGTATATTAATCAGGTTCAATGGGATAACAAACCAGATAAACCAGTTGTAAGCACAATTTTTCATTTAATGAAATTTGTCAATTTCTATGGAAAGCCTATAAAAGGAATACTTACAGATGGTGTATAGTGTTCTTATAGAAGGTGGTTCCTGTAAAACAATGTGTTGTTAGCCTGCAAATGTTTTCTCACAGATGATGGAGGCTGAGAGATTGAGTTATCTTAATGAGTTTTATATATCCATTTTAGGTTGGGGCATTTACATGCTCATGAAAGAAGCTCACCTATCTAAGTGTGAAAGTTGGTCACTTTCTATGAGATTCATGTTGTCTCTAGAGTGCTCAGTAAACCGGGATATAGCAATGATCTTAAACTGCTAATCTGTATGAATGAGTAAAACCTTGTTGTGAGGACTGTGCATGTGACAAAGTTGTTTGTCAATAACGAACAGTTCAAGGCTCTGTCCACTAGGTCTCAAAAGGCAACAACCTCTTGTTTACACTATATAAGGGTTCAAGGTTGACACTACCTTTATTTATGTGTAGCGACCTCTCTTAAAACCCCTTAATACCTATTTTTGAAAATATTTTATAATAAGTGGGGGATTGTTGAAATATTATAATATATTTCAAAGGGAATAAAATCCCTTTAATTAAGGAAGGAAAGAGTGGCGACCTAACTCCACTCCCACATTCCTCTTTGAGAGAAAATGTGTGGGAATGGGCTAGGTTGCCACACTCCCCTCTCTCTCCTCATTATATTAGTGACCATGAATCTCCCTCTCTCTTCATATCACACGGTCAAGGGTAAAACCCTAATTAGGGTTGCCTCTAACAACCCTACTCTCTCACTATAAATGGATGTAACACCAAGAGAAAATAAGTTTTTTGTGAAAAAGAGATTTTGAAGATTGAACGTGCAACATTAGTGGCTACCTAGGCTTTTCTCTACGAAGAGAAAGAGGAAGAAGAAAAAGATTATTGGAAATCTAAGGAATACTCTCTGAAAAAGAATAATAAGGAAAGTGAATCTGCTTGCGATCTTTAACTTCTTAATCTCTGTCTTTCTCTCTTCTCACTGTGCATACGGATCTTGATCTCGGTTGTCTTCCTTTGATAAGTAATACCTTGAGGTCTTGATTAAAGACTCTTGTTGTAATCACATTCCTCTTGAAAGGAGATTGCTTAATTTAACAAGAGTGATAACCTCATAAGATCCGATTTTCTCCTTATGGGAACTCTCATTGATCTGTGAGTGATTTGATTTGAAAAAACCGTTTGACAGCGCCATTATGCTACTGGATTTTCCGTAAAATTAATCCGTGGACTTTTAGGCTTTAAGAACAACAACAAGGTTTTATTCGTCTCTACCTGAGAGTGCGAATCTATAGAGAGACAAGGGTTCTACTTGAACTAGATTATATCTTAGAATTAGCTTAGCCGTGATCCCTTACACGTTATTGGGAGACCTTAACTATCTTCAAGAAACATGATAACGACACCTTCTATGCCCAGATGAACTGGTTAATATAGAAACTCAAATATTAAAAAAAAACTTGTGATTCGTGAAGGGACTTCTCCATTGCGAAATTTGTGTTCTCTCCTATTTTGATTCCTGACCATACCAAAAATTAATAGTAAACTCATAAAAATGATCTAAGATACCTATTTTAGGTGAAACCTACAATCATATGTGTGTGTGTGTGTATTTAGTATGGCCACTCGAGCGCATTTGATTGCCATAGAGCAAAACCTATGCTAAGATATGGAAGGCAGACTTACAATGCACACTACGTAATTGCTATCTAGGGGTTTTGACCCCAAGTCCCTCTTGAAAGAACAATTCCACAACCACCCAAGCAAGGAGGCATTGACAATTATAGGGTTGATACAACAAACCATTTATTACAAATGTAGATCCAGTTTCATCAAAACCTAGTCTTAACTCCTAATGTGTAGAATAGGGTTGAATTTATATGTATGGTTATTCTTGGATTCCACATGTTAAACCTAGTTTGGATCCTCTGCAATAAATTAAAATACACTAACATGTAACTATTCTCAAAACACGACAAACATAATAAAAGGGATTTTTCTCAAAATGGTTCAAAGTTGTAACACCCCGCACCATGATGCGCATATTATTGTATACATATCACACTTAGAATGCTAACACATGTCACATAAGTTATGTACATATATAGGACCAATAAAATATATATATGTTGATCTGATCATTAGCACAACTTTAGAAAGACACTAATGAAAATGTTAAAAAGAATCTGAGAGTGAAAGTTATACCTTTGGATAGATATGAAAGTCTAGATTCCTACACAACAAACGGCGAGCAAAACAGACACAAAACAAAAAAGTTAAAGGCAATTTACTAAGCAAAGAAAAAAATGGTTAAGGACATGATAATTTCTGAAGCTGTCCCAGACGAATGACACAACTTCGCAAGTCAATATAAATCAATCATGTAGGAATCACCCTACAAATAATAAATGCTTGGAAAGATCTATGAGCCTACTTTCTAATGCGATAAACGGTGAGTGAATTGAAGTTTTCTAGAAGAAGTTATGATAATTGTCCCAAAAGTGTTTGTGTCGTCTGGTATGGTATAAATCAATAGATTTTAGGGTAACTTTAAAAATACACCAATATAAATTTAGAACGAATTAGATAGCAATCTATATATGCTTGGAAAGATCTTGAAGTCTAGATTCCAACAAAAATAACGGTAAGTGAATCCAAGTTTTGTAGGGAAAGTTATGACCGTTTTTCCATCGGGTGTCTGTGCTGGAAAAATTCTAACGGGATGACGTCATCAAAGTGAAAAATTTCATACAATCGCGATTTTTATATAATTTTAAAGACTTTTCACTAGAGACCTATCTAAACACGAAATTGGGAATTATGGTTACTATTTAGGCTTATAAAAACATAAAAATTCATAAGAAAATGATTTTTTTTTAAGAAGTTTTGCAAGAGTAGAGATTTTGAAGAGAAAAACTAGGGTTTGAAGAAAACTTTGGGGATTTGGAAGAGAAAAAGAAGAAAAAACACAACAAGCTTTGAGAATCCAATTTTCAGCAATAAAAGACAAGTAATCACATAAAGTTTACACGTTTTGTTCCTTGTTTAGGATCTTAGAGCTTTGTTTGAAAATTTTAAAGGATCCTTCATGTTCTAAGCCTTGTTTTCTTAGAAAATATGAGAAGTTTGAAAGTTTTGTAAATGAAACAACTAATTGTATAAAGATTATATGTTTTCATTCTTTGTTTAGGTTCTTAGAGTTTTGTTTAAGTTTTAAAAATTGATTCTCCATGTTTTAAACCAAGAATTTTAAAAAAATCTCTATGTCTTGACTAAAAAGTATATAAGTTATAATCATTGTAAGGTTTTTCTCAAGAACTCATGTTTAGAAGATGAACATGAACATTAATATTTTGTAAAGTTGTAGTTAATGATTAAAAGGCCTATGTGATTCTATGAAAGCATAAACACTTTTTATGATTAAACCTAATTTTAAAGAAGCATTATTGTTAGTTTGTGCTTAGATTAGGTTAAACAATCCTCTATTTTTGTAAGATGAATCAACTATGATTTTATAAGAGTTGTAATAAGACTATAAGTATTGGTAAATAGAAAAATACTTTTGAAAATGTTAAGTTTAGAAAAGATCATGCATACATGCATATAATGTTAAATTGTGAACTATGTCATACTTAGTTATGAATTGTTTTGTTTGAAACTTAGTATAGAATGATATCATAAATTGTACAATATGTTAAATTTTGATTTATGATAGTGTATGAGATTATTGTTACGGGTATAATAAAATATGTGATTGTTTTGTATTAAGAAGTAAGCGTTGATAAAAAGTACGATTCATAAGAATTAGTGTAATTTGTCTTTGAAGATGAGAGGGAAGTAATGGGATTCATAAGAGCTATGAATGGCTTAGAGACAGTAAATGTTATATTTGAAGAAGTTAGTAATTAAGAGACCCCATGTGGTTTATTATTTTAGAGATCCCTTGTGGATTATTGTTTCAGAGAGAGTAATAGTTAGAGATAGACACCATAGTGGTTATATACTCAAAGACCCCCTAAAAGATTTTGTATCTGAGATAGAGAGCCCCTTAGAGGTTTTATATCTAAGATAGAGACCTACTCACAGGTTTTGTATTTAAGAACGATTCAGAGACCCCATAAGAGGGTTTGTATCTGAGACAGGGTCTTACTCACAGGTTTTGTATGGGAGAACCATTCAAAGACCTCCTTAGAGGTTTTGTATCTATGACAAAGACCTACCTTTAGGTTTTGTATGTGAGAACCATTCGGATACCCGTTCAGAGGTTTTGTATCTAAAACAGAGACCTACTCATAGGTTTTGTATGTGAGAACCATTCACAAACCTCCTAAGTGGTTTTGTATCTGAGACAAAGACCTACTCACAGGTTTTGTATGTGAGAACAATTGACAAACACCCTTAGGGGTTTTGTATCTAAGACAGAGACCTACTTACAGGTTTTGTATGTGAGATAACCACTATGTGCTGAAAGTCTTTAAAATGTAGAAGTTCTATGTTTTAAGAAGTACATTGGAGATTATAGATGAGTGGATTAGATATTTGTGTTAAGAGATCCTTAGATAGTTAGAAGCAAGTGAAAATTAGTGGTTTATAGATCCTTGGAGGATTATAGATGAAAGAAGTATTTGTACTTTAGAAGTTTCATAGGTAAAGCTGGTATATGAATGATAGATTATGTGATAAGTATAAGTTTAAAGTTTTTGTTTGTCTAAGTAAGAGCATAAGATTAAAATGATTATAAATTAGATAAAGTTTGAGTATAAAAGTTATTGCATAAGAAAATGTGAATTTGCATAAAGAGTTTTCAGTATGTCATAAAAATCTCAATTCAATTATGTTTTTAGTAAAGTAAGTTGCCAACACCTAAATTTTGACTCAGGTCATCTAATGGAATGAAAGGTCAAAACAACACTTAGACATCAAGACCTTAGGTAAACCTGGTTTAGGGAGAGAAAATTGGACTCGAGGTTAGGCATCTCTTATGAAGTTTTTCCCTAATAATGCAATCACAAAAGCATCATCCATACCATACCACATGCAATGGATCAACCCAAATACACCATTCTTGGTTAAACCTTAATTCTTCCAGAAGTATCAATGAGACTATGAGGGTCCATAGTTAAGACTACCAAACACAGTGCCTTCAAGGTTTTCCAACCTCTATAAGTCTTTCCACAATTACCATTTTACCTTTTCGCCTTTAAAAGAAAAACACTACAGTTGTACACATTGCCTTCAAGATTTTCCAACCTTCATAAGCCTTCACACAGCGAAGCATCATAGGTGAAAAATTACCATCTTATCCTTTTTCCTTCAAAAGTGAAATTATAATTTTGCCTTTTTGCCTCTAAGGCTTACCCTTGAACTTTAAAAGGATCCCCAAAGCTTCATTTTTTACCTGAATGGTGTTAAATCAGATCCTGCACACCCTAATCTCTTCCCCCTTTGAAGAACTTGAATCAGAGTAGGTCTCCTCTGAACCTAGCAACAGCCAATTTTTAATCCCCAATAAACCCTGGCAAAAAAATGACCTTTAAACAGCTCTCAAAGATTCATCTGACCCCCGAATTCAGTAAACCCGGTGTCCATCACTCCAGATTCGTGAGGCCTTAAAAAAAGCCTCTAAGGAATGTGAACTTTCATGGAACTTACAGGCTCAGATTCCCTCAAATACTAAAAAATGAGTAATTGTTTTGAGGCTAAGTATCACGTAGTTGTCCAAGTCCCAAAAATTCACCAAATGTCTAAATCCCAATCTATCAGTGGCCATCTTCCAGTGACTTTGAGAACTTCAAAATCCCATATCCCACACTCACCATAGTAATTTGCACAACATTATTCATCACCTTTCATTCAAGTCAAGTCAAGACTCAATTTGTTTGTATATTGGCATTTGGTGAACACTCAAGAACTCTCCCGAACTTGGAATAAGCAAGGTCAGGCCCATTTTCTCTATTTTTTCCCTATCTTCAAAGACTATTTCTTAAACCCAGGGCATTTTCCAATAAACATTAACTCAATCCCATCGGTCTTTAGGGAGCTATTGGTGCTCCAAACCCTGAAGCGACCCTCATTCGAATAATCCTCAGTAATTGCATGGGAATCCGTTAGACGAGTTGTCAACTCCTATAGACTCCAGACTCTCTAAGCTTTGATAAACCCTAAACCAAAATTTTCTGGAAAATTACGATTTTCACACTAAAATTTTTAGCCAAGGTCTCTTCGGCTGCCCCAAAAGGTTTTTTGAGCCAAATTTCTAACTCAAGTAATGAAATAAAGAGTAGTCAAAGCCTGTGGCTCACAAAAGCTGAGAGGCATCTTTCATCTGAAGAAATCAAAGGTCAATTTTACCATCATACCATTTCCATATTTTCTGAGTGTTTTGAGTCAATAAAACCCTGATTTCTCCCTCCTACCCTTATCATAATTCGATTTTGATTGATCCATTGCAACCAGAATGTTTGAGACTTTAAAAACATGCATTGAGTTTGTATGTTTCCAAGCACAGGAACCCAAAAAGAAAGGTAACCAATAAAGAGGGATATTTTCCTTGTAATTAATGTATTTGAGATTAATGAGGTCATCCTTTTTGGATTTTAGCTCATTAATGCTCATTAATACATTCACATTAGTTCATTAATGCATTCACATTAAGAGCATTAAGTCCTCACCCTTAGATGAGAATCCCCCTTGTACACCTCATGTACCCTCTCTAAGATCAATTTCAAATATCCATGTTTATGCAATCTAACTGTAGATTTGGCACATGCACTTATGGCCTTTGATTGCTTCCAACCAATCAATGAAGATGAGGTGTTCCCTAAGTATTAATCCCAGCCATTGATCCTATACACCCTATACACCTCTTCTAGGATTCAAATCTCCTAATTTGAAATAACCATGTTGCTCCCATATGGCCCTAGATTTAGTACATGCACTTTAGACCTTTGATTGCTTCCAACCAATCAATGAAGATGGGGTGTTCCCCAAATATTAATCTCCACCATTTATCCCATGCACCCCATATACCCCTTTTAGGATTTAACTATTCTAATTTCAAATACCCATGTTGCTCCCATATGACCCTAGATTTAGCACATGCACTTTATACCTTTGATTGCTTCCAACCAATCAATGAGTTTGTGTGCTCCCTAAATTATATCATCTCACCATTGATCCCATGCACCCCTATACTCCCCATCTGAGATCAAGGCTTCTAAATATCCCTAATCAAAATCTCTACTTTACCTCCTACACCCCCTCTTGAGCCTAAATCCCTACCCCAATTAAACCCACCAATGAGAGGGAAGCCTTGCTCCCCACTCCAAGTAATCCTAGCCATCTACCTCTCATCTCCCAAGATTAATCCCATCCCTCAAAATCACTCCCAAAACTCTATAAATATAGTGAATTTCATGCCTAAGAGGAGGATGAAGAAAAATAGAAATTATTTTCAAGAGAGAAAATAAAGAAAGAAAGAAAAGGAAAGAGAGAAAGAAAGAAAGAAAGAAAGAGAGAGAAAGAGAGAGAAAGAAAGAAAGTGGAAGGAAAACTTTGATTATGAGGTAAGTTCTCCACCCCCTCTTTTTTGTAGAGTTTAGAACCCTTCATATTAGTGCAATTAGCCCCAAAGAACTCCATTGAAAGCCCCTCATGGTGGGACATAGGGGAGATAAATTTGTCTCCCCTTTTAATGAATTTTTCTGACCAGTTAGAGGTGCAGAGACCATAACTCTTTACGTACAGAGATTTGAGGTCTTAAATTTATATAGTAGGTCATTGGCATAGTTACCTACTCACCCACCAATTTTCATAAGCATTGGATTTGATTTGAACCCCGAAATGGTCTCCATTTGCTCACTGATTTGAAATATTTCTGCACTTCATAGTTTGAATCAAGTGGGGTGTCCAAATTTTAATTTAGTTTGTATTTCTTGTTTCTACTTGATTACTTTTTTATTTATTATATAACTAATTTATATGCATTATTTAATTTTTGTGTTCCATTTTATTTCAGTTTTGGTATTTTTCTAGAATTTTTACTAAATTATTTTTCTACTGCCTCTATCCTATTTTTACTCTAGTCATTCATCTTGTTTGCTAAATAACTTTGTGTATTTATTTATTTGATCTCAAATTTGTACAGTAGCTTCATGACATCCTATAATTTTTTTCTACCAAATTTGGTCCCAACCCCATGTGTGTAACTCCTGAAATGGGTCCCACAACTCCTGGATTTCATATAAATCTTTGCAAAACTACACGGAACCCACCCCCTTTAGAAATTCCGAAGAGGGGTTTATCTTTGGCCTATGGGTATGAAATTTTTCAGAGGCACACATGAGGTCTTAAACTAGTTCTTTACAAAAATTATACCCATTGGACCTCAGGAAGTGCCTCAAAAATCCAAAAATTTGGGCTGTTGGACTACTGCCCAGAATTGGTACACTTGAAAAACCTATACGCCTGAATTTTAATTGTATTAAGGTTCAGGCGTACAACCTATTTTAGGCATACCCCACCCTGGCTCATTATACCTTGTTGGAAAGATCTCTCTCTCTCAGATTTCCAAAAAGACCAACCATGCTCGATTTCGAGTTTTGTGGAGAGAGATATACATTTGAGTGTGGACTGTCCAACATACACTTAAATCTTAATACTGTTAAAGATCAGGAGTATTTGAAGTTCAGGCGTACAGCCTAAGATTAGGCGTTCACATATAGATCAAGCGTGTTGACTAGGACATTTCAAATTTACTCCTTTTGATGAATCAAAAGGTAGGAATGAAGCCCCACATGTTCAAAACCATAGAAAATCCCTGTTCCAACCTTAAGAACCCTTGCCTAACCTTTGTACATATACTAGACCCAATACCAAACATTTAAGTGTCCAACACCTGAGTTCTACCTAGGAGACAACACTAGTGTCATGGCTGCTACGTCAGCGCGAGCCAGTTGTGTAACCTAACCTAATCATTGTCTTTCAATCCTTCCTAACTTTTTACAATCTTCACCTTACCCTAGGGTCATGTCGTATTGGTTCACGACCCAAAGACCCTGGGACTTAGCTATAGCCCAATTAGGTCCCTAAAATACTCACATTGGTATAACATAATCTTGACCCCCTTTCACTAACGTATTTTATTCATGATGAGTACTCTATAAGTATACAAACTCCCTAAAATAAACCTACCTTGAATCACTCTCACTGTCAGACGTACTTAATTATCGAGATTAACACACACAACGAACCCCTAGAATTACATGCAGTTTGATCCCGATAAAATTTTAGGAACATCAAACCATACAAGATTGAGTATGTAGGTAGCCAGAGACTATGTCTCAGGTGCCATTGCAATGATCACACCAAGGGGGTGGTCTAAACCAATGAAAATCAAAAGAACATTATCTATTCATTTTCGCTTAGAAATTGCTAGGTTAGAGGAGCCACCCTAAAAAGGTAGGTAATTGGGGTGCCTAACACCTACCCTAATTACAACCAAACAGCTTACCCGATTGTTTAAAAGACCAGACCAGTTCAAGAGTCAATCCCTAGACCTTCGGGTCTAGCCAGGGCCGCAAGGCCCGCAATCCCCCAAAGTAAAAACTTGAGTTGGTGGTGACTCCAAACGCAAGCCCCAGGCCAACCCACGTTAGCCAGGCCTCGTATCCCCCGAAGTGGGGCAGGCAGACCTCCCAATCTTTCTGCGATGCCCACACAAGCTGAGTCTTTCATTCTTTTCAATTCAGATACCATTAGTTCTCCTTCGGGAACTCTATGAGATTCTAGAGGTGACCTAGTTAAGAGTCCACCAGTTTGATGAGCACACATGTAGCACAATCAAAGACCAAGTTTTCTAGTATGAACATATTTTTCTTATTGGGATTCATTTTTCCCTTCCTTCTTTTATTCACATACTCCTCGACCATTTAGGGTTGACACCCAGCCAGCTCCTTCCCAATGCCTAGCGCATCCTGCTAGGCTGCATGATCCTTTTATTGGCTAACAATTGCATTTCTAACCAGCCATCAATCCAAGAATTTATTTGTTGTTATAAACCAAAGATGATGGTCTCCAATTGGTGATATTTCTCTTGTTGAGAAGGAATCTCATTACTGGTCTCCAGTTCTAATAAGGGATGGGGAGACAGGTTTTTCTTGTTATCGGATGAAGGATGGGAATTCTGACTTGAAGATGGTAATGCAGAAGGTCATGCTTGGGTTCCCAGATCATGGGGAAGGTTGAGCTAGTCGGGCGAGTTTTGTTTTTGCTCTCCCTTTCTCCCCCTTCCTTTTTTTGTTTCTTTTTTAGTCCAGTTGACCAATTCTTTTTGCACAGCTCTATCAGAGTCTGTCCTTATGAAAGAGGAGGCCAACCAGGTGTTCTAAGTTGTTGCTCATCCGATTCACAGGTTCCCCTCCTTGGTTACTCCATAGACTTTGGAGGCTTTCTACTCTGAGGGCTCATCCATCTCTGGGGCTCAACCAGTTCGATGTTTCTTCGGGTGCTTCTGCCACCTTTCTCCTTTGTTGTTTCTCGCCTTTCTTTGCCTATCTTTTCCCTTTCTTTCCTCTTTTCTCCCTCCTTTTCTTTATATACTTACTGACTATTTTTTATTTCTTTGTTCTAGCAATGTCTACTAAGCCTCAGAAGAACTTTTTGGACTTGGCTTGGGCAAGGTCCACTGGGGAACAGTCCAGGTCCATCAAGAGGGTGAAGATTGATCACCAAATGAGGGCTTAGGACAAGGAGATTGAAGGCCCTTCCCCTGCCTCCTCCATTCACCCGAGAAGGGATCATAATGAGAGGATTGAGAACCCTTCCCTTACTTTCTCCATTCAGCCCCCCAGCTCCACACCCGTGGTTAACCTAGAGGTCAAGATGGAGGACACCCCACTCGGGACCCTTCCTAGGTCATTTCAGTCCATGAGGGACGGTCCGTTGACCCTCACCCGACTAAGGCTAAGAAGGGGCTCCATAGAGTTGCTATTGAGTTTGCTCGAGAGTGGCTCAGTTTGGTCATCCCCAAAGTCGAGGTGGATGCATTAATAGAGGTCCTTCTAGTTGATTTGAGCTAGAGCATATTCCATGACGTGGGCAAGGTAAAAGTTTTCTCACTTCCCTTTCTCTTCTCTCTTCTTTTTTTTTTTTACAATTTCTTATATCTACTCTCTTCAAATGCTGGCTTTGGTTGTTGTCAGCTTGTAGTGCCACTTGCATGTCTAGACTAACTAGGGTGAGCTTAGGGGAAGGCTAACTATGGTCGAGGCTAATGTTGTAGTCAACATGAGGAGGCTGGAGAGGACCGAGATGGATCTTGCCCGATCTGAGGGCGAGAGGATGGCTGTAGAGGTTTCCTTGAAGGAGACCTAGGCCTTACTCGAGGTTAAGCAGGCTAAGGTGGCCAGTCTTAAGAGGGCCTTAAAATACTTGAAGGATTCTATGGTGGAGACTATCGCCGTTGAGGATGCTGTGGCGACTTTTAGAACTTCTGATGAGGTAGAGCTTTTGAAGGTTAACTATTATTTGAGTGGCTTCGAGGCCTCTGCCTCCATGGGATTAGAAGTGCCATGGAACTTAGGAGGTCCCATATGCCAAAACCTTTCTACAATCATATCTCCATACCTAACGTCATTGTCTTTAGGTTGCACACTGCTTGCTATGTGCTCTCGGACTACATTGGTCAAACTCTTAATAGCCTCCCAAACACCATCTAGACCATCATCTTTTAGTGGTAGAGTGCCCTAACTTGCCCTAGTGGTCTTCCTTGGTGGCATTTGCACCTATAAGCTTTAAAACAATGGTTAAATACTCGTGTAATACCCCACATTGCATTTAAAGTGTCAAATTATAATTTTATCCCATATGGGTAAAAATGTTATTTCACATATGTTATACAAACCTTATAGTGGTTTAAAAACCATTTGGACCAAGCTTGAAGTGTAAGACCCAAGTTAGACCATGAACTTGTCAAGTTTAAAAGTTATCCTGATCTCGTATCTAGGGTAACTTCTCAGGCCCACTATTGAGACTTGGCTGTGCAGGAAATTTTTTCTAAGAGATGCATAACCGATCATGGATCTCGTGATCAATCATGCTATGATCAATCACGAAACCTTGTTTTTGGCCTGATCGATCATGAATGAAGAAGCAGGACTCTCGAAACTTTTCTGGGTGATCCGCAATCGATCACGGCATGCTTAGAAATGCTAAAAAGTGCTGAAATATTATGTTTTATGCCATTTTGACGTAGCTTTCACCCATTGGACCCTCAGACATGTGGGATTTCATCTTGGACAAGTTAAAACACCTCTAAAACATCATTTAGGTCATTTAGATAAAAAAGAGTAAGGATTTGGGGGATTAGAGAAGCTTAGGAGAGGAAGAAGGAGATTTTTTCCCAATTTGGTAAGTTTCACTCCTAACTTTGAAAAATATGCTAGATTAGGTGTTTTTCTTCTTAGATCTAGTATAAATGACCATGGATTCTTTTTTTTTACCTTATTTTATGGTTTCTAACCATAGATTTGTTTATTTACTCATGGAGAAAGGAAGATTGTACAAAAGAAAATGAGTTTTGGAGGAGTTTTCTCTTAAAGACAAGAAGGATTAGTATTGGGTGAGTGGATATTTAGTTTATACTCACTTTTCTATTCTTAGGATCATGGACTTATGCAAAATGATCTTGGATTTGGTGGTTCTACATCTATTTTTTATGAGCTTGATTATTTTCTTATGTAGAACCTTGATTTCATGGATTGTGTGAGTGGATATGTTGTTTATACTATGCTTTTCCTTCCTAGATTCATAAAAATATGATTACATTCTATGTGTGCTAAGATTTATGAATTTTAATCTCTATGAGAATGGTTTGTGAGTGGATATTCAATTTATGCTCACTTTTCCATTCTTAGGATCATAGATTTATGCAAAATGATCTTGGATTTGGTGGTTCTACATCTATTCTTTTTGAGCTTGATTATTTTCTTATGTAGAACCTTGATTTCATGGATTGTGTGAGTGGATATGTTGTTTATACTGCACTTTTCCTTCCTAGATTCATAAAAATATGATTCTATTCTATGTGTGCTAAGATTTATGAATTTTAATCTCTATGAGAATGGTTTATGAGTGGATATTCAATTTATGCTCACTTTTTCATTCTTAAGGTCATAGATTTATGCAAAATTATCTTGGATTTGGTGGTTCTACATCTATTCTTTATGAGCTTGATTATTTTCTTATGTAGAACCTTGATTTCATGGATTATGTGAGTGGATATGTTGTCTATACTACATTTTTCCTTCCTATGTTCATAGAAATATGATTCCATTCTATACGTGCTAAGATTTATGGATTTTAATCTCTATGGGAATGGTTTGTGAGTGGATATTCAGTTTATGCTCACTTATCCATTCTTAGGATCATAGATTTATGTAAAATGATCTTGAATTTGGTGGTTCTACATATATTCTTCATGAGCTTGATTATTTTCTTATGTAGAACCTTGATTTAATAGATTATGTGAGTTGGATATGTTGTTTATGCATACTTTCCTTTCATAGGATCTTAGATTTGATGATTCTGAGTTATATTTTGGTGGATTCATCTTTATTTCCTTTGTGAATGTTGTTTCCTTAAAAATGAATCATGTTTTATTGAGATGAGCATGTTGGTTAGTATTTTCTTGTTAGTTTCCATGATGCTCTTGGGTTATGAAGTAGTGTTATTATGAATTGAGCTTTGTGGGATGGATTGAATGACCTCTATTCTATGTGATGAATTTGGAGAGTTTGATTTACTTGTGATGTAGGGTGTGAAAGGTTTCTTATGCTGAATATTGGGTTTCCCCTTTGATTTTCTTTGAATCCCTTAATTCTTACACTCTACATGTTTGATAAAATGCCTCTTACAGATTTTACATATTACTCAAATATTTCTTGGATGTCTTTTAATTCATTGCATGAGCCTAATGTTTCCTATGTTAGATTCTTTCAAATATATGTTGGGTTATGACAATTGGTGATGCTTTATTGACTCTCTATATTAGTCTATTACTCTCTTTGGTGTGTTCCATTCGATTCATGTTACACCATAATGAATTGTGCTAATTATATTAATCCTCATGTGGCTACATTATTATTTACATCATGTGATATTTCTTAGTGGCATGTGCATGTTATCATTGGCATGGTTTATTGCCGGATTTTCATGTGGTTCTTTACATAGGATTTCTACGTGAGTTTTTAAAAATGACTTGAGATACTTGGTTCTTAACCTACATAAACTTTGTCATAAAATGATTTTACATCCATGAGCACCCTATATGTTATTAGACTTGGGTCAAACATCTTTGCTTACTTGTAGGCATTTAACACATTTCATGTGATTTTCTACTACACCCTTTAGACTCTTCACGAGATAAAACACATGGATATTTTAAATGACATGATTATTTAGTATCTATCTCATTTTACAAAAACATGGTTTTAGAATGTGGTTTTGGATGCGAGGATTTGATATAATACCCCTATGCAAGAATATGCACTATAATGCACTAGAGACCCCTAAGTGGGTTGGTCCTTGTAACCTTTATGATCCAGGAGACCCTTATATGGGTTGGCTAGACGTAACCCTATAAACCCCTATGTGGGTTGCCCCTTGTGGGCCCGAAGACCCTTTCATGGTTTATAGAGCCCTTTGTGGGTTCGCCTTATGGATTCAGGCACCCCCATCTCTAGGTCACATTAATAGGTGAAGGCCCTAGTGGCCCAATATATGCTATATGATATGATTATGTTAGAGATCCTTTTGTGGGCTATGTGGTTTGTTTTGTTGGAGACTCTTACATGAGTTATGTGATTTGTTTACCGAAAACCCTCACATGGGTTATTTGTTGTAGACTTTATATGCTTTATTTATATTTAGCTTTATTATGTGATAGAGACTCCTTATGGGTTGACATGTGGCATGTAGTACTTGGCATGAGGTATATAACACCTGCCATATACATATAGTACTTAGTATGTGGCATATAACATGTGGCAAATGAAGGATTCAGTTTAGTTCACTTTGGACTCTCTTGTGGTTATCTTGTGACATGTGTATACTCATTTCATAGTAGAGATACATGTTTAGTAAATATGATGTATTCTCATTCCTACTTTGATTTCTTAGTTTATCTTGATTCATTCTATTTACTACTATGATTATCTTTGGCTTCTTGTAATGTTGTATAAACTGCATACCTTCTCGCTAAGCCCGTCAAGCTTACCCCAATTGACACCACCCATAGATGTGTAGGCACACAGGTTGGATTGTGCCATAAGAAGATGAAGAGACGAGGAAGAGACTTTCAAGCCCAAGGATGGTATATTTCACTTCAGTTTTAGTTTACTTTATCAGTCATGTAGTACTTTGTTTACTTGAGATGGGCCCCTTCATGGGGAAAGATTGTATATAATTTATGAGCAGGTGTAGACCCCTTTTATTTTGGATGGTTATGAGATACTTTTGGATGATCATGATGGTATTATTAATTCCACTGCACTTATTTGGATTATGTCATTATTATCCTATTCCACTGCGATATGTTTGTCTTATGTGGATTTAAATGGATGTTAAATGATAAGAAAAAAAATTATATGGAAAAGTAATATGTGGTTAAGTAAGAGGGTTAATGTCCCATTCTGAGCTCGTTGGTCTCTCTGCTATGAGAAATGGGTTCATGGTGGATCATTCCTATGTCACGAATCTGAATCCGGTCCACTTCATGGCCGTGGATTTGGGTTGTGACAACTTATAACCATCAAGACTATATCATACATAGAACACTTTAACTTCATTGATCAAATAGTCTTCAACATCAATCCCACTGACTTAATACTATCCAAATGAATCTCCCAAAATAAACTCATCTCCAAAGGTAAAGTGTCTACAGAACCCAAACTTGGCTTTGATATCAACTCTATCCTACCCTGAAACCCACATGTGGAATCAGAGTATAATATATGGAAACACACATAGCGTTATGGATCTTGGAGTGTGACACCTTAGGATTCCTTACTTATCCTCTTAAGTTGCATCATATTTGTTTTGTCCAATTAAACGTCCTCAAATACCAATAACATTTGTAGTGGAAACTAAACCATAAACTAACATTAGTCATCAATAAGTGCAGTAGAAATATACGAGCATACATTCTAATCTATGTAGCGGAATAGGACAACTAATCTCAAATCATCCATATCATAGAAATTACTAATCTCTAGAGTCAACAAATGACCATCCAACTAGTCAACATAAAAATCCATCTCATCAAACTAGAAAACTACTAGGTAGCCTAATATAAATTCCTATCTCATATGTAGATATGCTAAAAATAAACTGAATAGAAAGTAAACAAAAGGAACGGTCCTCTCATCAAGTAAGCCAAATCTTGGGCCGAACCTGCAAGAGGAGATGCACTACGGAGCTCCATCTGAAATAGTTTTTACAAACATGGGTAAGCTATAAATCCATAAGAGACCATACAAAATGTCCTATGAATTAAATAGAGATATGCATGAGTATAACTCAGTAATAAATTAGAACAGATTTTGCACGTATGCATCGAACTAGCTATAACAATGACCAATCTTTGATAAAAGTGTCTAATAAACCAAAGCCAAATCAAACAGAAGTCCACAGCTGAAACATCTAATGTGTAGCTCATAAGGCAAAGTGCAACATGTAATGCGAATGCTTACTTTCAAAGTACTCTTATATATGTAGGCTTTAGCACCTCTCAAATAAGCTGCCTTAGCTAATAGGTATCAAAACCATATGCATGCTCAAGGAAGCCCAATGCATCTCACAAACTCACATAACCCATGGAGGGTTTCTGACAAAACACACCTCAGATCAAATCAATCCGTGTAGGGTCTCCAAAACAAATCTCGTCAAAACACCTTATATAAAATCTATCAAAATAGCTCATATAGGGTCTTTGACAAATCTGAAATCATATAACCCATGTAGGGTCTCCGACAAATAAAAACTCATATAACCCATATAGGGTCCCCAACAAAACTGAAATCTCATATGGAATGGTGGGCCACTAATGTCTTCTTCAACTATTAATGTGACCTAGTGATTGGATAACTGAAAGGGGTCATAAGACTGATATAGCCCATAAAAATCTTCCACAGCATCAACGGTGGTCAACTAAAATTCCCCTAAACGAGGGTGGTTTGCTAAAATTTTTCGGACAAGGATGATCCACTAAAATTTCCCCCGATAAGGATGATCTGCTAAAATTCCCCCGAATAAGGGTTTCCCATGATTGGGCCTAGTCTGCTAAAAATCTCCTAGACAAGGGTTTTCCATGATTGGGGCTAGTCTACTAAAATTCCCTCGGACAAGGGTGCAAATCAAAATCCTCGAATCCAAAATAGTACTTTAAAATCCATGCATATATAGCATAATATAATACTACATAAAGTGCAATACAAGAGATGCCCATGTAGTAAAAGCTTATATGTGAAACCATATAAAGCCCATGCTTAGAACCAAATGGAAAGTAATAGCTCATACTCACATTGAAAACATGCTTGAAAATCTTCTTCTAATTTTCCCAAAACCAACATGGTATAAGAATCCCAAGAAATGCATGTGAATGCAAGAATACTGTGGAGCTTATTGGATGAAGTCCAAATGAATGTAATTAAGTGAGAAACATAACAACAACATTAATGAGCAATTAGATTAAGCAACAAGACTTGGAGCTAATCAAATTAAGAAAAGTCTACTGATTAGTAATAACAATATGAGTGGAGACATCAAATATGGGGAAATCAAGGCATAAATCAAAGCATATAAAGTAAAGATCACTTTTTCCCTTCACATTTTATAAGGGTCCAGCCTTCTTACCTTCAATCATAGAGAGGAACTTAGGATTCTAATGAATCCATAATAGTAGAACAAGAGAAGGAGTACGTCTTAAATGAAACATGCTCAAATTAGAGTAGATCTAGTAATTCACACATGGAATCCAGAATTTCATGCAATCAAAGATTTCTACTAAGCCATTAATGGAAAAATGGAAGGAATCACTCCCTAGAGTAAGTGGATTCATCAAACATATATAAATCTAAGCAGCAAGTGATGGAAACTATAATCTCATCCAAAATGACAACTAAAACTGAAGGAAAGTGTAGAGAAAATAAAGGGAGTAGCATAATCTACATGAGAACTTCCAAATCCTCCATGGATCTAGGGATTGAATAATAAAAACTCACCCAACTTCATAGATATACCAATCAAGTAATGGAGAAACTTGTAATACTAACCAAATTGAAGAATAACCATGAAGAAATAGAGGAGAACTATTAGCACCCCAAATTTTGACTTGGGTCATCTAATGGAATAAAGAGCAGCAAAGCAACATTTAGGCATCAAGAGTTTAAGTACCTTGGTTTAGGGAGAGAAAATTAGACCCTAGGAGGATAGGAATCTCTTATGAAGTCTTCCCTAGATATTTCGGTCGCAAAAAGCATCATCTATATTATACCATGTGCAGTAAATCAGCCTAACTACACTATTTCTAGTCAAACCTTGATTCTCTAAGAAGCATCAATAGGACTATAAGGGTCCACATTCAAGATTACCAAATACATCTTCTTTAGTTCCTCCAGCCTTTTCGTAGCAAAGCATAAACAAGTGGAAAAATTACCATTTTTCCCTTTAGCCTTCAAAAGCCAAAATTTGATACCTTCACACATTGTTTACAAACTCTTCAGCCTCCATAAGTATTCCCATGGAGAGCAACACAGACAAAGAATTTTTATTTTTACCCCTTTTGGCAGCATAAATAGAAAAATTATAATTTTACCCTTTGGCCTTCAGTATTTACCCTTAGACCCTGAAATGACCCTTAAAGCTTCTCCCATCACCTGATTTGTGTAAGGTCAGGTCCTGGACACTCCAATCTCCACCACCTTTGAGAAATTTATCTCAAAGAAAAACTTTTCAGAAACTGGCAATAGCCAATTTCTCAACCTTCGAAAACCTCTCGTTGAAAAATGATGCTCAAAAAGTTCTCAAAGATTCATTTGATGTCATAATTTAGAAAGGTTAGTGACCATCTTTCAACCTTGGAGTTACCTTTAATCAGTTATCTCACCAAACCAGACCATTCAAGGTCTCTAATCCCTATGAAATCTTGAATCTTCCCTAAGAGGTTGAAAATAAGTTCTAGCCCTGCTTACCATCTTTTGGTCTAGAATGTTCTTTGGACTTCCAAATCAATGTCCATCTCTCTGGATTCGCAAGGCCCTCACAAAATCCCCTAATGGAAAAGAGCATTGGAAGAATTAATCCACTCGATTTCTCTCAATTACTCAAAAAATGAGCTACACATTCAGGCAAAATGCCCTATACTCAATTGAACCCTAGGAATGCATCAGAACTCCAAAATTCAATCTATCAGTGGCCACCCCTCAGTAACTCCAAGACCTTTGAAAGACTATTCCCCTCAACTGCCTTGACAAATTTTACTAATTCATTTGCATTTAGCACTCAAAATTCAGCTAGGTCAAGCCCATTTTCTCAGTTTTTAGCCTGCTCTCAAAAGCCTATTTCATGAATTTGAGCAACAGAAGGTCCTTGCTAGCCTAACTCTGTCATCCTCCAATGAGCTACAAGATCAGTTTATCGTTAAACAACCTTGCTTCAAAAAATTCTCGGTAACTGCCCGAGAATTTGTTGAATGAGTTGTCGCTCCTATAAACTCTAGACTCTCTAAGCTTTGATTAGCCCTGAACCATACTTTTCGTTGCAAACTGCAACTCCCACACTAAAATTTCTACTTAGGGTCTCTGGGGTTGCCCCACAAGGGGTTTTGAGCCCAATTTCCTACCCGAGTATTAGAATTCAGAGCAGTTAGAGCCTATGACTCAAAAAAGCTAAGGGCCACCTTTTGTTTGAAGATTCCAAAAATTAATTTAACCATTTTCCCCCTCCAATATTTAACAAAGAGCGTTTGAGGCCAGTAAACCCCTGATTTCACCCCTACCCATATTGTAATTTGCTTTCAACTGATCCATTGTGACCAGAACATCCAGGACTTAGAAAATGGACACTGAGTTTGTAACTTTCCAAGCACGAAAGCCCAAAAAGCATAGAGATCAGTAAGGGGTTTGATTTTTCAAAAAAATAATGAATTAAGGCATTAATGAGCTCACCCTCATGATTTTAGCTCATTAATGCCATTTAATTCAGTCACACTTAAATGCTTTAATCCTCTCACCCTTAGATTAGGATCCCAACATGCACCCTATGTAGTCCCCCCTTAGATCAATCACATGGATTTAAAAAATCCATGGAGATCTTGATCCACTATACCATTTAGCACATTTAACCCCCTCATTTTATTTTCCTAAACCAATCAAACCCCATGGATTTGCCAACATGGCCTTATGCTTGATTCCTATTGGTCCATGTCACCTATCCCTGTGAACTAAACCAAATCAAATCCCACCCTTGCTTAAACCAACACAAATCAATCCTACCCTTTAATGTTATCAAACCAATCAAAATGCTTTGGATTGCCAATATAGCCTTATGCTTGATCCCTATTGGTCCATGTCACCTATCCATGTGAACTAAACCAAATCAAATCCCACCCTTGCTTAAACTAGCACAAATCAATCCTACCCTTTGATGCTACCCAACCAATCAAAATCCGTTGGATTGCCAACATGGCCTTAGACTTGATTCCTATTGGTCCATGTCATCAATCCATGTGAACTAAACCAAATTAAAATCAAATCCCACCCTTACTAAATAAAAGTGCAAATTAATCTCCCCCCTTGTTTTGACTAAACCAATTAGAATAATTTAATTGGACACATGGCCCTATGCTTGATCCCTATTGGTCCATGTCACCTATCCATGTGAACTAAACCTAATTAATCCTAACCATCCATCCCCTTGATTCCCTAGACCAATCTCAAACCCTGGTTAACTAATTTAGGGCTATAAATAGCCTAAAATTCATGCACATTAGGTCTGGTCCCTTGAACAAAAAAGAAAAAGAAGAGGAAGAAAAGGAAAGGAAGAACATCAAGCTCAAGTCCAACCCTAACCTCTCTCCAAGCTCAGGTAAGCTTTAAGCATGCCTAGGGTAGGTTATTTACATCATTTTATATCATTCACATGTTGTTATGCTACTTAATTTCATGTCATTACTCTGCTTCAATTCGTGTTACACAATGGAGACTAAACTGTCTCCATCGGACTTTATTTTGGATCTCTGTCAACTCTTGATTTTTGTTTGAATTTTTTACTGCTCGAAATGACCTAAATTTTGACACAAATTTCCCAAGAGGGAGGCTAAACCATGATAAAAATTTGGTAATTTTTCAAGCCTAGTTAGGCCCCGAGATGCCCCCCCCAAAATAGATCCCCAAAATCTATTCTTTTGTGATCTAACTTGTTGAATTTCTTGTTGTTTTTTTATAGAATTTTGTAGATGTGATTATGAGATAATTTTTGTATATGTTATTCCCCTTGTACATATCTCCCTCTAGAAGAAATTTTACAAATTTTCAAAACCCTTAAGAGGCCCAAAATCTGAGAAATTCGATTGCTGGATTTGCTCTCTGTAACTAACGCCTGAATTTTATGGAAATAAAATTTAGATGTTGAAAAAACAAGCATTAAGGAAAAATTCAGATGTTGAGATCTGGGACCCACCCTAGGGAGCCCTGATTTTTTAGAAGGAAAAATTCAGGCGTTGGGGTGGATTTCAAGTGTTAGGCCTATGCTAAAAATCACATTTTTCAAAAAACTTAAGTACTGTTTAAGACCTAGGATGTAGGCCATGGGTACAGAAAAAACCCACCCCTCTAGGACCCCTACATGAGGTTCAAAACCTAAGGTTGGTTGCTAGTTTCCAGTACCTAATGCCTGAATTTTCCCTGAATTAAAATTCAAGCGTCAGAAATTCAGGCATTAGCCATAAATCCAGGCGTTAAGCCTATGCAAGATGACCATATTTCCCTCTTTAGGGGGGCATATCTTTGCCCTTGTGAAGTTCCCAATCTCTAGGGTCATGCATTTTGACCATAGGGAACTTCCTCTACCACTCCCACAGGACCTCACAGTCCTGGGACCCACAGAAACACCTAAAAAACTTAGGTTAAAGTGCTGACCTGTTTAGTCTTCAATGATTGAATTTCACCCTGAATTAAATTCAGGCGTTGAAAGATAAAGCATTAGGATAAAATTAAGGTGTTAAGCCTGAAACACCAAAAAATATAGACTTCCCCTTTTTCCCGTATTATGTATCAGGGTTAATCCCAACCTTGAAGTGATTGTTTGAACACTTTGAAGGGGTCTATCACCCCTCTAAAACTCATAAACTCGAGGGGTATATCCTATTAATTAATGACTTGTATTAAAAGGTAGGTTTCTGAAATTTTCAGAAGCCAACTCCTAAATTTTCCCTGAATTAAATTCTGGCATTGGAGGTAAATTTAGGCATTAAGCCTGAGAAAAATTGTAGAAACCAGCAAGTTCCCTGTTTCACGAGCATAAACTTCAACTTAACTTAGAACATGTATGAATGAGATAAGGCACCCTAAAAAGGTGGGTATTTGGGGTGCCTAACACCTTCCCCAAATGCAACTAAAAAACTTACCCTCTATCTCAGGAACTCATACTAGTTTTAGGAGTTAAACCCCTAGACTAAGCTTCTCCCCTTTGTCTCAAGGGGAGAACTAATGTCTAACTCCATTTGTTAATCTCGAGTTAATGGCGACTCCTAACAAAGCTTAACCCCAAGGGTTAGCAAACCCCTGCACCTCGTGTGCACCCACCCGAGAGACTAAATGTGTCTCAGAAACCTGGGGGGTGGGACACCACCCCCTGAACCCGCGATGTCCACGAGATGGCTACTCCACTAGTGTGCCCCCCGGGTTTCTGAACCACATTTGGTCTCTTGCGTGGGCGTGCATGGGGCGTGGGAGTTTGCTAACCCTTGGGGCTTAAACTTTATTGGGAGTTGCCACCAACTTGGGATTAACTGATGGAGTTGGACATCAGTTCTCCTCCTCAAGAGGAAGGGGAGAAGTCTAAACCTATAGGTCTAGGTGTTTAACTCCTAAAACTGGTATGAGTTAATGGGATAAAGGGTAAGTTGTTTAGTTATATTTAAGGAATGTGTTAGGCACCCCAAATACCCACTTTTTTAGGGTGGCTTTTCTCATTCATACATGTTCTAAGTTAAGTTGAAGTCCATGCTCGTGAAACCGGGATTTTTCTTGTTTCTACAATTTTTCTCAAGCTTAACACCTGAATTTACCTCCAACACGTGAATTTAATTCAAGGAAAATTCAGGAGTTGACTTGTAAAAAATTCAAAAACTGGCCTTTTAATACAAGTCATTAATTAACAGGATAGATCCCTTAAGTTTATGACTTTTAGAGGGGTGATGGACCCCTTCAAAGTGTTCAAACAATTGCTTCAGGGTTGGGATTAACCCCGATGTGTAATATGGGAAAAAGGGGAAGTCTATATTTTTTGGTGTTTCAGGATTAATGCCTGAATTTTATCCTAGCGCCTTATCTTTCAATGCTTGAATTTAATTTAGGGTGAAATTCAAGCATTGAAGACTAAATAGGTCAGCACTTTAACCTAAGTTTTTTTGGGTGTTTATGTGGGTCCGAGGGCTGTGAGGTCATGTGGGAGTGGTAAAGGAAGTTACCTAGGGTTAGAATGCACAACCCTAGGGATTGGGAACCTGAAGAGGGAAATATGGTCACCTTGCATAGGCTTAACGCTTGGATTTATGGCTACCACCTGAATTTCTGACGCCTGAATTTTAATTCAGGGAAAATTCAAGCATTGGGTACTGGAAACCAGCAACCAACCTTAGGTTTTAGACCTCATGTATGGGTCCTAGAGGAGTGGGTTTTTCTTGTGTCCATGGCCTACATCCGACGTCTTAAACAGTGCTTAAGTTTTTTGAAAAATGTGATTTTTAGTATAGGCCTAAAGCTTGAAATCCACCCCAATGCCTGAAATAATTTTAGGTGTTGAGAGAGAAATCAGGGCCCACAAAGGTGCCTGAGCACAAGGCTGGATCTCAGATGGTCATGCTAGCCTGTGAGAAGCTTGGGAAAAAATCAGGGCTCCTTGGGGTGGATCCTAGATCTCAATGTCTGAATTTGTCCTTAACTCTTATTTGTTCTATGCCTGAATTTTATGGAAATAAAATTCAGGCGTTCGTTACTAAGAGAAAATCTAGTAGTGGGTTTCTCGGATTTTGGGCCCCTTCAAGGTTTTGAAAAATTGTAAAATTTCTACCAGAGGGAGATATCTATAAGGGGAATAACATATATAAAAAACTATCTCATGACCACATCTACCAAATTCTATGAAAAATCAATAAGAAATTCAACAAGTAAGGTCACAAAAGAACATATTTTTGGGGTTTGTTTGGGGGGGGCATCTCGGGGTCTTACCAGGCTTGACAAATTCCCAAATTTTTATCAAGTTTTGGCCTCCCTCTTTGGAACTTTGTGTCAACATTTGGGCTCATTTTACGTACTATGAAATTCAAACAAAAATCAAGAGTGGATAGAGATCCAAAATAAAGTCCGATAAAGATAGTTTAATCTCCATTATGTAACCTGAATTGAAGCAGAGTAATGACATGAAATTGAGTAGCATAACAACATGTGAATGACATTAAATGATGTAAATAACCTACCCTAGGCATTCTTAGAGCTTACTTGAGTTTGGGGAGGGGTTAGGGTTGGATTTGAGCTTGATGTTCTTCCTTTCCTTTTCTTCCTCTTCTTTTTTTTTTTTTTTTTTGCTCAAGGGACCAGCCCTAATGTGCATGAATTTGGGGCAATTTATAGCCCCAAATTAGTTAGCCAAGGGTTAACATTGGTCTAGGGGATCAAGGGGATGGATGGTTAGGATTAATTAGATTTAGTTCACATGGATAGGTGACATGGACCAATCGAGATTAATCCTAAGGCCATGTAGGCAAATTGAATTAATTTGATTGGTTTGTCAAAGCAAGGGGGAGGTTAATTTGTGCTTTTGTTAAGCAAGGGTGGGATTTGATTTGGTTTAGTTCACAGGGATAGGTGATATGGACGAATAGGGATCAAGCTTGGGGCCGTTTTGCAAATCCATGGGGTTTGATTGGATGACAAGAATCAAGGGAATTGATTGGTTTGTGCTAGTTTAAGCAAGGGTGGGATTTGATTTGGTTTAGTTTACATGGATAGGTGACATGAACCAATAGGGATCAAACATGGGGCCATATTGGCAAATCCATGTGCTTTGAATGGTTAAGGGAAATCAAAGGAGGGGGTAAATGTGCTAAATGGTAGGGTGGATCAAGATCTCTATTGAGTTTTGAAATCCATGTGATTGATCCAAGGGGGACTACATAGGGTACATGTGGGGATCCTAATCTAAGGGTGAGAGGGTTAAAGCATTTAAGTGTGAATGCATTAAAT
>JAOXJP010000008.1:7359329-7372335 GCA_025762735.1 Platanus orientalis | reverse complement strand
GTGTATGGGCCCCACACTTGTCAGTACCTGATGCCACACGGCACCCCATGAATGGTGGCTCCAGCCTGGCACAAATATTCAGTGTTGCAGAGGATATGATCTTCAGTGACGGGGTATTCTGCCATACAGAGGGCTGACGTGGCAGATTCAGATCCTCCATATTATAGAAGACCTTCTGGATGGGCCATGTGTATGTTACCCTTATCCATGTCAGCCCATGGCCCACTGTGTGTTACACTTTTTTCCTACATAATTTTAACTATCTATATTCTGAACTTTCTTGATTTTTTTTTAAATAAACAACTGGGAAGAGAGGACTCTTTTTGAGAGAGGGCAGAGGGATATTGGCAGAAACTTGACACAGGCAAGGAGGGTGACAGGGAGAAGTGGACCCTTTTTGGGCCTTTACCTCAGATGAATGTGTCAGAATTTTGTCACAACATGATTCAATGCCCGTTGGGTTTCAGTAGCAAACATGGCCTCCATTATCAATCCAAAAATCCTAATTTGTGGGCCTCATTTAAAAGATTTGTTAAACCAAATATCAGCCCAGTGAAATGATCCTGATCATTTCATCCTTTTTGATCTGCTTTCCCCCTACAAGGAGAGCAATATTAAAGAGAATTTTGTTGGTCGGATCATATTGTCTGATAAGGTTGATTTTGGTGATAAAGTCAGTTCAGACTGGAATAAGGATGGAAACAGGGTGGGTTTTATTTGATCTGATTGGTGTCGTTTGAGGTTCAAGTTTTGAATAATGGACATGTATTAAGTGTTGGTCGTGTTTTATGCTACTATAATCCATGAAATTTATTGAACTCTCATTCTCCTGCTTTCATTTAATTTTTGTTGAGTTTTTCTCATTCATATCTCCTACCCGGCCACTCCCCTTTCATGAGGCAGACAAAGTTAGGCCCGGAGTCTGGTTTACCAGAACCCATAACCAAAGTCTAAACCTAATTCTTCCTGTTGTCAGCCCTAGATTGGAAGAATATGTGCCATTTTGTCTCATCTCTAGGTAAGACCTTGATGTTGTAGCACCAGGACCAGCTAATTTTCCTCCTTTAAAGTATCTTATTGTTGAGAACATGTAAGGCACTTGTCTGGTAGCCCAATCACAGTAAACCCTCCTTATATTAATAGACATGGAACATGTTCAAAAGTGTAGGTCTACCATTTGATGGAATCCTCTAGGGAGATACATGCCAAGAAGATTTGATACCCTTTGCTACTTCTTTTTTCCCCACCATCCTTTGGTACACCGTCTTTCCGTCTATTCGACCCGTATCCAAGATTTTCCCCTACTGATATCTGGTCAACATATAATTTTATTACAAGATGATTAGCAATGAAATTGCTAACAAATTATCTATTTTAATTGATAGTGATCAAAATAGAACCCATCGCTCATAAACAATAATAAACTTTCTTGTAACTCTGAGGTTTTCCAAATAGACCAAAAACCATCATCTTAGGTTATCTGTTTGGGGACAATATAAGCTACAACAGCAAACCCATTTCACATATTTTTATATCCTAGAAGGTTCCTTCTTAAGTTACAAATTAATGTTTCCTTACCATTGAAGCTCATGGAAGCTAGAGATGACCTAATATGCACAGACAAACAACATACTTAAACTACAATTCTTCTATCAGAGTTTGTCTTGACCCTGGTTTTATGTTGAACCCATATTTTTTTTATATGTTATAGATCGGTGCATCTAAGTAGATTCTCTAGAGACAAATACCTCCAAATTCAAGGATAGTTTATCTAAGGTTCTTTGCTAAAATCAGCACGTCATGAGAGGAAATGCTTTGGCCTTTTCTTATAGTAGTTTATCTAAGGCTCTTTGCTAAAAAATATACGTCATGTAGAGGAAATGCTTTGGCCCTTTCCTTAAGCCAAGTCCACATAGCATTTAAATATGAATTTACTGTCATGTGCATTGGTCTCCCAACACATGTTTTTGCATTCCATGTCATGTTGTGTATGTATATGGAGCCGTCTGAGTGTCTCACTTTGTTGGCAATCCACAGATAGTTATTTTGTCTCATTGATTGACCGAATCCCCTCAAACTTAATTCACGGACTTCTTGGTTATTTTAAAGTGACTTGAGGGAATTAATTTGAAAGCTTATAAAATCTAGACATTCAAGACTGTAATCCAGGCTTTAGTTCCATATCAATTATTTTATTATGTCATATATGTTTATAGAACCCACTTCACATGACTTAAAGCTAACTCCACCCAACCTCCACTCTTAATTTTAATTGAAGTAGGTAGTGTCACTTGGAATACATGGGTTTGGAGGGGTTATGGGGTATTATTAAGAAGTCATACCCACATTGCTTAGATTGCTTAAAATGCTCTGAACATATCCATAAAAGGGATATCAACTTACAAATCAAGTCACATTTTGTTATTTTTATCCTCTTGCGTCCTTCCAAAGTAATGGTTGCAAGAAGAAACAAAGATGGTTACTAAGCTAATGGGACTGTATTATAATAGGAACATGTCTGAAATAATCTTGCCTTAAATTTATAAAATAAGGTTCCATTGGATAATTTTCCCTCGATAAACACAACTTGGTGGGCCATATTTCAGATTCGGGAGATCTCAAATATTAATATCAATTCAATCAACAAAAAAGTAAGCATGATTAAGGCTCCTAATAATGTTAATATATTCGATGGTGGAGGCCATTACAACAAGAAAAGCTCATGTTTAAGAAGACAGTTGTGATGATGATTTATCCAGGAGGGAAAAATGATTAGATAATTCTATGACCCTTTGAGTGAGAGAGAGAGAGAGAGAGAGAGAGAGAGAGAGCTAGGGTCTGTTCATGTAGTGCCTATGCCCCAGGGTTCACCCATGTGGTCCCGGTACAAGCAGGTCCCTACCCACTGATATTTGTTCCAACACAGAGAGACCAACTAGATGAATTTCTACATGTGTTTCCCTACATCAATGGGCGAAGCCATGTGCTTCCTTTTCTTTTAACAATCCTTAGCCCAAGAGCCATTGCCCTAACATCCTCATCTTCCTACTTGCAAACGTTTCATCATTTATGTCTATGAAGTGGTTGGGTTTTGGGTCCTACTTTTTTAACTTCAATTATGTAAGGCCTTAGAAGAAAGAGAAGTTCCAACACATATGAAAAGACCAAGAATCATACAACCTTTAAAAGCCACTAGTACCAACCCTCAACCCTATGTGAACTCTAGTCTTAATGTATGACTTCACGAGCCTTCAAGAAGGTCACTTTCAATACTTCTTTTCTTGTTGGTATAGTGCCTCAACTTGGTTTTCTAACCCAAGAATGACAATTGAAGACGACCCAAAATGATAATAATGATACTACTACACTTGGAATAATAACAATTATTAGTAAGTTAATTATAATAATATAAATAATAATACTAATAAAGTAAATAATACTCTGTTGCTTTGTGTAACTAATTAGGAGATGTAACACATGTGGAGAGTCAAAATCGACCATTGAATGAGTTCCACAGACGATCTCCCAGGTCAAAAGTCTACATATGATTAAATGCAAAAACCTTGTTTCCTCGTACACTGTTGGTAAAGAAGAAACGACATACATTCCTTCCTAGAAACTGCATGTTAATCATATGGTTACAATGATTAAATTAGATAGACTTTTGACCTTGTATATCCATCAACCCCCGCATGCTTGCCACGTGTCATGATTCAATACTTAATCATATCCACGTATCCAAATATTATCTATTAATTAACTCTTGAGATGATTAAAATCTTATATGGGTAAGATTTGGTTTAACTTTAGGAGGGTCTTTGAATAGAAACCCCTTACATGGGAAAATCTGGCTTATTGAGAAGTCTCTTTGAAATTTGAATAGAACCCACCACATGAGAATGGGGAGACAATGGTGGGTCAGGCTTGGAGTTGTGCTGAAGACTTTGGAGAGGTTTTGGAATGATATTTGCTTTTAAAGTGGGATTCAAAAGATATGTTCTCTCTCTTTCTCTCTCTCTCTCTCTTCTCTCTCTCAAGTATCAATGAATTAAAAGAGAGTGAGACTTCTTTTCGTCGTAGTTAGTAAGATTCGAAGAGATCTCTTACTAAGAAAAAAGGAGAGAACATAAGTTAACATATAAAAAGAAATAAAACTTAGGGGCTCAACGTCAATCACGCAAACATGCGAAACGTTTATCCGTCACGAGGACGTCAGGGTGGGGCAACGAAACACCTGAAGATCCGAGAGGCTACGCTTGTGTTTGCATGAAACACGGGCGGGTACCTTGAACTTAAGATTTTTTTTTTTTCTTTGCAGGGAAGGGGGAGTTGATGGAGAAATGGGGTGAGTGAGACGGACGTTGTTAGATATGAAACGTATCGTAGCAATTGGGTTACTGTGTTTGCGTAGGTAATCATTGAGTTGGGAGTTGGGTTTTGTTCATATTAGGGTTTGACAGATTGGATCTTTCTTTGGGACGTTTGCACTTCCCATGCATGGATGTTCTGACTTTTGAATCTTTAGAGAGAGAGAGAGAGAGAGAAAGAGAGAGAGAGAGAGAGGCTGAAACGTGAAAGAGAGAGAGAGAGAGAGAGAGACTGTGCATTTTTTTCAATCTGTTGGTGCAGCGGTAGACACGCAACAGAGACCTGGACTTCAAGGTGTCTATTGGGGCTTGTTTCATTAAATCCAAACTTTGGGTTGTTATGGAATTACGAAATGATCCTTAGTGGAATGTGGGTCCTATAAGAAATCCAAGTTTCTCGATCAGTTTTCGTGTCTTAAATTCTTAAATTGTTGTGGTAACAGCATCTCTATGCTCCCATTGGATTGGAATATGTTGTTTTTGGGTTCGGAATAAATTATGATAATAATAAAAATATTAATGAATTATACAAAGCTGATTGTATTATGTTATGATAAAATGGTTCGGATTCAATGTGACAATTACCGGATTTGATGTAACGATTGCGTGAAACAAAGCAAGAAAACATATAAAAACGAATCAATCACACAAAACACAAGAATTTATGTGATTTGGTAGATAAAGACAATAAAAAAACTCTTTACTACAATAAAGGCTTTGAATTGTGACGAAAATTTCCAAAAAGCCTTAGTCCCAGTCTGGTAGCAATGAAATGGTTTTCTCATGACAAGATTTTCTCAAGAAATCATTTTTAAGTTATCTGGTTGCCATGAAAAGTTTGTTTTGTGATGTATTTCTCATGATTATTTTCTATTCTTTTCTTTTTCTTGTGGGATTTCTTTTCTCTTCTATACAATTCATTCACTTCCACAATCATGTGAATAGACACAAAATCCTATTTTTAAATTGCGCACCAAAAATTCAAAAAACATTGTTGTGAAACGAACCCAAATTCTTAAATCGCACAAACTAGTTGCACATCAGGTTGGATTTGAGACAACATCACAACATATTCCAATTGAAAGATATGTACCAACTTAGATCACTAGTCTATTGACTATTCTAGTTATCAATCTATTGAGTAAAGATTCAAATCCAACGGTTTTGCAGAGGGTTGACCCTGCTGTCTGTTCATGTATCATGGGCTTGGAGCAGCATGAACCCAAGTGCCCTATATGAGTTCTGCATTTCAGTAATTAGGTGTTTCCTTGATTCCTCAAAGAAAAATATATACTACCTTACACCATACCAATTCACAACATGGGTATTTGCGTAATTGAGTAACCCAATCAGGAGTAAGGAAAGTGGCGAGACGAGCGGTTGAAGTCTCCGAGAGTTTCTGTGGGGAGTTATGTTCCCAATGGCACTTTCTACACCTTTGGGGATGTCCGCAACCCAAATACTCTCTCTCTCTCTCTCTCTCTCTGATCATCATTCTTTCTTTTCCCTCTCTACTGTATAGGCACCTTTTTATCTTATATAAATACCCCACACATGCTACCACTCTCTTAACACACTAGCTTTTCTTCTTTCTCATTCACACTTTTCCCCCCGATCTCCCAGACACAATCCATCAATCTCATCCTGTTTCTGTAACCCCTCTTTCCTCCCTTTCTCTCACTCACTCTATTCTCATTTCTAGTTTTCCTCCCCTCCCTAACAGAATCCACCAATCTCATGCCATTTCTGTGACCCATCTCCCATTCTTCTATCTTTTGTCTCATTTCCACTTTTTCATCCATCTCCCAATCAGAACCCATCAATCTCATGCAATTTCTCTAACCCATCTTCCATTTTTTCCTCTTGCTCTCCCCAATAATGGCGGAAGTCGATTTCCAAACCAAGCCAAACCATACCTCCAACAACGTACGTCTAAAGCTCTTCGGCTTCAATGTTTCAGAAGAGGAAGAGGTAGATTCAAGCAAAACCCGTTCTGGGTCGCCGGAATCCGGCGTTTTTCCGTCCAGCGAAGGCCGGAAATACGAGTGCCAATACTGCTGCCGTGAATTCGCCAACTCACAAGCATTGGGCGGCCACCAAAACGCTCACAAGAAAGAAAGACAACAGCTAAAGCGCGCGCAAATGCAAGCCGGTCGGAGCTCCGCCGCTCTCTACGTTCGGAATCCGATGATATCTGCGTTTGCGCCGCCACCTCACCTCCTCGCTCCGGCGTCTCCGGTAGTGGTTCCGGCTGCCGCGCCACAATCGCCTTCGTGGGTTTTCCTGTCCCGGGGAGCGCCGCCGTTCCACGTGTCGCATGGGTGTGTGTTTCCGTCCGGAGCCGGGAGAGCGCCGGCGACGCCGACGTACGCCGTGGGTGTAGGGGAGTCAAGGACGACCACTGGGTCTCAGGTTCGAGCCCATGCAGGGGTTGTTCCTTCGTTGAGTAGGTTTTCTGGTGGAGATGGTGGGCCCAGTTTCGATGATACGTTCGGCTTGGATTTGCATCTAAGTCTTGCGCCGGCTATGCCTTGAGTAATGGTTGTTTCACTTGAATTTGGCTGTACCACTAGGTGGCTCCTTGATTGACTAGGTTCGGCTCAGCTCAGCTCGAAGCTTGACGTTTATTTACCTATTTGGGTTGTGTAAAATTTCCATTTTTTTAATTTTTTTTTTAAGGAAGCCTTTTTTTAACTTCTATACCGCATTTGCCTTTTCACATTTGCTGTCACTTACATTTCTTTGTTTCATTGTTCCCGGAGACTTTAATTTTGTATATATATGTTATGAATACAAATATATGGGTTTATGTATATATTATAGGAAACAAAGATAAAATGTGAAATGCACAATGAGTGTTATAGGTTAATTAGGGTTTAACCCCATTTCGAAGTACCCATTCAGCAATCAGCTCAATCTGGCCTCAACTTGATGCGATGCTAAAAAATATATATTTGTGAATACATGTGTAGTTATTAGATTAATTAGGGTTCAACCCCTTCTCAAATTACCCATTCAGCAATCGGGCCTCAAATTGATGTGATGCTAAAGAAGACTTGTAAATACATGTGTACCTATTAGGCTAAGTAGCATTCAACCCAAATTCAGATATCACTTCAGCAATCAGCTCAATTTGGCTTCAAATTGTTGCAATGGTAAGAAATACTTGTAATAATTTTGTGTACACAATACAGAATCAGGAAAGATAATTTTACGAAAATTTATTGAAAAAATCCATACTTACATTTAAAAAAAAAAAAAAAAATTTTGGAGGGGGTATAGAGCATTCGATTTGGATTACACGGACAGTAACCTAAGCTTATTATCAACAAAAAATCAGCAAATCGATATACCTACAACCATGAGCACTTTTCATGCACATGACAATGCAGTTGCTTATAAGATATGAATGCATATATGTGTGTATTATCAAATATGCATACATTTACATATTATTACGTTGATAAATCAACAATGGCCATCAATGGAATCCACTAAACATTCGATAAAATTTATATGTATAGAATTTTTTTGGATATCTTGATAAAAACCCAAAATGCTAGTCTAGCTAGTCTAGCACAATGTAAGTTAGGTAAGCCTATAGACTCTTACTTGGTTTTTACTTCTTACTTCTTACATTACTATTAATATGGTGAATTATGTTGGGTAAGCATAACTGCAAGCACTTACTTTTTTGGAATTGATTTGCATTTTAAATCCCCAAAACAATGAGCCCACATAGTGTTCTTATTAAAAAAGAAGGGAGAGAAGATTGAAAAAATTATTCCTGAGTAACATGTCTTATGTCTTAGTTTTTGTTTTAGTTGGGATCCTTACATCATGGACTACCATCATGTTTCAATCCAAGCTACGAAGAAAAAGTATGAAATGAAAAAGAAAAAGAAGACAATCCACTCAATTATGCAACGGCTAGAGTTTTCTTTTATGGGTGGCATTTCATTGTAGGATCCCTAGTTTCCAACTAACCCTCTTGATAGCTGTTTGGTGCTCTCTTGTTGCCGTTCAATCTTCACTTGATGGTGATGGGAAGTGGGACCAAACACATGCAAATCCAACTCCTACCACTTTCTATTGAGGATTCAATGATGATGAACAACTATAAACACTGACCGTTTGCAGTGTTCGAGTCAAACAGTATATCATTCTTTTTTTTTCTTAACGAGAGAGAGAGAGAGGGTCATCCTTTTGTAGGGAAAATCAAATCAAATCAAATCAAAACAAGGCTCTTTTTTTATTTCCATTGTGGTGCTAACACATCAGCAATTAAAGGCTAAAGTCATGATCTAAAATGAAGCTTACGTGTAAGCCTGAAAACAAGATAATGCATATTGAGCACCTAATGTATCTTTTGGGCTTAGATGATGTGAGAACGAATCTCGTGAGAACCGTGAAAACGGCACCAGAGGAGTTGACACATCAGTACAAAAAAGTGATTTGCACTTTTTGAGAGGTACTTATCACTTTTCGATGCTGATGTGTCCGTACCTGATGCCGTTTTCACAGTTCTCACAAGATTCGTTCTCACCTAATTTTTAGTGATCTTTTTGGGGTTTCCCACGACAATATAAAACATAGAAACTGAAAGGGTCAAAAGGGAAGATGGCACCCTCGAAATGCTACCTTATTTTCGGTGGAAATGAAGGTTAGAAGTGCTAAATTATATTTAGTGTTTATGGTAGCAGTGGGTCCTCTGGTGGGAACGAATGAGGTTTGGATTTAGTGAGGGAACACACGAGAAGATTGGAAGGTTAGAGATTAGATTAGATTGGATGCTTTTGTTCTCTCTTTTTTGAAATTCGATGGTTTGGTTTGGACTTTCAACTATAAAGGAAGGAAAAGGAAGCGTTTCTAGGCACAATCATGGATTTGAAAATTTGGCACTTGAAAAGTAAGTTTCCCCTTCCTTTGAGCTTTTGAAATATAAAAAAGTATTATCAAGTTTGTCTTGGTGAATAAGTCGATTGGTTGGGGAGGCAAATCACCTCACTCTCACAACTTTGCCAAGCCAATCTTAGCGGTGGTTGGGTCTCAACCAATCAAACCCATTTGGTTTGGGGAACCAAATCTCCCTCTCTCTCTCTTTCATGGGAATTAACACAACCCATTTAAATTGTGTTACTGATTTAATTAGGAGAATTAACTTTAACAAGCTCACAATGACAATTATTGCTTGGAATAGTGAGGGAGGCAAGTGATGCTCTAGCCCTATGTTTTAAGATCTGTCAGTTCGCTCGAAAGTTGGCTAAATCAACTCACCTTCATCAAATTTGGGTTAACTTAATTTAGAAAATTGTTTTGTTATGATTTTGTTTTTTATTGGGCTGATGGTTGGGTCAACTCAACAAGTATTTGTAATTCTAATAATTATATAATTAGCATCACTAAGTAATTCAATCCCAATAGACTTGTTTTTGGGTTTTAAAATACTATTTTCATTCTGTCATCTAAAGATGTTAGATTCTAGCATGAATCCTAGATGTCACACATTACCTACAAGAGCTGCAGAATTGATCAAACTCATTCACATAATAGGGATGGATTTTAAGGTCTTTAGGTTAGGGTTGAACTTCTTTGAAAGGGAATTAAGCTAGACGTAGTTATACCAAACTGATTCGGTAACCAAGTTTGGATCAAATCTTGTCTCTTTAACATGGGTGTTCATGGCCCCTATATCCCTGCTTGCTCCTCTCCTTTTCTTTTCATTCATTTCTTCTCTATCTCTTCTTTCATTCCCTTTTCTTCCTTCTCACTAAAATTGGGTTTCAAACCCACATTTTGGACTTTATAATGGGTTTTACATACCCATACACGTGTCCTCATTTTGAAGGCCATCAATCAAGCTTCCTTATCCTCGACTAGGCCTTTTCTAGGGTGACTTGACGGGCTCTGGTATGGACTTGTTTGGTTCACAAGTTTTCTGTTCCATCAACGACTAAGCCCAATCATTCATGATTTAGCCCATTCACAGACTAACTTCAATCGCGAACTGGGCCTTAGTCATGGATTGGATCTCAATCACAGTCCTATTTTGAGGCGCTTTAATCAGTTGCAAACCATTAAGTCACGAACTGGCCTAGTCCATCCACATTCAGTCGCAAATCCAAGTCAATCGCCAAACCTGTTCCATTACCAACCATATAGTTGCAAGTAACCTGGATTCCTTTAGAACTCATTTTAGATGTCAAAAAAGAATCTTGTGATCCCAATATGACAATGCACACGTGTGAAGTGTAAAGTGCACCTCAAGTGTTCTTACACTTAAGCCCTTGCTTGTTCCTGAGCCCAAACCCAAGTTCATGCAAGTGCGTGTGCATGTGTGTGTGGGCGAGGGCACAACACTTTGCTATGCCACCACTACATAGGAGAGAGTTCTCTCTAAACACAAGAGGTAGGAGAGTGTGTTAACTTATATTTCACAAAACAAAATCTGCCCAGCCAGTGTGGACTAAAGTTCAAAGCAAGATTTGAAAATTTTGAAAACACGCTGCTTGAAAAGGGTAAAAACTGAGTTCATTGAAACCTTAAAAATTCTTCTCTTTTCAACAAAAGCTTGTATGATTCTAGTTGGGGGGTGTCAAAGAGCTTTACCCAGCTCAGCTCAGGCTCATCACTCAAGGATTAGGCTTGGTTCAGGTTCATCATAAGCTTGAGGTGTTGAGCTTAGGATTGGCTCAGCTCATAAAATTAAGTTTATAGGCCTAAATCTTTGAAGCAAAAAAATATTTTGTGTATGAATATATAATGTAGTAAGCTATGTTTTTATAGATTATATACATATATAAGACCGTTAATGAGCTGAGCTTTTAACATGCTGAATTTAGTGTAGCTCAGTTTAGTCCCACTTAGTTAAATGAGCTCAATTGGAGACTTGGGCTCCACAAGCTTCAAACAAGACTCAAGCTTTGCTTGGCTCATTGATAGCTCTAATCTTTGTAGCTCTTGCATGCCCATTTGGTGGGTTATAATTATTTGTTATATTTCAAGACCTATGAAAGTAGTAGTGAATTAGGCAACTTTTCTCTTGACCTTGTAAACATGTTGGTTAGAAAGCAAATCAAATAATTACAAACACCACCGCCCAACAGATAGTCCATCCAAGAAGTGGCCTGTTCATTGGATGGTGTGAATCAGTAAATATTGTGATCTGTGGTAGTCAGTAGAGATGGTTTACACAAACATTACTTGGATTTCTCACGCCCGACAAAGGTTTAAGCAATATTTGGATATTCCAAGCTCATAATTGGGCATAATGTGTTTTTCTCAACCCTAATTTGTTGCTAAAAAATTTGCTAATTCCAAAATCACAACTAGAATGTACATCTAAATACAGTAAAAAAGAAGATGAGGACAATGAAAGTTTGGTTATACATATATATATACTAAAGGGAAATGCAATAGAAGTTGCAATTGCTTAGAGACATCCAAGCAAAGTACAGCCAATGGTTTTTTTGTTTGGATCCCTTTTCTTTTTGACTTTTGGCATTTTACATACCAAACCCAATGGGGTTTTCCTGAAAATCTCCCTCTAACTACAAATGATTTTGCTAATGCTGTTTTATTAATAGTTTTGAATAAACCAAATTCGAACTTAGTTTGTATTAATAAGGACATGCACAAAAACCAAGATGCAGTCACACACAAGACATAGAAATTTACAGCAAGATATTGCCTATGTCCATGGATTTACACACCAATTCTACCATGCTCAAAAGAGAGATGAGAAATTGCTCTACAAAAGTCATCTCTCGTTCTTTTCAAAAAACTCTTGACTCGAAACTAGTTTTAACCCATTTATACAAACAACATAGAAATAAAATCTTGTAGATACCCCAAAAATTTTTGGACCAAGGGTGCATCCACCCCACCACCCTCCGACAAACTCAACACAGAGCTTAACCTGCGTATTGGGGCGGATTATGTTAACCCTCAATCAATAATACCCTGTTTGATCAGGATCCATCCTCAACATTTTATCAATTGGTATTTTTCGGATGTTACAAAAATTGAAATATAGGTAAGTGTTTTATAAACATATGTAAAAAAAGAATGTATACCATTTAGTTCTTTCATGCCTACTATTTATTCTACATTAAAAAGAGTAGAACTTTAAAAAAAAATGTTACAACTTTTGCTGCCCTACTGTACAAAAAGACCATTTATCTTTTTAAATCATGACAACCCATTTAGTAAAATGCAATTATAATGTACCAAAAAAAAAAAAAGTAAAATGCAATTATAAAGGGGCTGAATGGTCAATGATATCACATGTATAAAGTAAAATTATCTTCTTTTATTCATTTCGCTCCAGTACAAGCGAAGATCCTCCATGGATGTTTTCTTGTGCACTGCATTCATGAGTTGGGAGAAAGTCATTTGAGAGTATTTTGATAATAAATTGGGTATATTAATTGAATCAGACTGTTGTATTTATCGAATTTCCTTTTAGTGCCTTTTCTCCTTTCCTGAATAGAATTAATAGGAAAATATGAACATGATCCACAGTTGTTAAGTAAACACATCGGTTATTAGTTATGGCATATGTTATGCTGTTCTTCACTTTCAAGGCATTGGGATAACTCAACAGGGTAACTATACAAATATAATCCCCCCCCCCCCAA
>JAOXJP010000008.1:7343533-7359229 GCA_025762735.1 Platanus orientalis | reverse complement strand
ATGTAGGCCCAAGTGCCGAACCACTATAAATATTGTGTTGTGTGTTTGCTTATAGTGTGAATTATCTCTTCTCTCTATCTTTACATGACATGTTTATCATTTTATATATGATATTTCACATTTGTAATTGAGTAGGAACTTAAAGTAATTGAAAGATCAAAATTACAAATTACCATTGCATTGCACTTGTAATTATAATAATTAAAGCATATTTCTAAGTGCATTGAATTCCAAGAATTCTTACAACATCTAAAATTGGAATTTTAATTAGGGCTAAATTAAAAAGAATTTTTAGATATCATATTCACCCCCCCTCTTGGATAAAACCGGACTTTCAGTCATAACCATAAGGTGTGTGATGTGGACATTGTAGAGAGGCTCTTCTATGTGCCACCACACAAGAGGACAAGGTTCAAGATGTGTACAATGTGTGGGTTAATTGGGGTAATTTAGGGGCTAGGTATTCATGTAATAAGGCCATTAGTGCCATGGGTTTTTATTTCATAAGGGTATGCTTGTAATAAGGCTGAAAAGCCAAGGTTAGATTATGAAATTTTAGACTGGGTGACAGCCATGTAGTTTTGCTTTATTTGGGGTCTTGAAAGTCAACAAGTGGGACCCTCCCACATGGTTGGTCAACAGGCCCTATTAGAGGGTTTTAATAGCTTTAGTTTTTATCAAGTTCTTAGGAAGTTTCTATTTCCTGTGTTTTGAGCCTATATATCTAGGCTACACGACTTGTATTGAGGAGACATGAATTAATGAATTGGAAGTTTGGTTTTGTTTGGGTTGATCTCTCCTATCCCCCCATCCCATGGTGTAGCTGTGTGGCTCCCTCTAGGGTTCATCCCTAGTTCTCTTCTTCTCCAACGTTCTCTCCCTTCTCTCTTCTTTTTCTAACCTCTTCTTATCTTCTTCTATTATTGTTCTTTTCTTCTATTGCTTCCCCCTTCTCTTTCATTCTATATCTTCCATATTCCTCTGCAACAATACCATTTATACCTAAAGGAACAAATTGCTGATATTGAAGATCAGAACTGCAGAATTAGAACCTCACGGATAGCGTTCTAAACCCATCAATAGGTCCAATCGCAGACATCACATACAGGTATTGTGTCCTCATGTTATCAGGGTTCTTTTCTTCATTCTAATCCTTACTCTAGCCTAAGAAATCCTTTTAAAAATTATGTTTGTTTGATCCTTATTCTTGATTACAGTGTTATTTCTCTAAACAGAATTCTGGGTTCTCCTCTTAAAATTGCCCTCCCCATAAAACCCTGTTTTCTTTTCCTTCTTTTAGTGTTTTTCCCCAACCTTTCCTCCATCTTTTTCCTTAAATTCCTCTTTAACCTCTCTTGATTTTACTTAGTTTCTAATAAAGAAACCCATCACTGTTTTAAGTTCTTTCATTAAGTGTTACTGCAGACTGATATTTTTATATTCTTAGACTTATCAGAATATATTGACTTTTTGTGTGGTGATGCTTTAGGGATACATCTAAAACCTTGTAAAAGTGCAAAGTTTTCTGACGCATCTGTAGGGGTATTTTTGTAATTTCATGGTTCTGCCCTGAAATTCTAGAAAGTCTAAAACAAACATCTTTCTTCTATTTTCTCCCTTCTTTTTATCTCTTGTCCTTCTCTAATTCCTTAGTCTTACCTTTCCTTCATCTCTTTAATTCTTTTCTATGGTTTAGGTCCTTTGGGTGTTGGTATATTCTGTCCTTTGGTTACTTTATTGCTGTTCTTGCTTCCGCTACTTCTATTTGGGCCCATATTAGCAGAATATACAGCCACTAGGCACTAGGCTGCCCTACATCGTATTTAGTATCAGAGCTTGTAATATCCTGCATCAGTGTGGATGGGTTGGGTTACATTTTTGCAAAAGGCAAGATCAGTAGAGTGTTTAATCAGGGCCAAAAGGTTCTTCTTTACTAACTGAGAGTTGCTTTGTCTTACTAGATTATTCAAGAGGAATGTATGCATTCTCTTCTTAGATGCAGCATTGATAGGGAGGGAGGTTATCTGTACCAAGGAGACAAAATCTTTCCACATTTTATTTCTTGAGTTGTGCACCTTCCTGCCTGATCAGATGCACCTGCCACTGTTCAATTCAGTTGTTGGATGCAGTGTTATCTGCACCAAGGGGAAAAAATCCTTCCACATTTTATTGCTTGAGTTACAGACCTTCCTGCCTGATCAGATGCTCCAGCCACTGTTCAATTCAGTTGTTGGATGCAGTGTATCTGGGTCCTTTTAACCCCCTTATGCTATCAACATGACACACTGTGGAAGGTCATTTGGCATAAATTGTATGAGTTACCCTTACCGAGCCAATCTTTTTTATTAAAGACTAGCAAAGGGTATCTTTAAAAAATGAGAATATATACACTATTATAGTAGAAATTTTGATAATATTTTTTTTTTCTTGAGAGGTAAATGAGAGTTTTATTAAAGAAGAAAGGAACCAGAGAACAAATATGACACGTTCATTAGTAAAGTGAACTAAGAGCAAACAAAAACAAGACAAACCGAGAAAAGGCCCCAGCCCCTAAAAAATCCAACAAGGAGCAGATCCTACGTAATTTTACTCCAAACAGATACCACTCGCACTTGTCAAACTTATCCAAAATGGAGACCCACTCAAATAGATGTCTATAAACAAACAAAATAACCATCTTTTAGGATGCAAAGTTGTCTTCAAAAGTTTTGTTAATCCACTCCTTCCAAATGCCTCAACAAATAGTCCCTGGCAGATAATGTTAAATGCTTTTTGGCATGCCCTCTAAATCATTGATCCATCACCCAGAGATGAGATTCATGAACTGAAACAGCAAGAGATATTGAAAGGGGAGAGGAAGAAATCGCACAAATTTCTCACCAACATGCAGTGGATTAAGATATGATCCATTGATTTGTCCTTCATGCACAAAACACACCTATTTGTCAAATTCTATCATCTACTTTTGAGATGGTTGAGAGTAAGGATCTTATCGAAGTAAGCGTTCTAAATAAAAAGGGATACATTTGAAGGGATGCTTGAAATCCAAATTCCATTAGAAGGGATTGATACAATAGATGGAGCATCCAAGCTCTTAAAGAATGACTTGGCAGAAAAGATGCCTCTTTTTATTCAATTCTCATCTCCACCCATCCTTGAGATCCACCCTAAGCTTTTACCCCTCCAAAATACCCAACAATCTAGTCATCTCCCTAACTTCCTAGTCATTTAAATTCCTACCCAATTTGGGCATCTAAGCACTGCCATTGTTATGATCAAAGTTATCTATAGTGGTTGCCTGCTTATTGCAAGCAAGCGAATAGATGCACTGAAACTCTACCATTAAAGGATAATCCAGTAACCACAAATCCTCCCAAAAACTAATCTTCTCACCCGAACCCAAACTAAAGCGAATGCACTTCCATAATTCTTGCCTGCCCCTAAGGATGGATGTACAAAACTTGCACCCATAACCTTATGAGAATCCTTTGGTTTCCAAAACTGAGATGCTATCATATTTAGCCATAAACACATGCCTCCAAAAGCTTTCACTCTCAATTCTAAACCTCCATGACCATTTCCCTAAAAGAGCCTGGTTATGAGTTTTAATTGGTCTAATACCTAGCCCACCTGTGCGGAAAGGCCGAAAAACTTGTCTCTAATCCACCAAATGATATGTGATGATCCGCTTAATTGTTCCACAAAAAGTTCCTGAATCTCTTCTCAATCCTATTAGTCACCGAAATTGGGATATTGGCCAAGGAACTCTTAATCAAGGTTAACTGTCCACCTTTTGAAAGGAGGGCCGTCTTCCATGAATCGAGCTTCCAACCTTTTTGGATTTGTATTTCGCCCCTAAAGGCAACTCAAAATAAGACGAAGGAAGAGAACTAATCTTACATCCCAAAATCAAGGCTAGACTATTGAAATCCCTTACCTCCCCTAATTTAAAAATATCACTCCTGGATAAATTAATCTTAAGACCAGAGATAGCCTCAAAACACTTCAAAATGCATCGCAGATGACCCAATTTCCTGATGTATGCCTCACAAAAAATCATAGTGTCATCCGTAAATTGTAGTAGGAGATGGAAACCTCGTCATTGCTCACTTGAAATCCCGCTATGAAACCATTCTTAGCTTTTTTATCATCTTACTCAGAATTTTTGACATAAGAATGAATAAAAAGGGCAAGAAAGGATCCCTTTGTATCAAACCACGAGAACCCACAAAAAAGCTAGCTGGGAAGCCATTGACCAAAACAGAGGAGACCGATTTGAAACAAGCCTTCATCTAATTCTCCACTTCCCACCAAAACCAAATCTCTCCAGAAGGTAATCTAAGAAATCTTAACCAACATGGTCATAAGCCTTTTTGATACAACATAAGCGAAAAGATCAATTGAATAGCAAATAGAAGATCCGAAAACAAGAACACTCTTTGAACAACCAAGAATTAATCTTTAAAGTAGTCAAGAATTTTAAAATGTGAAGAATATAACAAATGAGAGAAAGCTAGAAGAGTTTAATATAGAAAAGGTGAAAAAAAGAGAAATAATCAGAAGGAAAATTCTGGAATTTGTGGACATAATCTTGAAATTACAAAAATACCCTTACTGACGCATCAGAAAATTGCCAAATTTTGGGAGTAAATTCTGACATATCTGAGGATGCTATGGTTAACATTTTATGAAATTTGGAGAAGTTTTGTTAAGTTAAATCAACGATTTTCCGAAATTTCAAGGTTCTTTAATGGTGGTTCTAACAAAACCAATGTGAAATCTTTTCCAATCAACTAGCAAAGAAGAAGGAATCAAGGGGATAGTTTAGGGGTTTAATAGGGGATCCTTAGGAGATCAAAAGTCCTAAAAGAATTCAGAGAAATAAAGTGTTTAGTGTGGAAGAAGAAAGAGATAAAAATATGATGTTGGGATTTAGACGAAAGGGAGAGATAGAGAAGAGGAGTATCACGACTCAACCCTTAGATAGAGGATAACAAGGGCAAAATCCACAATACACAAGTGTCAAGATTCAATTCATTCTTCATTGATTTAATTTATGTCTAGGGGTGTCTTTAAATAGGTTTACAATGCAAAGAAAATAGATACTTTCCTAATTTAGCAACTTCTAAATTTCTAATATTGGGACTCATGTATTTCCTAAAACTAAAACTACTAAGAACTTGACTTTCTATATAATTAAGAAACTTCTAATTAGTACTTTCTAATTTCAAAAAGACTTCTAAATAACACACTTCCTAAGCTTTAGATTATTGAAACTTAAGACTTTCTAAAACACAACCTTCTAAAAACATTATTCACATCACTCATTGATACGCCTTTAGTAATTTGGTAATAGCTTTTCCAAATCACTTTGGATTTGCGCAATCTTGGTCTCGTTAGAAAGAAAGCTGAATAACCTCTCTAATGACACGAAAATCAAGCCAAAAAGGCAAGTTTTGACATTAGAAAACTTGGCTAAAAATCAGTCTCAAATTAGCCTAAAATCTTAATCTAACCTTGGCTTTTAAGCCTTAATACAAAAATAACCCAATAACTAAAAACCCAAATTAACCCATGGCACTATTGGCTTTATTACAAAATTAAAAACCCCACCTAAACTACAACAATTTGGACAATGTTTGGGCCTATCCATGGTCATCAAGCTTCTTCTTCTTCACACCATATGCTGCCACATCACTTTTCCAGGTCTAGCTTGCAAAGAATCCCATTTCTCCTCTGCTTATATCGCCCATCAATGCATTCGTTAGCTATCATGACCCCATCAAGGATTTGCCGGCTCGCTATGAATGCACTTTGAGGTTGAGAGATAATCCCACTGATAACCCTCTTCAGTCTCAAAACTAAAGTCTTAGAGATGATTTTGTACACTATTAGCTAGACTAATTGGCTGGAAGTCCTGAGATTTGGATTTCAAGGAACTCCAACCTCTAGGTTTCCAACACCTCTATCTAGACCTGTGTAATGATGGTTGAAATCATGTTTTCTGAACTTTGAAAGAAATTTATGTGCTTCAGTAATTTCACAGTTGAAAAAAAAAAAAAAAAAAAAACCTTGGATTGTTTCAAGTCAAGCAGTAAGTATTTTTTCATCCAAGGCTCTGGGAAAATCCAATACTATCGAGTGCAGGGGATGCATGTTATAGCTGGAAGGACTTATATGCGTGAATTCATCAGTTATTTCTTCATAAGGAATTAAAAGGAAAATAACTTGTAGTTTTATTCATAAAAAAACGCTTGTAGTTTCTTTTACACCCATAATATCTTTTGCATGCATTCATCGTCTGTTTATGCATTGTAGATTTATCTTCAGAATTTTTCATTTTGTAGAAATGAATCTACAAGTGTAGGCCTCTGAACTGTTTCTGTTATACTTCAATGTTTTTTTTTACTTTTTCTAATAGTTAAATGGTTTTTCTTTGTCTGATTCGTCATTGTTCATTGCAAGCTTTTGGATGCTGGGATTGTCTAGCTATTTCTGAGTATATTTTCTTATTATCTTAACAAAATTGCTAAGCAGAACATTATAAAGTAATTATTTGTTTTTTTATTGAAGGTTTTTTAGCACTTGATTGTATTTCAAAATTTCACGTCTTTTTGTTGCATTGGAGCTGTTGGAAACTTGGAATGCTTTAATACAAGTCCACCAGAGCTTAGTAAACACAATCTACGGGTGACTATGTGGACAGGAAGATAGTGAAAAGACTGGCAAGGTAACATCTGCAGGGATGTATTTCTTACATTTTCAAGTATACCGAATGGATTCGGCTGTGAATGCGGTATGTGGGTTCCATCATCTTTTACATCTTCACTCAATCATGATTACTTAATTATTGTAAAAAAAGTGATGGATTTATTCTTATGGTGGTGCAGTTAGCCATGGCTAAGGACCCTGAAGCCGCTTTCTTTAAAAGATTGGAAGGCCTCCAACCTTGTGAAATGTCAGAGCTAAAAGCTGGAACTCACATATTTGCTGTTTATGGTCTGAACTGTTCCTTGTGTCCTTTGATTTCTGCGGCTTATTGAGTTATTTGAACAACCTTTTGATCTCCATTTACAATTTCATCAGGAGATAACTTTTTTAAGACTGCTACCTATACCATTGAGGCTCTTTGTGCAAAGTCATATATGGATTCAACTGAGAAGCTTAAGGAGGTTGAAGCTCAGATTTTAAGGAAGAGAAATGAGCTACGCCAATTTGAGACAGAATACAGAAAGGTATGACTTACACTTCTATAGTGGACTAGCTAAGGGTAATGCAGATTGCTTGTTCTGATGCTTACTGTTACTTATGGGGTTTTGTAGGCATTAGCACGCTTTCAAGAAGTCACCAATAGATACAGCCAGGAAAAGCAATCTGTAAGTTTTATTATTTGCTCATTTTTTTTACTTTGCATCTGATATTGAATGGAACTATCCCGTTACCCTTTTAACACAATATGCATCTAGAATGTTCTTTGAATTGGGTATGGTCCCTGCCAATAAAATCATTTCAAGCTTAGTCCAAAATGAGAATTTCCTTCCCCCTTAATTGCTCTAAATTTCTGTTTTGACTGGTGATTGAAACCTATGATGCTTGATTGAATTGAATGTTGATGGTCATGACACTACCTAGCACAGCATTCTTCATATTGTGCTAGCACCTTAAATTTTCTTCACTTCGGTTTGTTTTCCTAAATAACTGACCTATGATTCCCAAGCTGTTTTAGGCTTATTCTTTTTAATTTCATGAAGATTATGAATGGTTTCTCCTCTTGGTTGAAGGGATTATGCTTATTGTCAATGGAACTCTTTTCATGTTGAGAACATTCTTTCTGCAGTTTTGATGAACTTGTCCCAACAGCATAAAATATTTGTATGCTGATGTTTGCTCGATGACATCTCTCATCCCATATTTTGTCCTCTGGAAGGGGGAGGGGGAAGCTAAATTACAAAAAGAAAAAAAAAGAAGAAAAAAAAATGACTTAGAATTTCCATATTGAAGACCTAATTTAAAACTAGTATTTAACACTTAGGTTTCGTGGAGGACTTTTTGTTGCAACTGGTCACTTTAAACACTTCGACATAAGCTCAGTGGGACTCGGGGTTCTTGTCTTTTCTTCTCGTTGTTGAATCGTAAGGGGTGATGGTTAACCTTTGTTTCTTCTGTTAATTGCACTGCATTTTGGGATTCATATGTCGCAGTTTGGCCTTGAACCTCATTGTTATGTTTGTGGAGCACAGGTTGATGAACTACTTAAACAGAGAGACAGTATACATTCTTCTTTTACCATGACCAGGACAGTCTACAATGCTAGTGGGAGTGGCAGCAGTAATAGTAGGAGTAGCAAATTTCCTGGGGAGGAGTTAAAGGCTGAGAGCCCGGGTGAGGATGGAAGTTTGGATGGGAAGGATAAATCAGCCAAGAAGAAATGGTTTAATCTCAATCTGAAGGGATCTGATAAAAAGCTTGGTTGAAAGGACTGTTTGCGGATATGAGCATAGGATATGAAGGTGCCACTTCTTGAATGGTTGAAGAGGTTTGGACTTCCATCCTTAGATTCTTACACAAGTTTCTAATTTGCATCCAGCAAAGGTTAGCCCTTTATTCTTCTACTTGATTCTTTTCCTTTCTTCTTCCTTTATTTTTTTTTCTATTTGGTTCCTCCAATTTCTTTTGGACAGATGTTACAAATCTGTCATGCAAAGAGTATCTCAATTTGAAGAATGTGTATCCATAGTGTCTTCATTAGACTGGGTTGACCCTAGCTCTTAAATTGTTCCTCTAGCAATTTGAACATACAGAGTTGTGAATTGTAATAAAATATCATTCTTTTGGTTCCTGTTTTAAGAGATTCACACCTTTCGATCATCCAATGTATTGGATAGGAGTTGCCAAAGAATCATATTACATTTAAAGACAAATAATATCCATATGATTCAGTGTTAGGATTAAGAATTATTATACTTGTTCACACTTACGTTTTGATCATCCTTTCAAAGTTGCAGTTCGATCTGGATCGAGCACTATATGATATCATATATGGCACCTGACGATTGGTGATACTAAGCCCACACTTGATGTCCCTTTTCTGATAGGAGCCCCACTGAGCTTATGTCGAAGTGTTTAATACTCAGCAGGGTCCTTGCCTAAAAACCATGCTAATTAACGCCCTTTTCATTGTACTTGTTTTCACCAGTCCAGAAAATGCTTCACTTGGATCCAAACAAACCCCCCTCACTTGCATATAGAGCTGTTCGGCTTATCAATGTTTTCATGAGCTGAGCTTGAGTTTTGTTTGAAGCTCACAGAGCTGAGCCTAAGCTGAGCTGTACTAGGTTCAGCTCGCTAAAAGGTTGGCATGTTGGACTTGATTATCCTAAACCTAAATGATTCTTTTAATGGTTTGATTGCCCCATTAAAATCATTTTAAGTTGTTGATTTCTTAAGAGTGATTGAAGACTTTGATTTATGGGTGGGCTGTTTGGCCTCTTTTAGCCATATATGTTTAGCCTTGCGGAGCAGTTTTGGCTCATGGATTAGTGGGTTTTAAGATTTGAATCTGAAGCAGTGAATTTGAGATTGTTGAGTAGAGCTTGCCCCAATTTTAATAAGCAGAGCTTGAACTAGGTGAAATGAGCCTGAGTCTAATCCTTGCATAATGAGCCTGAGCACTCTTGTGATACCCTAAAAGGAAGTTCCATTCGATTTGTAACCTGTTAAAGGGAAGCTTGTCAAAGGGACGGACAAAATGCTTAAGAAGAGGAGATACATGCCAATACGCAATTGGGTATGGTGTCAATGAGTAAATTCCATTGGACTAATTGCTTGTCAGTCGCCCTTTACGTGCCATGGTAAGAAAGGATGAAGGTATGCCTAAAACTAAGTGCGGTTAATCTTGTCATTATCATTCATCTCTGATTATCGTCAACGACTATTAACATTATAAAAAGCCTTCTATAACTTTCTAAGGAAAGATTGTTTAACTGGGCAATTTGTCTTTCCCTTCATGATAAATGACTAGATTTTCAACCACCTTCATCATACTAAAACCAAATATGCCTAAAAGGAATATATATAATGGTTACAACTTTGGATGTCCTGGTACTTCTATATACCACAACTATTTGTCTATACCTTAGTGACATGGCAGATTTTATAGGAGACCCTTTGGATGAACCATGTGTTCACAACATCCCAGTCTAAATGGACAGGTGACATGCCAGTCTCTGCCCAGCAAGTGACACAATTGTCTGACAAAGGGTTTATTAATACATACACAGGTACATATTTATTGTATATTTACAGCAATATTCTTCTTTAAGACAGATGTATTGACCAAAATACCCTTTGTCATGCATTGTGTCATGCACTGATTGGTACTGGCGTGATATTAGTCCATTCAGACTGGAGATGATTCAAACCTATGTATCATGTCAACCACATGACATAACCTATATTTTCCTTTTGTTACCAATAATAGGCATTGAATATTCATGAACTTTCATGATTTTTTTTTTTAATTTTTAAATGAGTCCTTAAAAGAAAGGGTTCTTTTTGCCATGAGGCAGAGTGACCTCAGATTGAAACTTTCCACCTGAAAAGATGGTGATAAGGAGAACCAAGTAGGTCTATTTTGGGTTGTCACCTCAGCTGGCATGCATCAAAATTATGTTACAGCAGGATTCCAAGCCTAATGAGTGTCACCAGCAAAGGCCTACCTTGTCACTCCAAACAGTTCAATTTGTGGGCCTCTTGTGGAAGAATTTCTGGACCACCGGTCAGCCCGAACCAATTTATTGTTGGATGGTTAAAATCGTTTTGATAAGCTTAATTTTGATTCTCAGGTCTCTTTAGATTGCATTAAAGATGACAATTGAATGGGTTAATAGGTGTACTACTCTGACCCGCCCCTATTTGTGTGATCTAATTAGTGTTCAAGTCAGTTTTGGTTATTAAATAGTGAACACGTGATGGGTTTAACTTGGGTTCATGTTACAACCGATGAAATTTATTGGAGGTTCTATGATTATTCATTGAGTTTTACTCCATTTCCTTCCCCACTGTCCCTTTTCATGGGGCAGACGGGTTGGGGTCGGGGTCAGTGCCAGTTTAAGCAAATCCCATACCAATAGGGACCTGTTACCAGCCCTAGATTCTAAGAACATGTGCAGGATTCTCTGTTGCGAAAGCTTTTGTAATGATCGTATAGCAATCACCATGGTTTCACGCGTGGCATTTAAAGGGTTAAAAGCATCAATAAGGCACCCAAAAGATACCAAATTCAAATGTAAATACGACACATCAGCCTATAATAATCACTACACCATTGCTACATGGGCTTCTGCTACAGTGGATCCTGAGTGAATTTCTAATGAACATGGTAACACCAATATTAAGTACGGTAGGGCTAGGAGTAGGACCATCTAATGTTTCTTCCGTAAATATATTATAGATGAGGACATCTAAGGCACTTGTCTGATGGCTCCTCAGTACAGTAGACTGTCCTTACATCAACACACCTGGAAGATGTACACGGGGTAGGTCTATCATTTAATGGATTCTTCTAAGGAGATTAATGCCACAAAGCAACCCAATAGATGACCAACAAATTAATATACCAATAGTACTGATAAAATAGAACACATTTCTTATAATCAATAATAACCTTTCTTGCAACTATTAGGTTTTCCAAATAGACCAGAAACCATCATCTTAGGTCATCTATTCGAGAACAATTCAAGCTACAACAGCAAACCCATGTTCTATATTTTTTATTTTCTAGAAGGTTCCTTCTTCAGTTTCAAATTAATGTTTTCCATGCCATTTCAACTCCAGAAGCTAGAGATGACCCAATATATGCACTTACATATTTATAACTACAATTCTTTTATCAAAGAGGTTGTCTTGACCTTGGTTTTATGCTGAACCCATTTTATTTTATGTTAAACCAGTGCATCTAACTAGATTCTTTAGGTACAAGTACCTCCAAAATTCGAAGATAGTTTATCTTAGGCCTTTTGATAATTTTAAGCACGTCATGTTGCCCATTTTCTCTAGCTAAATCCACATGCATATAAATATGAATTTCAAGTCATGTGCATTGGTCTCGTAACACATGTCTTCGAGTTCCATTTCATGTTTTGTACGTATAGGTAGTCGTCTAAGTGTCTTACCTAGTAGGCAATCCAAACATAGTTATTTTGTCTCATTGATTGACCGAATTCCCTCCAACATAATTCACGGGTCTCTGTAGTATTTGGAACTCACATGAGGGAATAAGTTGAAAGCTTATAAAATCTAGACATCCCAATCCGTAATCTAGGCTTAGTTCCATATCAAATTATTTTATCAAGTAAATAATGCATGTTTAAAGAACCACTTCACATGTACTTAAAGTTAACTCCACCCAACCTCCACCAATAATTTTTATTGAAGTAGGTAGTGTCACTTGGAATATATGGGGGGTTTGTTTAGTCATGCCCACATTGCTTGGATTGTTTCACATGCTTTGAACATATCCATAAAAGGGATATCATCTTAAAAATCAAGTCAAAATTTTAATATTTTAATCCTTGTGGGTCCATCCAAAGTAGTGGTTGCAAGAAGAAACAAAAATGGTTACTAAATTAATGGGGTTATATTACATTAGGAACATGTCTAAGATAATCTTGTCTTAAATCTATAAAATAATGTTCCATTAGCTATTTTTCTTTGATAAACACAACTTGGTGGGCCATTTTCAGGATTTGGGCAATCTCAAATGTTAACATCGGCATCACTTCAATCAACACCAAAGTAAGCATGATTAAGGCCCCTTAAAATCTTTTTATATTTGCTGGTGGAGACCGTTACAACAAGAAAAGCTCATGTTTAAGAAGACATTTGTGATGATGAATTAACCAGGAGCATGAGTGATAAGATAATTCTAGGCCCTACATAATTTCTCAATGCCACAGACTCAGAGAGAGAGAGAGAGAGAGAGAGAGAGAGAGAGAGAGAGAGAGAGAGAGAGAGAGAGGTTTTGTACATGACAACATGTAGTGCCTACCCTTCCAAACAAGTGGTTATGGTGCAAGCACGTCCCTACCCACTGATGTTTGTTCGAACTTGGAGAGACCAACTAGATGCACCTCCACATGTGTTCCCCAAAATCAAAGGGGGAAGCCATGTGCTTCCCTTTCCCTAACAATCTATAGCTCCAGAGCCCATTGCCCTAACCTCCTCATCTTCCTACTTGGCATGTTTCATCATTTATGTCTAAGAATTAGTTGGGTTTTGGGTCCTACCTTATAACTTCAATTATGTAAAGCCCTTATAAGAAAAGAGAAGTTGCAACACCCATGAAAAGACCAAGAATCATACTTAGAAAGCCACTATACCCAACCCTCAGTCCTATGTGAACTCTGATTCTTAAAGTAAGATTACACAAGCCTTCAAGGTCACGTCTTTACTTTTTCCACGAAGATCTAACTCCCTGAACCCCATTGTTGGGGTTAGTGGCCCTACCTAGCTAGTAGTTTCTAACCCAAGAATGACAATTGAGAAAGACCTAGAAGGACAATAATAAGTATAATTATATAGATTTTATTTTTATTTTTATTTTATGAGACTTTGGAGATGTAAAAATTCTTGCCTTACATGTAGATGGTCAAATCCACCAATAGATGAGTTCCACAGTTTAGATGATCTCCCAAGTCAAAAATATACAATTTTGGGGTGATAAAATCTTCTATCTTTTACATGCTTATGGACTGTTTGTCAAGATGAAATGGAAAACATTAATTCCTTCTAATCAGATGGTTAGAATGATTAAATTAGGTTTTACTTTTGACTTTTATCTCTTAAGGTTCAACCCATCAACTCCAGCATGTTCATCACATGTAATGATACTGTGCTCATCCATACCCACTAGTGATTTACCCACTTACACTAATAATCTCTATTAAAAGAAGTTTAATTCACTCCTTGGAGATGATTAAACAATGAATCAAATTATATGGGAAAATTTGAAATTTGACTAAGTGAGGGTCTTTGAATAGAACACACATGGGAAAGAGGAGGAGACAATGGTGGGTCAGGTTTGGAGTTGTGGTGAAGACTTTGGAGAAGTTTTGGAATGATACATGCTTTCTTAAGTGGGATTACAAAAGGATATCTTTTTCTCTCTTTCTTAATGAAAAGACTGAGACCCCATTTCGTCGTAGTTAGTAAGATTCGAAGAGATCTTTCACTAAGGAAAAGAAAACATAAAAACATATATTAATATGAATAAAAATGAGATCTCAACGTCAATCACGCAAACATGCTAACGTATAACACTGCAGGGTGGGGCCAGGTAACACCTGAACATCCTAGGGCATTTGAAACTGGTTTTCCTTCTGGGGTTTTTGTGTACGTGAAACATGGGTATCTAAGTTAGATAGGCTGGGACTGGTAGGTGTGAACACTTGGGGAGATGGAGAAATGGGGTTAGTGAGAAAGAGGGTGTTAGATATGAATCATATGGGAAGCTTGGATGCTGTGGTTGCGTAGGTAATCATTTGTGGAGTTGGGTTTTGGTCATATTAGGGTTTGACGGATTGGATTTTCTGACTTTAGTGGGTTTGCATGCATGGATGTTATGACTTTTTAAAGCTTGAGAGATTGAAAAATTGAAACTAGAAATAGAGAGGTGGGTGGGTGTTGGTTCCTGAGATCAAAAAGGGACATGGAAGAGAGAGAGAGAGAGAGAGAGAGAGAGTCTGGGCATTTTTGTACTGTTGTTGCAGGCTTGCAGCAGTGCACACAGCCAATAAAGACACGGCCTTCATGGAACCCATGGATCGTTCCATTTAATCCAAATTTGGAATGAAATTACTAAACGACCCAGTTGGTTTTGAGGGCCCTTATAAAAATCAAGTTGCCAAGAGATCTCTCTTTTTAATGATGGTCTGTGTTGACACAGGCCTCTGTAGGCTTTCCATTGATTGATACATGTGTTTTGAATTTGGTGTCTCTTTCCGAACACTTACTTTTTCAACTGAACACTTTTATGAATGTTTTTATTCCTAACACCACGTGTCAGCTTATTATTCACCATAGTACTACAGAGACTGATCATCACAGAACATTTGCTGGGTTATTTATTATCACTGTAAAGGACATGATAGAATAGGCCCGGCTCGTAAAATCTCTGCAAAAACCATCTGCGTGAAGTCAATTGTTTTTTTTTTAGGTCCATTACTCAAGCCACACAGTTATTCACCTGTATTATCTGAATTTTCCAGATTTTTCCAGCAGCCGATATTCATCTCTCAAATGGCTGTATATACTATAGAATGTAGAGATTTCTATGATTGAATGTTAGATAGGGGTCTACCAAATTTTAAGCTTACTCTTTACTATAAAAATAATAATCATCATCATCATCGAAATCTTGATTTATTTTAAAATGTGTCTGCATCTTCAGTTTAGATCATTAGTCTATTCTACCAATCCAGAAATTAAAGATTCGTATAATGGTTTATGTTTATGCAGAGTCTCCAACCTTGTTCGTATCCGTATTACAGGGCTTGGGAGTAGGGGTGGCAATTCGTGTTCAAGGGTCGGGTTCGTGTCGGGTCGAGACAGGGGTATAACCCTATATGTGTCAACCCGAACCCGACACGTTTATTAATCGTGTCAAAAGCTTCAACCCTAACACGACTTGTTTAATAA
>JAOXJP010000008.1:7332528-7343433 GCA_025762735.1 Platanus orientalis | reverse complement strand
GGTCCCACCTCTGTGTCTTGGACTACCAGTGAAGCACTGACATTGTGGACCAAAGGATATGGCTCTGATCACCAGACGTTTTTATAATAGTTGTCAAATCATCTTTTTTCTTTTCCTCCAAAACTTGACAAAAAGTGTTGTGGCACTATGTGAGCACACACTATAGACTGATACATAGTGTTTTTGGTGGGGATGGAAATGTTTGACATAACCTGTGAATCCAATACGAAATAAGTGGGTTAGGGTTGACTGTAAACGTGTTTTGGGTCAAAGAAAGGTTAATAAATGGGTCAGGTTTGGGTTAACCCATATAGTCATCTACCTTTAACTTGACATGATACAAATCTGACCTCCCAACACGAATTACCACATAATCCACAAACCCAACACAAAATAAGTGGGTTAGAGTTGACTATGAACGTGTTTCGGGTCAAACTTGACCTGCTTTGACACAATCAATAAATGAGTTAGGTTTGGGTTGAACCATACAGTTGAATACCCTCATCTCGACATGACAGGAACCCAAACTGCCAACACGAATTTCCACTCGTAGAGTTTGGGGTTAAAAACATTAAAAAAATAATAAATAAATAAAATGTTCAGTTGAAAAGTAGATGTCCAAAAAGAGAGCCCAGCATTTGTGCACATAAAATCCGTGTGCAAAGCATGCACACAGACCAAGGGGCGGACACATCAGCATCAAATAGTGATTTACACTTTTTTTGGGGGGGGGTGCTTATCACTTTTTGATGCTGATGTGTCCATCCTTTGGTCTGTGTGCATGTATTGCACATGAATTTTGTGTGCACAAAATCCAGATAAAAAGAAATAGGCACCAAATTCAAAACCAAAAGGATGTTCTTTCTAGGATTGTACATAGGTTGTCAATTGGGCTGGGTTGGCCGGAAGCCCGACATGTCCTGGGCTAACCTAATTCCAGGCTGGGCTGAGTTTAGACCCAACTTTTAGGCTTGAAGTTTTAATCGGGCCGAGTTTGAACAGGCTTAAGTTTAGCACGAGGCCTAGCCCGGTCCAGTCCGATCTACTTAACAAGTAATAATTTTATTTATATAGTGATATTAGATCTATGTTTTTTTTATTCTTTTTGGATTCATATATTTTTAACAAATTCACTATTTAGTTCAAGTGTCAACGGTTAAAAAAAACCCATATAATATGGATTTAGGGGTAATTATAAACCTAAAATAAACCCAAAAATTAAAAAAGTGTTTTAATTCAGGCTACATGAACTTAGCCCGAAGCCCGTTGTTTTAAAAGGGGATGAGTTTGGGCCAAATTTTTAGGCCCAAAGTTTATTGGGGCCAAGTTTGGGCTGGGGCAAAACATTTCGGGCTGAGTTTGGACAAATCTTGGTCTGGCATAGCCCGGCCCGATTGACAACCCCAGATTGTTCCTTTGCCCCAAGTCCAGATTTGGTGCACACAAAAGACATGTGTATGGACCAGGGGACGAACATATCAGCGCTGAAAAGTGATTTACACTTTTTGGGGGTGCACTTATCACTTTTCGATGTGTCCACCTCTTATCCATGCACACAACTTTTGCATGTTTTGTGTGCATGAAATCCGGGAGGGGGGGGGGATGTGGCTCCATGCAAAAAGTATATGGGACCCCTCCCCCCCAAGTGCGAAGAGGATTGGGTCCGCTCCCCTTAACTAATGCTAACCTCTACTCCCTGTCAGGGGATGGATACATCAATGCCAAAAAGTGATATGCACTCCCCCAAAGAGTGTAAATCACTTTTCGGTGCTGATGTGTCTGCCCCTTGACAGGAAGAGGAGGTTAGCGGTTTTTAGGGTAGCGGACACAAACCTCCCTCCCAACGGTGAGATGGGGGAGGTACAATCCTGAACAAAACATCCTTGCTCAATTCAAAATTGGAGAACAAATGGTCAGTCCAAGATAAGGAGAAGGATGTTCTATCCAGGATTCGGTGTCCAAGACACTGGGGGTGCCATATGGAATAAAATGCATATTCCATATTCAAAAAATGCATCACCCATCCATTTTATTCCATATGACGTCCCATGGTGTCCTAGACACCACCCTAGACACCAAATCCTGGACAGAACATCATTTCCATTTTGTATATCCTACACACAAAGGCTGGGAGGGTGGATTGTATCCGCTCCTCTTATCTAACGCTCCTCTCCGCACCCTGTTAGGGGGTGGAGAGGAGCAGATACAATCCACCCTCAAGGGCTGGGTGCATAGGATTAAAACTGTAAGAGCAGTTTTCAAATGAAAAAAATAGGTACCCATAAAAATAGGGTATATAGGGTTAAAAGTTAAAACCATGAAAAATGTGTTAAAATGAACATTTGTTCCCAGAATTCAAAAAGTCATCACGTGTCAGCCTCTGGTAGAGGACACGGTAGTACATACAAAAACTTGGACAAAACATTTGCTCTTAATTCGGAAACAAATTACGTGTCCAGCTGTGGTGCACGTCACACATGGTCACATCAATTTTGGTCAAGAAGATCTACTCCAAAGTTTAAATTAAATTTGATCTAAGCCATCTTTTTATTTAATTGTCCTAAGCATTATACTCATGATACCATGAAATCCTTCCCTTTGAAAATACTAATGAATCAATCACAGAGAGATACATTAATAGATACACAGCTAAATTCAAAGAACACCAAGCTCACGTCCTGCTTTCTTTGTTTAACTACCAGTCTTCCTTCCTGGTGCCGCTCCGTGTGTGTGGTGGGAACTATGTATCTAGAAGAGGGGGGAGAGCAGTTGCAATTCTACTGGCCGTTTTTTCTACTAAACTGGTACTAGATAAAACGGTTCATATTTGCTAGGCAAGAATTGATATTGATGCCTAGCAAATATGATCAATGAATTTAAAGAGATGCTTGGGCATTTAGCAAAGGACCGGAGGGGCGAAGACCAACTGCGCGAGATATGATTGATTCTCTTGTCATATGTGCAAGATTCTGAGAGAGATTTTGATATCATTGTCATCTGTACAAGACTCTTTGATTCCCAGCCTTGGAAATTGAAGATTGGGGATTCTTTCATTCGTACTGCAATAACCCTTTGGGTGACAACATTTGAAGGTACAGGATTTGTTTCAGGCCTCTTCAGAGCTATAAGTGATATAATTTATGAGGTGAAGTAGGCAGATTAATTATTTTTTAACCGAGAAGACAAGGGTAATTTTCGAGGAAGGACAATTCCATTCTTACATGGCAACTGCCTATTGGTATCCACAACACCCATATTCCATAGCCATAGCATGCTGTGTAACCAGCGGCCTGACAACTCAGCACATTGGCCAAAAGTACCCACAAGTGAATGAATGAATTAACCATAATTATGGGAGCATAAACCTGAGTTGAGTTTGATGCCTAAAGCACAATCAACTCGAAAATATCGGTCTGTAATTCAACATGAAGAATGCACTTGGAACCCATAATAGACCCTTGAAATACAATGACCGGTATCCATTATTCCGGTTAGAGGCAGTGAAAAAGAAATTTATTCATCAAGAAAAAAAAAAAAAAAAAAAAACAGAGGAAGTGAAAAATCACACCATAAGATATCTATATATTCGATGAATAAGCACACCATAGCATAAATTATCATTAGTATATATATCACTCAAAAAACTGGCTTATATCAATGTGTTTGGCTGAACATCGACAGGGCTTATTGTTAATGGGTTATCACAGAGTAAACCGGAGCAAATAACATATGGTTACTGCAAGATAAAGGAGGTATGGCTTCACCAAGCCGTGAAACCCACATCCTCTCACACTCCTCCTAGGAGGCTACTTTCTGTATGGTTTCACATCTTTCTTCAAGGATTCATTTTTCTTTGTCCACCAGTGACTTTTACAAATTGTACCCTGCCTGAAAAACATAGTGCCTATAATCAGAAAACTAATACCATGTATTAGAGTGAACATACAAGTAATAGCAAAACTGAACCAGACACAGCAAGCATAGTTTCCTGCATAGAGGAGACAAAATTCACATTTATGCAAAAAAAAAAAAAGCTATTTATAGAAGAATCACAAACACATGAAAACAAGTAGTCTGGAAAAACTGTAAACCAATAATTTCAATGTCCTCGTGATTTTGTCCATAAACACATGTGAAAAACTACATTTTAGAGTAAAATATCATGCAAGGATTTCATGAATGTGCCTGAGATTATGCAGGGACTGATTTGACTATACATAGTGAGGTTGTAGGACAATTTGTCTGAGCAACATGGTAACTCAGAAAGCCGGATCCCAGCATGTCATCCAAGTTTTTTTTTTTTTTGAAAAAGGTGAAGTATTTCATTGAGCAAAAGAAAGGCGGGAGCAGCATGATAAATGCCAACCCGAATACAACACCCAAAGGCGGGAAAGATAGAGACAAATTTTGCATGTCGTCCTCATTTTGCAGCCAAACAAATCTTAAGTCCTGTTAAGACCATACAAATGGTATAGCAATGACTTACCAGTACATGTGACACATGCAGGGCCGCAGGATCCACTATTTGATGGTTCCCAACAAGATTCTAAGAAAATATAAAGTTCCAATCTCTTAAGGCCGTGTTGGCAGCCACCAGTAAAGAAATCATTTCATTTCAAATTCCCATGGCATTTTAAGCCATAATGTATGTGATGGTTGAAAATGAACTCATTTAGATTCATATTGACTTGTTGAAGGATTGATAATCATTCATCACCAAAATATGAATGATAACATATATCATGTCATTTTATAGAAAACCTAAATGGACTTCATTTCTAATTTTGGTTAAGAAATCAGTATAAATCTGAATGAGTCCATTTTGAACCATCACCCTATAGCTACAAATGCCTTGGAAATTTAAAATGAAATGATTACATTACAGATGACTGCCAAACATGCCCTAAGACATTAAACTACATTTCTCGTGACAGTGCACTGATATCAAGTGCTAATATTCTAAGTAAAGAGATCAAGCAATTTTCCATTTGTTTTCATTGTTAAAGTTAATATTAAAAAAAAAAAAAATGAAGAAACTAAAAAGCTTCAACAGCTTATACAATTTTTCTTGCCAAAAAGGTTGAGAAAATGATCTGCACTTACATTCTAGCCTAACGTGGATAGAAATTAAGTATTTTGGTTAGTAAACTATAAATCAATAAACATATTGCGCAATGATTTATCATTATATGTATGCCTCACTTCTACACAAACTGTGCTGGTGTCTGGAATGACTTACCTCATAATTTATATGCTAAACCCCTGCTGTGGCTCTAAACTCAGAATCAGCCTTTCCCTAAAGCAAATTTAAAAAGAAGAATAAAAAAGGATTCAATAAATTTGGTAAGATTCATTAATAGGTCATGTGAACAGAAACGAACTACATAAATATGAACAGAAAAGAACTACATAAATAAGAACACGGTCACCAACCATTTAAACTGGACCTATAATACTAGGATGAAAGGAACTCAGCCTTGTAGACAAACCTCAGATGGAGGGCTCTTCCGAATCTTCCTAGTTGGAGTTCTCATAGTAACAAGCTCCTCTGCTGCTGTGGGGTGAATACCCACTGTTGCATCAAAGTCTGCCTTGGTCAATCCAGCTTTCACAGCCACGGCAAACCCCTGAGATTATAATAAGATATACCTGAAGAACTGCAGATCATATAAAAACAAAAGTAAAAAAATAAACTTGGGAGAAGAAAGAAGGCAAAAACCTGCACAATCTCTGGTGAATCTTCCCCACACATGTGCAACCCAAGAACTTTATTTGTCTTTGCGCAGACTATGAGTTTCATGAAGACTCGATCTGGAAGTCCAGAGAGAGTAGCCTTCAAGGGCCTGAAGTTTGCTGTGTAGACATCAATGTCACCGTATTCTTGAATAGCCTGCAAATATTTTAAAACATTGAGGACAAAAAAACCAACTGTTGCACATCTTGTAGATAATTTGAGTTACCTGTTCTTCAGAAAGACCAACTTGTCCAATCGGTGGCTGAGAAAACACAGCTGATGGTACGGCTCTGCTCAAAGATATAATAATTACCTATTAGAAAGTATTCTTTTATTACCATCAACCCCATGTTGCTTCTTGTAATTTAAAGGTGTGCGGAGGGGGGGAACTGGGGAAGAAACTAGCCCAACCAATAGTAAAGTAGCGGATTCTAGGGGGGTAATTTCTGAGTCGAAGTAAAAAAGCAAGAAAAAGGCAACACAAAAGCATACCATGTTATAAATGAGTGAACAAGTGAGATATGAGGCGTCTAAGTTGAAGTATGTCCCTCATAAAAGGGGTGCACTTCAACATGCATTCTCAATGTTTTAAAGATTTCCAAGCCCAAAACATACATTCTGCATTCAAGAGTGCATAATTCTTCTAAATTTTGAAACTGGTATAGCTTTCTCAGAATAGGGTATTAAGGAGGAAATGAGATATGCTCAAATAATGAGCCTTTATTGAATAGTCTCACAGTTGCAACAAACAGAGTCCTATGAGTTTCACTGCCTACTTTAAACAAAAGCATATCTGGTTAAATGTCCAACACTCTTGGGGCTGTGTTAGAAGATGCACTTTCTATTAATTATCCAAAAAATAATTGACTAGGTGCGCATCTGGATAATTGTCAAGCACTATAGATGTGGTATGTTAAAGGATGGGCTTTCTATTGGTTATCGAACACGGCCTGGCTACTGTGCACACAAAATCCGTGCACAATGCATGTGTAGGGGCCTGGGAACACTCACATCAGCATTGAAAAGTGATTTTTCATTTTTTGGGTCGCGTGTTTATCACTTTTTAATGCTGATGTGAGTGTTCCCAGGCCCCTACTCATCCATTGTGCACGGATTTTGCGTGCACAGAATCCGGAGTGTATCCAACAAGTAATTGACAAATAGAGAATACCTATAATTTGGTTTTGTGGGTTCATTCCCAAACACAGTCTTTGCAAATGCCCCTCCCTCCATCAATGCAACAGGAGTCAAATTCAACCTATCAGTAACATCGCCCACAGCCCAAATGGAAGGAACGGATGTTTGGGAGTATTCATCAACCTGAAGAAAGCATTATAAAAAAATAAAAAAATAAAAAAATAAAAATAAAAGCCCAGACAATCAAGCAATATATATATAAACCATTAAATTGGAAATTACCTCTATTGCTCCATTCTTGGTCATTTTCACTCCAACTTTCTCCAGTCCTAAGCTCTGGAATGCAGCAAGTGTTCAAGTAACATCAAAATTTCCACTTCCATTTCAGAAACAAACAACAACAACAACATCAATAATATCATTCAAACCTTTGTGTTTGGTCTGCGCCCTGTTGCAAACATGACATGTGAGAAACCATCAATGGTTCCTTTGTTAGTCTTCAGAGACAATGAACCATTTGGGGCTTTTATGATAGCCTGAGGTGATTCCTCTGAATGGAACTCAATTCCTCTTAGAGACATCTGTTCAGCAACAAAATCTCTGACCTGCAGGGAAAAAGTATGTGCCTGAAGAAAATTCCTCATCCCAGATAGCGTAGACCTAACAAAACTACTATTTCCCATGGCTTCCTCACCTCCTCATCAAAGCCTCTTAAAACCTTTTTCTGCCGAATAAATACATGGACCTCACTCTTCAAACCATTGAAAATGCCAGCAAACTCCAAAGCGATGTAACCACCCCCGACTATAGCAATTTTTTTGGGTTTTGAAGGCAAATCAAGGGCTGCATCAGAGTCTATAGCATACTCACATCCGGGGATATCAGGAATGAAGGGCCGTCCACCAACAGAAATCAGAATGTGTCTTGCAGAGTAGAGTTTTCCATCCACATCAATGGTGTGCGGGTCCACAATCTATGATGGCATCATTAAAATCCACACAAGAAATAAAAGATTAACACTACTAATATATTTTGTAACACAATTCCGTGAGAAGAAAAAATTATTAAAACTTTAACCTGATCTCTAAACATCATCCAACCTTTCCACGTCCTTCAATTAATGTCACCCCTGCATTGTTGAGAATGTTCTTGTAGATTCCAGTAAGACGTTGCAATTCTGCATTCTTGTTGGCCATCATGGTGCTCCAATCATGCTTAGGATCAGATTCATATTTCCATCCAAAGCCACAGCTCTCTTCGAAATCATGAGAATATTTGGATGAATAGACAAGTAATTTCTTTGGAACGCACCCCCGAAGCACACATCTGCATTAGTGCATTAGAGATCAACTGTAAACATATTTCTTTTATCCAGAAAAACTGATAAGCATGGCAATTATGATGAGAGAAGCAAATACCTCATATTTCTCATGGACAATGAAGAACATAGAAAATTTCCTTTCTAAATTTAACTCAAGATTTAAAAATAAATGAAAAGGAAAAAAGAAGAAAGAAAACAACAATAGATCTCCTTAAATTTGAAGTACCAAATGAAATAGATAACAGAATATGACTCATGAGCCTGCTAACAATAGAACTAACTAATATCTTACGAAATGCGGTGACTAATGGACCAGGACAACAGGTTTAACCATTTTATACTTCTTTGTTGGCTAGCTTCTACACTTGTTCATATATGAAACATTATTAGTTACTTTGACTCTTCCCCCATGTAATTCCTCAACCCTTTTAAATAAAATTTAGGTTTATAATCTTCATTATGTGAAGATATTTCCTTGCCATTACTGTTTTAATTCATTTACTTCCTTCCTCCAAAGCATCATCTGCTCACTTAGTAAACAATCACTAATGAGAATTATCACTCTGAGTTCTCCTAGTCCAAAGTTTTAGATGATATAGATCTGACGTCACATACAAGAAAATTGAGTCTGTTCTCCCATGCATCAGCCAGTAATCCAAGGTTACTGTATAGAACAATTACTTGAAAACCAGAGAAAAACCAGAGATTAAATTCCTTACATATAAATACACACACACAACCAAAAATAAAAGTGAATACCATAACTTTATTACACAAGAAAAGCAGAGAACATTGATTGAGGATAAAATTAACAACAAAGAAAGACTGAACCGAGTCAACTGACCTACTCTGTGGTCTCTATAGGAATTAATTTAGCTTGCCTTTGTGTTACCCCCATTTTCTTATTTTAACATAATTCCAAATTATTAAGGTCTGTTCCAAAGAACTCTATGCCCCTAATCATCATCAAGCACTTCCAAAGAAGCTCTGAACCAGAAAAATATCCTTATCCATATTAAAATCTCATATTGGTTGTTATGCTTACCATTACCCAAACAGGTCCCTTAAACCCTACCATTAACATCTACATTCACTGGTTTGTACTTGGTGGGTCAGAAACTCACTTTACCATCAAAAAAGTTAATTAGAGAATGAGAACTACACGAACTGAGTACTACTAATCATATATTAATATAAATAAATAAATATTCATTATAGAAGCCATATCTTTCGATCAGTACAGTAGATTTTACAAATTTACTATATTTTCATGTCAGATTCAAAAAATTTAAATTGATTTAGGTCATGTTTGGCAGCCACCAGTATTGAAATCATTTCATTTCAATTTCCAAACGCATTTGAAGCCACAATGTGATGGTTGAAAATGAACTCATTTAGATTCATATTGATTTGTTAATGAATTAATTTTCATTCATCACGAAAATGTGAATGATAACATATATCATTTCATTTTATAAAAAATCCTAATATGAATTAATTTCCAATTTTAGTCAACAAATCAGTATAAATTTGAATGAGTACATATTGAATCATCACGTTCCTTTATGGCTACAAATGACTTGGGAATTTAAAATGAAATGATTACATTACAGTTGGCTGCCAAACACACCCTTAATCAGCAGTAACATAACAATAACAATCTTATCTACAATACTTCTAAGAGAAAAAAGAATCCACTTTTCAGAACCCGAAACCACAAGAGGAAGGACCTCGCAGGCTAACCCACTAACCTCTTTCAAAACAGAAGAAGAAGAAGAACATTTCACTACTACACCTCTCCTGTTAAACTAAATTAAATCAACCATGAATCTTGAAACCAATGAATCCCAAGAAGAGGAAAAACCACATATCAAATCAGCCCCAATCGCGATTTAGATTCCCAAAAACAGTAGAAAAAATATATATAAAATCTTTCCAACTTACGTTCCACCGACACCACCAGCGTTATCAGAAGATATAGTAGCGAAGGGAAGCTCGCAGACCGCAACAGAAGCACCATAATTCGCAGCAAAACGAGATGCTCGGACACCACCGCTCCCAGCCCCAATCGTGAAAAGATCGAAATCGAAGTGACGAGGTTCCGCGCCGTTCTCGGATTCCGCTCGAACCGTGAAGCGCCGATACGGGGAGAAGAAGCGACGCCCGTGAGACAAAGACTTGAGGGTTTTGGCTTGAAAGGGCGAAGAAGTAGAAGAGAGAGACCTCGGCGTGAGTGAAGTGGGGATTTTTCTGTAGAGACTGTGAAGGGTTGAGGAAGAGAAGGTGACCTTTGGAGCCCCAATTGAGGTAGCCATTGTTTATCCCTTAATCTGCAATCCGTCTAAGATTTACGCGAGTGTAAACCCTTGAATTTATAGATTTTGGAAATGGTACAACTTTGGTCCGGCTCAAGTCCAACCGACCTAAGTTGGATTTCTGTCGCTTATTCAAACCTTGAGTTAAAGCTTAAGATTAGGGGTGGGCATGGGCCGCGCCGGCCCGAGCCCGGCCCTATCCCGCCACTCAAATTGGCCCGAAAAAGCCTGGCCCGAGCTAGGCCCGATGAAGGCCCAAGCCCTGCCCGAGGCCCGCACTTTTATTGAGGGTCGGGCTTGGGTTTACCTCGGCCCAGCCCGAGCCCGGCCTGAGGCCCGCACTTTTACATATATAATATATATTTATTATATATAATATACTAATTATTTTAAAATTA
>JAOXJP010000008.1:7299288-7321657 GCA_025762735.1 Platanus orientalis | reverse complement strand
AAGTCCAAGTCCAAGTTGAGGTCTGAGCAATAGCAGCGTCCCTCTTTGAGATCCACCTAGTCCAAGGATGCCATTTAACCTGCACAAAGCATAATAGGAGTTAGAACATGGTTTCAAAAGTAAATAAACATTTAAATAAAGAAAAAAGGGATTGTGTACTTACCTGAGCAGCCATTAGGAGGTCTAGTTCTCGTCGGAAGATAGAGATAGATTTGCGGACCTTGTGGTGAGTGTTCGAAACCTTCCAACCTTGCCACGCAAGGGAAGGGGAGCATCTATTCATTCTTCTATGCAATAACCAAGGGTGGAAAGTGCTCATAACACCACACCTGCAAAAAAAAAAGTTGAGTGTCAATCAATGTAAAATAAATAAACTTGGAGGAAACAAAAAGAAATAAAAAAAAACTTAAATGAAGTATACCTCCCAAAGAAAACACAATCCTAAGAAAACGGGAAAATCCTACCCTGTTGAGACCTCGCTCATGTTAGAGTACATCCACCCAAGGGCGGATCTACCCCAACTATAGGACCTTACTTTGTCCAAGTCCTCGAGCGCTGGTAAAAACTAGAAGTATACCTGATCACTCTTCGCACAGAAGACTAACCGGGTCAGCATGTAAAGTAGGAATGTCCAGGTGGAATAATCCCTTTCTTTCTCCGAACTCTCGTCTGTGGCCCAGACATGCTTTGTCTCAAACTAAGAGACTAGGACACCTTTGGTGCCCTTGTAATACTCTATGGGCTGAGGTCCGATGCATCTCCTCATTATCTCTAAATCAAGCTCACCAGTCAACAAGGGAGGGGTGCTGCCCATGGGAAACCCCGTCATCATATAGAAGTCAATGGGGGGCATCCTAACTCCCCCATGGGAAAATGAAAAGTATAGGTCACTGGCGACCACCTCACCGCCAACGTTGTCATAAGTACCCGGTCTACCTTCAACACAGCCAGGGTAAGGAATGGCCCAAAACCCATCCCGATCACCCGCGCCTGGACCTTGGAACACATGTGCTCCCATAAGGTCTTGACCTAGACCATGATCCATGCCTCTCAACTTTATCCCTAACCTACATACAAAAACGCATAACAAACATATTAAATAATGCTTAAAAAGAAATAACAGAAGGAAAAAATGCAATTTTTGGTCTCAGGTCTAATGCCTGAATTTTTTCCAACGCCTATTTTTTTTTAATTGGTTGAAAATTCAGGCGTTACGCCTGTAATTTAAGGCCGTAAGCTTCAGGCGTCAAGGCATTTCAAAATCAGTTTTAAACTATCTAATAACTTCTCTAAACTACTTAAACAAGCTCCAAATACAAAATGAACAAAAGATAATTCAATTACATCATCTAAACAGTGAGATTTCCTAGGAACACACTAAACCATATAAAGATCGGGTATGTAGGCAGCTTGAAACTATGTCTCAGGTGTAACTGCAATGATTACACCACGGGAGTGGTTCAGACCAATAACTTTACATTTAATAAAGCATGGACTTTAGTATAATTCAAAACATGTATGAATGAGAGAAGCTGTCCTAAAAAGATAGATATTTTGGGTGCCTAACACCTTTCCCAAATGCAACTAAATAACTTACCCTTTATCTCAGGAAAGTAGATTAGTATTAGGAGTTAAACCCCTAGACCTTTGGGTCTAGATTTTTCCTCTTCACCTGAAGAGGAGAACTGATGTCGAACTCCATCGGTTAACCCCGAGTTGGTGGTGACTCCCAGAAAAGCCTAACCCTCCTGTAAAAGGGTTAGCAACCTTCTATGCACTGGCATCGCGCATTGAAAAGTGGGTCCAGAAACCACGGAAGGGCAAGGGAACCTGAACCCCCCCGGACCCCGATGTCCACACATATTTTCTTGCATCAAAATTTTCTACAGCACATAACTTCCATTGACATTTTCCATCACCTCTCAACCATCTCTTTACCTTTGCTAAAAAAAATTCACATGGTTGTTCTTATCCCTTGGGCAACCCACCTAGAGGTATTTCTCCTCTCATAAAACCCACCCCTATTAAATAGGGGCTGATTTGAGAAGTACCAGGTGACACACCATTGGAATAGATTTTTGGTGAATTTTTTTTAATGCTTGGAGCAAGCTTTGGTATTGATTTTAATTATTTTCAAGAGGATTTTTGATCTATTCCAAGAGGTAAAAACAGTATTTTAAAAACCCTAGTGAAATTGAAGTTGTGTTTGATTTTTTGAAGTTTTTGCAATTTTCAAGCATGGCTTAATTGAGGTTTTCCTAGAATAAATTGCTAGAGACGTCAGAAATTTACGAAATTTTTATGAGAGCACCCTGAAGGCCCGTAAGACATAACCCTAAAGTTTCAGAATTTTCAGACACCTTCTAAGTGTATTTTTGTAATTTTACTACATTTCTAGAAAATTACAGTTTTTCCCCTTGCCTGAAAATTCCAGAATTTTCTTTCTGGTTATTAGTTAATTATTTGAGGTTGGTTAACGCTGTTCCGCATCACATTGTCTAACCGCAAAACCTTGATGGATGTTTCAAATTGGGTCTGAATCTTTTTATAAAAATTCTGAAATATAAAACCCACTTCCCCTTTCGTTTTCTTCAAGTAAACCCAAGTGTATCTAGAACAATCATAAAAAAAAGTTACAAAATAACAAAAGCCAAATAATGAAGTGGGAGAAGTGACTCTTGTATAGGCCACCACATAAGAGACCAAGGTTTAAGTCTCGTGACATGCATGAGTTATTTTAATTGTTTAAGGGGTGGGTGAATTTTGTAATAAGGCCAATAGTTCCATAGGTAGTTTAGCCTTTATTTTATGCATGGGCTTTATGTAATAAGGTTAAAAGTCAAGGGTAATGTGGAAAATTTTGTTTGTTGGTTTACAACTCACTATTTTGTCATTTAGTGGGGCTCCAAAGTCAACAAATGGGGCCCTACACAAGTTGGTAGATAGCGACTTTGTTTCCTAGTCTTTAGTAGTTTAAATTTTAGGAAAGTTAATTATTTAAAAGTCTTAGAGTTTAGAAAGCTTGGTTAACAAGTCTCTTAAATTTTAGAAGTTTCTAGTTTAAGCAAGTTTCTATTATTTTGAGTTTTGTAAGCCTATTTAAAGGTACTCCCTCCCCCATATTTTACAGTGAATAATTTTAATAATTGTGTTGAATTATTGGGTTGTTTCCTAAGGTATGGCTATGTCCATGTTCTCCTCTTCAAGAGTTAATGTCATCTCCTAAGCTCCCCTTTCTCTCCATGTGGGTTATAGCACACCAAGGTGCACTTATGAGTATCCATTTCACCTTCCCTCCCTCTTTCTCTTAGGTATCTCTCTTATCTTCACCTTCTCTCTTAATCTCTTCTTCTCTCTCTTTCTCTTCTTCTATGTTCTTTCTTATCTTCTTCCCCTAAAGATTCCCCCCCCGCTGGTTTTCATCAAAACCTACATTAAAAAACCTTTTATTTTTTGACCTTTCATGATTTGGCTAATTAAAACTTTTCCAAATCTCATGGAATTTTAACTGTGTATCCTTTGAAGTCTGAACTACTGATTTGGAAAATTTTGGAATTTTCAGACGCATCATAGGGGCATTTTGGTAATTTTAAACTTTTATCCAAAATTACATAAATAGACTTTTATCTAGACTCTATTTATGTTATTATTCTCTATTTTTTCTTATTTTGTGGCTACTTGAAGTTCTAAACTTTTTTTTTTTTTGATAATTAACTTTATTAAAAGATAGAAAAGAAGGGAAACACTAAAATACAACAACAGGGGGAAAACACCCTACAAACAATCTTTAAGAAGACAGTTTCCCAAAAAGATTGAATGGGCATTTACCCCCCAATTTGCTAGCTTGTCAACCAACTCATTCTGACTCTTATCAATATGGAGCAAAGAAATAGATACTCTAATAATTATTTGAACCTCTTGGGATATCTTATATAAATTTTTGTACCTTCCCTTGTGTGTTGCATCAGGTCTCCAAACATTAGAGTGAACAATTGAAAAAGAAACAAAACGTTTATTATTTGAAAGTGGATATGAGTTCCAAACATGCTTAGATAACTAACACACATCACAATTAAACTCCAACACATTATGAGATTGAAAAAGGCTTGGAAACAAATATTTCATAGAAGACACGGACAAATGACCCACATGGTTATGCCACTACATTAACCGATCTTTATTATTCATACTACTACTAGATTGACATACAGTAGATAATGGAAAATCCACTTCTGCATCAAGAAGGTAAAGGTTATCAACTACATGGTCACTCCCAATCTTCTTCGAGGCCAAGTCCTGGAAAAACAATGAAAAGGAAAGAAAGTGACTGAACACCTCAAATCATGAGTAATGTGACTAATGGACAATAAATTTTACAGACTTTGTGACATGAAGAATAGAATATAAAGACATAGTAGGTGAAAACATTAATGCTTCATTTTCTAGATATGGAAGTTAATGTTCCACTTGTTACTCTAATTTTGGCACAGCCAGAAGTAACAAAATGTGAGAAAAATAAGAAAGACAGACCTATCATGTGATCAAAGGAATCGGAATCAATGATCCAGGATGAAGAACAGGTGGAGGAAAATAATGAAGTAGAAAGATGAGATGTTGTCATAGGACCTTCCAACTGGGATATAAATCTGTGGATGCTCTCAAGCTCTGCTTCGGGAACTATAACCATTCTCATGGAAGCAACATCACCTGAGGGAGCAGTGTCAGCACTAGCCATCTTCAGGGAAGCATAACTCGTGTCCATATCACTCACATATGTGTAAACTGGCTTAGCTCTCATTGAGCTAGGCTTGCTAAAAATTTTAGGATGTCCCACAAGATCTTAACAATGTTCTTTCATATGTTTCATCATCCCATAGTGACTACACTTCAGCTTATCATCATCAACAGGGCTAGATTTCTAGGGTTTCTTTTCCTTGTCATCATAACCTGATTTCCAAGGTGTTTTAAAGACACTTTTACCCACTTTCTAAGGAGCTGAAGTAGAGATTAAAGCATCTCTCTAAGGTCCCAAAGAATCTTGTTGCATAAAATTTTTTCTACTTTCCTCACTCTGGGAAAATACCTATACCTAGGACGGAAGAACATCTCTACTCAAAATATAGACCCGAACCAGCTCAAAATCAGCATTAAACCCAGCTAGGAACTCAAAAATTATGGTTTGCTCCATCTTTTCTTTATAGGCCAAAACATCTTGTGGGCAGGCTAGCTTAAAAGTTTCATAATGGTCCAAATCTTCGAACATACCACACAAGGCTGTAAAATGACTCCCAAGACTCTTCTCCCCCAGACGAAGATGGGAAATCTCTTGGTTCAATTGATAGACCCGAACAAAGTTTTTTACTAGTGAATAGGTTTGAGCTGTCAAATCTCATATCTCCTTAGTTGTCCTAAGGAATAAGAAACCCTTATTGATATGAGATTGGATTGAGTTGAGTGTCCAAAACATGATGGTAAGTTCTCAGACTCCCACTTATCATAAGCCTGAGTATCTAAGGTAGATAGCTCTTTCACATGGCCATTAATATACCCAAGATTCCCTCTCTCAATGATACACATCTTAACAGATTAGGACTACTTCAAATAGTTTATCCCATCGAGATTAATAGTGGTAATCTGCGCACTAGGGTTATCACCTTGCATACCCAATGGTAACCCACTATTGTAAGCCCCCGACAAAATACTTAACTCTCTTGTCTACTCAGACTCCTTGTCAGACATGTTGAACTGATACTAAATACTATCACTGGTCTGGTTTTTCACACCAAACAGTCTTGTAACAACTACTACCAACTTTGTATATCCTTCGATAATGCAAATAAATCCCTTATACACATAGGGTCAAGCACAACACATCCATAGCCCAAGTGGAAAAAAAAAAAAATTGCCCCAAATAGAATGCATTTACCTCAAAAATCACAAAGCAACATTTAAAGGGAATAAATGGAGAGCAGATGTCTATTGTTCATGATCAGAAAGTTGCAAGCCACAGAAATAACCAACAATAGGGGGGCGGCAACTATGGCATAGGAAAAAACCTTATACTCTTCAATGCTTTTCAGAATATTCTAAAACTTGTTACCGCCTCTTCCTTAAATAGAGTAGATGCAAAATGACTCATACAACCAGCCAAAAAACAAAAAAAAATCACTCACTCAGATGATCCAAAATCCCAAAACATTAAGGTGTTAGGAGATACGGAAATTAATATATTTCAACACCCCCCCTCTCAGGGTGAATACTGTTCTCTCCTAGGATCACACTTGAGAAGCTAGGCATGAGTCCACATAATGCATACACACACACAACACTACATCTAGGAAAATACTTCTGCCGGGATTCGAACTCGTGAGCAAACTTGCTTTGATACCAAGATGAAATCTAGTATTAAAACCCGTCGTGAATAGAAAATTAGTGGATAAAGAAGAAAAAGAAGAAAGAAGAAGAGAAACTGGACAACAATTGTATAAGAGAGTTTCCTCTCTCATAACATTATACTTGGTGTATAAGAGGACACATATATATAAATAAATACATTAGTGTATGAGACAATACGATACTCATATGATTCTTTCTCTCCCAAAACTCTCATTCTCTACTTCTCCCTTTCATCCCTAATTCTTCCTCTTTTATTCTTCATCCCTCTAAACTAATTGAATCATACAGGTAACATGGTATCAGAGCAGGTTTAAAGGTGGAGGAACTGGCCGCATTTCGTTCTTGACATCAGCAAGCCTAGGGCTGGCATCAGCAACCGTATGGACACCACAAAGGAGGTGAGCTTTTTTGTGAAATTGATAGATCTAGATTTTAGACAATTTTTTAGAAGGAATCCAAGCACTATTGGGATCGTTGAAGAATTTTTAAACAATTTTTTGTGAAAATTTTTCGAAATTCCAAGTTTTGGAATTTCTCGCATTGTGTTCAATCCGGCAGAATTTGGGAGGATTTGTTGGCTTGTTTTGGTCATCATCTAATGTAGGAAGCCATTTAATCAAGTCTCACCTTGTTTGGTCTTGATTTGAGAAGCCTATGAGCATTCTTGTCCTCTAATATTACTGCCCCAGACAAAATCCCCAATTTTTGGCGAATTTTTTGGCTAATTTTATATGGTTTATGGCTTGGTTCCGAGGGAGTGGGGCGTAAAGCAGTGTTGTTGAAGTTTTTTTATCCCTATGGGCTATGTAGGTTGGACTGTGGTTATCATTCGTGTGTTTTGTGAATCTCCAGTGTGTTACTTGACAGGCGACTACAGTTGTGCCTTATTTTTTTTTTTTTTCAGATTTGGATCCCCTTATTCTATGTGTGTTCCTACTAGTCCAAAAATTTATTTGCTTTATATAAAAGTTATCTTGGTTCTCTTGTTCTTGAGGATGTCAGTAGAGAGCCCGAAATCAACCCCTACCATGGGCGAACCCAATAAAAAGGATGTGAATAGCTTTTAATATCACTGGAGATATTATTCCACCACAAATTACGAGTGTAAAATTTGATGGCAACAATTATTTGACTTGGTCCAAGTCTGTTCTAATATACACCCAAGAAAAGGACAAGGAAGACTACTTAACAGGTGAAGTTGAGAGGCTAGAAAAGAATGATCCCCGATATCAGAAATGGAAGATTGAGAATGCTATAATGATGGGTTGGTTATTGAGTTCTATGAAACCAAAAATTAGTGACCATTTTTTTAATTTTTAAAGACCGTACACCAGATTTGGGATGCATTGGTCTTATTCAAAACTTGGTGATATTGCTAAGGTGTGACATAAGGTAACGGATTACTCAGTTCAAACAAGGTGGATAGCCCCTTACCATTTATCATTTCTCTTTGCGGAAGATGTGGGATGAGTTGGAACACTACACCTTTTACCGCCCGACCTGCGTGAAGGACACCGTTGAATATAAGAAACATGTTGAAAATAGGAAGCATTCCCTGGTGGTGGACCTAGATGAAACGCTTAGATGTGGAGATATATTGGCACCAACAGTCTAGAGTGAAGTGACTGAAAGAGGGTGATGGCAATACCAAGAATTTCCATAAGATGGCTAATGACAGACAAAGGAAAAACTTAATCTCTCATTTGATGGTAAATAGGGAGGATGTGGAGTCTTTTGAGGAGATTTCGAATGAAGCCATAAGATATTTTCTAAGCTATACACAAAAAGGAGTTTTGATCGACCAATTATCTCTAATTTGTTTGATGTTGGTCTTTCTATTGAATTGAGGGAGGATTTAGAGAGACCTTTTTCGGAAGAGGAGGTGAAAGAAGCGGTTTTTGGTATGCAAAAAGATAAAGTGCTTGGGCCGGATGGATTTTTTATGCATTTCTATCATGTGATGTGGGACACTATTAAACAGGATCTTATAAAGGTATTTGGTGAATTTTATGAAAGGGGAACTCTAAGTACAACTATGAGGGAAACTTTCATTATGCTTGTGCTGAAGAAAGAAGGTTCTCGGGAGCTCTTTGATTACCGACCAATCAACCTGGTGTGTAGCTTGTATAAAAAATATTTCAAAGTCCTATCAATAAGACTCGGGAAAGTGATGGGGAGGTGGTATCCTCCACTCAAAGTGCTTTTATCAGTGGATGTCAAATTATGGATGGTGTTCTAATTTCTAATGAATGCGTCGACTTTCAAAAGAGGACGAGATAACCAGGTGTGGTGTGCAAGCTTGATTTTGAGAAGGCATGTGATTAGGTGGATTAGGATTTCCTTTTTTGGGTGTTAGAGAAGAAGGGTTTTGGTGCTAGATGGATGAAAGGATGTGTGCAATTTTCCTTATCCTTGATACTTATAATGGCACACTGAAAGGATTTTTTCCCTCATCTCGAGGTTTACGACAAGGAGATCCCTTATCCCCTTTCCTTTTCTCTTTGGTGGTTGAGGTCATCAGTGTAATTTTAAAAAGAGCATAAAGGAAGGACTCATTGCCAGATATAGAGTGGGGGAAAGTAGTCAGTCTGTGTCTCATTTGCGATTCACAAATGATACGATTCTCTTTCTTGATGCTGATGGTAGGAATATTTGGAATACGGAGATGTGCTTGAAAGTATTTGAGCTTATTTCCGGTCTAAAGATCAATATGTCGAAGTCATGCATGGTGGGCATTAATGTTGAAGACTTGAGATTAGGGGGGGAGGGCTTGCAAATGATCTTAGTTGTGGAATTGGGGAAATGGCCTATCAAATATTTGGGTATGCCTTTGGGGGGTCAGCCATGATGTGTTTATTTCCAAAATGTTAGCCTGTTGGAAGAAAGGATATATATCCTTAGGGGGGAGAATCACCTTAATAAAGACAACTTTAAGTAATTTACCGGTGTACTATATGTCCCTCTTTCAAATGCCATGTAAAGTGGCATCGGTAATTGAGAAGTTCCAACGGGATTTCCTTTTAGAAGGTGGTAGGGAGAAGAAGGACCACCTTTTGAGATGGGAAGAAGTGACGAAATCTAAAGCAAATGGGGGTTGGGGCTTGGAAGGATTAAAGAGCGGAATTGAGCCTTATTGGGGAAGTGGCTGTGGCGGTTTGCAGTGGAGAGACACTCTTTATGGTAATCCATCATTGTTGGTAGATATGGTGTGAACGCAAATGGGTGGGACTATCACTGTATCCTACCCAATTCTTACTCTTTGATTTGGAAAAATATAATGCTAATTGCCCCCCAATTTTACTCTCATACTCACTTCGGTCAAGGGTGTGGAAGCTGGATAAAATTTTGGAAAGACCTATGGTGGGGTGATCAAACTTTGGCCTCCCTATTTCCTATCACAAAAGGAGGCTTATGTGGGTGAAATCCTTTCCTATGGATCTATCCTGGAACTTGCATTTTACACATGATTTGTTTGAGCGAGAGGTCCCCATGGTGGGCTAACTAATGAATATGTTCAAAGATGTATATGTATCTCCCTAGGACCTTGATGTTCGAGTGTGGACCCCCTCACCATCCGGTTTTTTCTCAGTCAAGTCCTTCCTTTATGTTATTATGGTTGAATCCATTCCCACATCTCCTATCCCAATTAACAGTATATGGAAAACAATTGCCCCACCTAAGGTTCGTGCATTCTCTTGGTTGGCTTGTCTTGGAAGATTGAATACTATGGATGTATGGCAAAGGGGGCAGCCTTTCATGTGTTTTTCTCCCCACATGTGCTTGTTTTGTGGAAAGGACGGGGAATCAAGTAGTCATATATTTCTCCACTGCAATTTTGCTAAAAAAATGTGGGACCATCTTGCAAAAGGTTTGAATCTTAATTGGGTAATGCCGGAAACAGTTAATGGGTTCTTGTTCTATGGGGAGCTAATGGAAGTTTGTTTGGAAAAAAAAGGAAGATATTCTTAAGGGTTGTGGCCCAAGGTGTTGTGTGGGGACTTATGGAAAGAGAGAAATCGAACAATCTTTGAAGATGTTCAAAAGGAAGTATGGATGGTGAGGGACAATATCATTTGTGAGGTAGGCACATGGATGCAAATTTCAGCATATTTTCCTGCGATGTCCCTCAACGACTTTGTTTGGGATTGGAAGGCCTGTATCTCTCCTTTGTGCCAGCTGCAGCAGATTCCAGCATTGACCTGGTCTCCCCCACAACCGGGTTGCTTGAAATGGAATTTTGATTGTTTGGCAGCTGGGTCCCCAGGTCCTGCAGGTTATGGGGGTGTTCTACAGGATGAAGAAGGGAGAGATGTGGGTGATTTGTGCTCCTTTGGGGGGAAGGAGATTCTACAGAGGTGGAACTACTTAGTCTGCTATACGGGTTAAGGGAAATTAAGGCTTTTGGACGGGAAGGATGTGTTGTTGAAGGTGATTCAAAGGTGGTAGTTAGCTGGGCTCTTGGTTTAGGGAATGGGTCATGGGGGTTGCTAAATTACATCCATGAGGTAAAGTTGATTATGAGGGAGTTGGGCATCGTTCTAAAGCACATTCCAAGCTGTCAAAATGATGAAGCGGATAGGCTTGTTAAATGGGGAAGAGCCCAAGTTGGTCACTTTAAGGGGGATTCTTTTCTAGAATGGGATTAGTGTTTTTTTGTCTGTACTAGGGTGCTCCTGTATTGTTTGTATCTTTTGTTCTTTTCTTTCATTCTTTGCAATAAAATTCTGTTATTCATCAAAAAAATAATATTAATAATAATTATAATTTTTTCTTTCTTAAATCTCATCCACAAGGATTTATTATACATAATAAGTCTATGGAAAGTCTAATAGATCGTTGCAAATTTTTCTTACTATAGATTTTCTATTTTTTATTGAAACCAATATATCAAAAATATTTAAAACATTATGAAAATTTAAATATACTAGTAAAATAATCAATAATTTTTTAAATATTGTCAAAGTCTTGGATCTATGGGATATATATGAAATCCATACCAATTGTGTTACTTGAATGGGTTTATTTGATTATTCATTTTTAAATTAAATATTTTATAGACAGTTGTGATTTGGGAATACCATAAGAACCAACTGAGAAAGATACAAGCTAGAAATAGTATCTTTTAAACATTATCAGCTATAAATTAATGCCTATCCCCAAAGTCTTTTGGACACAGCTGGTTACAGTAGACTCTAAGAAAGCCAAGCTGGGCATGAAGGTCTGTGAGCTAGATTGACGGGGAATAATAATAGTGTCATGTTTGATAGCTAACATGGATATTACATTCAATTAAGCTTCTGGTGTTCATGTACTGAGCCACAAAAGAAGCGGTTCTATAAGTCTCTAATTTTTTGTCACTCAGTTATGTATAAAAGTGGGGTGGGGGTGGGGAGAGGGAAGATGTTGTGAAATTATCTTGACTACAAGACTTAGGAATTGAGGTCAATGTTACATATTAACAGATTTATATCCAGGTTGTTCTAATGAGAGAAGGAAGTAGGTTCAAGGGCATGCATCTAATACTTTGATTAGTGAGTGGAGTGGATTGGCTGGATATGGGGTGTAGAATGTTTGGGCAGTTTGCGTTACTATTGGGATGTTGATCTCAGGTTTCTATGTGCATGTCTGAACTATTGGAACAGAGATTTAGGGTTTAAAGCTTGAAATATAACTTACTATCTTATCTGTTCACCATTGATAATTATGAATATTTATGTCACCAGACTTTTCTGACAACTACTTCTTTTCCCTACTTTATGAAGTATGGTAGTTTATGAAATTTGACGGTTATTTAGGAATTAGGAGTTTGTAAGTTTGATAAATGGTTTGCACTTCATACTAAAAGGACAAAAATAGCCCCCATATAATGAACATAAGATCCTTTTAATAGGGTATCTTTGTCTTTTTACTAGTAGGGGTCGCTTATCAAACTTGAGGGTGTCCAAATCACCTACCATAAATTATCTGTAATACTAAGAGAGAATGCTGGCTTTACTAATAAAGAAATTTATTTTACAGTTAACAGTGAAGCTTGTGTTGAAAGAATGGCAGTTTTCTGATGGTTCAAATACTTTGAACAACTCCACCGATGTTAGCTCTAAACAATCTCTATATGGATCATCAAGCATTCAATCAAGGACAGGAAAGAAGCTCAACATAACTGTTGTAGAAGGAAAGGATCTGATTGCGAAAGATAAGTTTGGAAAGTGTGATCCATATGTTAAACTACAATATGGGAAGGTTGGTCTATCCTTCTCTCTGATATGCAACTTTCTCTGCTTTTAGTTCAAACTTTTCTGGGCATACTCATTTTTTAATTATATTAGTTGATATGCATCAAGGGTGCAGAAAGATTCTCCATGGAGATATGACAACCTTTTTTTTATTTGTTTGCATTAGTTATTTTCAATATTTAGAGGTAGATAACTGATAATGACATGAACTTACTTTCAGGTCCTCCATAGAACAAGGACCATCCCACATGTCACTAGTCCTGTCTGGAATCAGAAGTTTGAATTTGATGAGATAGGAGGTGGTGAATATCTTAAGATAAAATGCTATAGTGAGGACACCTTTGGAGATGAAAACATTGGCACTGCACGAGTAAATTTGGAAGGACTGGTAGAAGGGTCATCGAGGGATGTCTGGGTCCCACTGGAAAAGGTGAATTCAGGAGAATTGAGGCTTCAAGTGGAAGCAGTGAGAAATGATGACCGTGAAGGATCAAGGGTATGCTTTTAATTGTATGAACTCGACCATGTAGCTGATTATATAAAAAGGGTAACAAAAGCTAAAGTGTTGAAGTACCACCCAAAGAAAAAAAAGTATTCACAATCTATTGTTTTGAAGTTAATTATTAGATAAGCTGTTATTTGTGAAGGTAGTGAATGGCTCCCATGTTTTGATTTCATGTTGTAATCTTATTTTTTTAATCTCTAGTTTAACGAAATGGAACTCACACTTTCATGCTAATCTTACCCATTAAAGTCTTTGCAGAGTACAAAGGGGGGATCAGGGAATGGTTGGATTGAACTAGTACTCATTGAAGCAAAAGACCTTATTGCGGCCGATTTGAGGGGAACAAGTGATCCATATGTGAGGGTGCAATATGGAAACATAAAGAGAAGAACAAAGGTCAGAGACCTCTCATTTGGAATGTAATAATTTTGTTCCATGACATAATTCACTGCATGGTTGAAACCAATTCATGCATTGCATTTTCTAACCAAGTGTCTGTAGTTTGCCACAAGTCCTCCATAATGTTTCACTTAAGATTTTGTCAGTTAATACTGGTCAGTGTTGTTCCATATACATTTTTGGAAGATATGATTTTTCCAATCCAGCCCATCCAAAGTGACCCTTCTGGAATGACCACAGGTCCAGCTCCCCAGCATATTGGGCTCTTCCCCAAAATTCAAATTTTTATTAAAAATTGCCGAGAAAAGATGGCTTTCCTTTTCTACATTGCGAAGGGTAATAGGGATGAAATCGTGCCACTGGAAGAGAGAGTGATCCATACTTTGAAACCATTGGCTGACTACCTAGGTTGCCTGGTATTACATTCCTCCATGCATCCCTACTCATCTTTTTCCCTGTGCTCATCTCTTCTTTTTTGTACTACTTATCTTTCCAATAATGGTTAATGTGCCGATATAGGAAGAAGCTGAAGTGGCAAGTGATTGGTAATCCTTTTACCCATTATATGTATCTTCGAACTGTAATGGGTGTAGGAATTGGAGATCTTGTAGTTCTTTTCAAGATATCATTTTATTTTTCTTCCATTTGATCTTAACTTATTCACTTCCAAGCTGTGCCATGCTATGCAGGTCATGTATAAAACTCTGAATCCTCAATGGAACCAGACCTTAGAATTCCCTGACAATGGTAGTCCTTTAGCGTTGCATGTGAAAGATCACAATGCCTTGCTACCCACATCAAGTATTGGTGATTGTATCGTAGAATATCAGAGTTTGAATCCAAATCAGATGGCTGACAAGTGGATACCTCTCCAAGGGGTGAAGAGGGGAGAGATCCATATACAAATAACAAGAAAGGTTCCTGAACTACAGAAGAAATCTAGTTTAGACTCTGATATTTCAGTCCTAAGCAAAGCGCATCAAATTTCTGTCCAGGTAAGATAGCGGCATATTTTGTCAACTCCTTTTGTCTGTTAGTACCATTTCGAACTACATTACATTGTGATGGTTCATAAATGACAAATTATTTTTTGAGTGTTTGATGGTGTAACCTTTTTTCCTTTTTTGGTCTCGGCTACAGTTTTAAATGGTGAAAGTGTGAATTTTAAGAAAAGCTTATAAATGGCAGAACCATGAAGGTGGTGTACAGACATGAGATTTGGTCAATTCTCATGGGTTATCACCTAGGATAACTTCATCTCCAAAAACTAATATGTTCTGATTATAATAATCTTTCAAAAGTGCATTTGTTAATGCCAAGAAATAATTAACAATCCATATATCTATAATTATGTATGTATGTATGTATGTATTGATGTATTTGTGTATGTATAGTGGATGTTTATGGAAGAACTTTTGGAGGTATATCAGTCTTTGGCATAGGAAATGTCCTAGATGGGGTCCATAGTATGATTCCTATTACCATGCATGTATATGATGTGTGCAGTATTGATGCTTGTAGACCATAGCACTGGTTTGTAAGTCTATTCATCATCAAAATGTTATTTAAGTCCATCATGGAGTATTTGCGGTGGGTATGATGTGTTTTTTGTGTGAGCTTTAATGATTTCCTCCTACTTAATGCATTTTGTTGAAAATGAGAATGGACAGATGAGGCAAATCATGACCAAGTTTCAAGCCTTAATTGAAGATGGGGATCTTGAAGGCATTTCGCTGGCTATGAGTGAGATAGAAAGCCTTGAAGATGTGCAGGAGGAGTACATGTTGCAGCTTGAGACAGAAAAGACACTGCTGGTCAACAAGATAACTGAGTTTGGTCAGGAAATCTATAAAACTTCACCTTCCCCAAGCAGGAAAATTTCTGGTAATTGAGTTCTTTTTTTATGAATACCTTATAGTTATTTGTATCCTAAGATTAAAACTTTCCGCCAGGCAATCTTCAATGATGGTAAGAACAAGATCTGTTCATTCAAATTGCCCATGCTTTTGTTCTTGTCACAATTACACCTTGTATGTGGATATCCTGGTTTCTTGATAAGAATGTCTTTAAAGGCCGATACTACAGATCACTGCCTTAAGAAAATGGGAAACCTTTGCAACAAGCTATTCATCTTAAGTGACTTCAAAAAAGAAAATAAAATGGGTTGTCTTTTTGTCCAATACATGCGTCATGTCTTGAGATACTAATACTCTTCAAAGGAGTGGTGTTGCCATATGCTGTAAACAGGATTGATCTAGCTAGTCATCAGACCTACATTTGTGGATCACTCCCCGAATGATCCATATGGACAAAAAGTCATTCCAGATTCAGTGGTTTTGTCTCAGATTGAATCTTGACCAGCTCTTGCAAAATGCTTTCAACAACCGAAGAGAAGTTTGTAAATCGAGGGTTGAAACCTTCAATTTGAATGATTTCTGTGACCGTCCATCCAATAGGTAGCGCATAGACTGGATAAGCAATTGCAACAACTATACAGTAGTTCAATAATCAGTAAGTTCATTGAAATGAAATGGCTGAAAGACAGAAATGGAGGGGAAAGAAACAATCAGTTGTCCTAACCGGTGTACTAGTCATTTGGATGTGACTCTGTACCGAGATATACATTTAAGAGGATAAAGAGGTCCATTCTGAAGACCCTTGAAGTGCCAAACTATTGTTGGCCAGGGTCAGAGGTGTGGGTGCTGTGCCAATTGGCTTAGATGATATTACAGGTGCCCGAAGACTTGTTTCACTAGCACCTCCCGGGCCATCTAACTGCTGCTCACAACATCCAGTGGCCAACTCCCAAGGGACATTGGTCATAACGTCCCCATTTACAATAACTGATGTAATGTGATGTGAAAATATTGGCTAGTTTAGCTTATATGATGTAAAGCCAGCCACCTCCTTAGTAGCGAAGTCTGTCGATTGGGCTGGGCTCGTCTGAAGCCCAACTTGTTCAGCCCAAAATTTGGGCGGGTGGATAAGCATGAATTCGGGTTGAGCTGAGTTCATGCTATGATTTCAAGCCGAAGTAATGACTGGGCCAAGTTCAGGCAGGAGGCCTTAGCCCATCCCAAAGTGTTTGACCCGGCCCAAACTGCAACACATCACCAGTCATTTAGCCATTTAGGTGTTCAGTTCAAAATGGGTGTCTAATAAGCAACACTAAATTAAAAAAAAAAAAATCATCCTCCCTATATAATTATGCTTTTAACAAAAAAATTTCAAAACCACATCACCTATCAACAGTGTGTGGTCACTTCACACAATCACATTACTATGGTCATAAAAAAATTTGTTATCTATTTATATACTATAGCAATAATACAGGGTTAAAATCAATATATATATATATATATTAGTTATATGAGATTTTATAATTTAATAATATTTATTTTGCATGAGTAAAAGAGTTTGGCCAGCCTGAAATGGGCTGAATTTGAATTCATTGTATCAGGCTGATTTTGGGCTTGGGCCAAGTTCAGTCCCATTTATCATATTTGGGCTGGGCTTTGGTTAACCTTAGCCCAGCCCAATTAACAACCCTTTTAATAGCTGGTGCAGGTTTATCAATTATGGGGAATCGTTGTGGCCCCACTGGCCAATGCACCACATCAGATAATCTTCTTTTGGGCTTGGATTATGTGCAAATGAATCTCGTGAGAACTGTGCAAACAGCACCAGAGGGGCTGACGCATCAGTACCGAAAAGTGATTTACACTTTTTGGGGAGCACTTATCACTTTTTGGCACTGATGTGTCTGCACTCTGATGCCGTTTTCACAATTCTCACGAGATTCGTTTTCACCTAATTTTTTTCGTCTTCTTTTCCATCTAAGAAACATGGTGGCCATCAATGCAAACAAGCTGGCCACACTAGCAAAAACTTCCCTAGAGCTCTCTTTCATCTCTTTGGACAATCAACTTTTATCTTTCCTAGCTAGAATCGTTAATGTGATGATATGCGAATAAGCTAAAATGGCAAGTGATCGGTAAAATTAGGAAGTTGTTTAGTTGGTGATTAAATAGGGCAGTCCCTTATTTACGTAGAGTGGGTGTTCAAGTTAGGGAAGTGTTGCTCATCCTTATCCTAAGGAGAAGTAACCTGGTAGTGGATGCTTGAGTTACAGATGTATTTATTATCCTTAGGAGAAGTGGTTAGTCTATGTACTTAAACTCATCTTTAATATTTGGAATGTTAAGCCATCTTTTATCTAAGTGTTTATCTTAAGGAGGCCGATTATCCTCGAAGTAACCATTACAACTTCAAAATTCCTAAGAAGAAAAAGAAGTTATGTAAAAGGAAGATCCTTCCATGGCAGAAGGAACAAGAAATGCCAAACTCAATGAAATAATGGGATGGTTGAAAGAAATGACGGAAATCCAAGGATATATGTTACATGAATTAATGCAAAGGATCACTATCATAGAGTCTATGATCGAGAGTCTCTCCAATGACTAGAATAAGGAGAGGAGAGAGAGTTTGAATGAAAGGTCATCGATCAAATCGACGAGTCACTTACTTTGGAATTTGATCATACGATTCAAATTCGAATGACATGCTTAGATTTTCCATGGTTTGATTGACCCTTCAAGTAGGCTATACAGAACAGAACAATTCTATGTTCATCAACAGACCCATGCTTCTCAATTGTTACTCATGGCTTCCTTCCATTTGGAAGAGAAGGCTCATCAATGGTTCAATGGATGGAGAGATTAAGAGCAATTTCTAGTTGGGATGAGTTTGCAAGTGCTTTACTGATAATGTTCTGTCCATTCCAATTGTAACACCAAAATTCATGTTGTTCAAATTACCTATTCAAATCTATTGAATAGTTTTTTATTTTGTGTGAAGAACTATCTTTCCAATCTCAGCATATTAAGATTGTTAATTACATTCTTCTTCATAAGGAAGAAGAAATATCTCAGATTAAAACTACTTAGCAGTCCATGACCTAATCATTAAAACCACCAAAGAAGAAAATATAAATGAAAGAAGAGATATTTATTGATTTGCTCTGCAGCATAATACAATGTACATTATTTTAATCTCTATTAATCTCTTAACATAATCTTTAAAGAAACATATCAAAATCTAGGCTTTTTACCTTGTTGTTGCCATTTAAGCTTGCTTTCTTCTTGGTTGAACGAATGTAAGGAGTCTTCTTGTGTAGAATATCCAAAACTTGAGAAGAAATTGGTTGTTAAACCCTTTGGATTAGGTACGCATGCCTAGGTGCAAAAGTGGTGCTAAAAGCTTATGGGCTGGACACATCAGTCCTGAAAAGTGAAAAGCATACCCCAAAAAGTGTAAATCACTTTTTTTGGGACTGATGTGTCAGGCCTTGGTGATTTTAGCACTTCTTTCGCACACCTTTTGTGCTCACCAAAATCAAGGCAATTGTTAAAGAGATACCCCTACGTGCATGAGGGTTGGGTATTTACAGGCTTTTTCTATTATTGTTGAATTAGAGTTTGAGTCAACCATTAAAGTTCTTGGTCGTCTTGAAGTCAAAATTTAGCTATTTTGGAATCCTAATTAAACTTGAAGTGTTGTTGTTGCAATCAACTTCCATTGTTGTTGTCCATCTTGATGCATGATCAACATGGGAGATTGAATCCTTGTTCATATTAAAGAGTCCTTGATACTTGTATCTTCCAATCCCTTGAATCAGGATAAAGCTTTGTTGATAGAGGAGACTTATGCAAACTTAGGATCCTTAATGAACTTGGATTGTGGATCTTTTGATAATGTGGCATTACAGATGATTTGTGCATGAAATTGATTATTTCATTACACTTTTGGAAGTCTTGGAAGTCTCAAATAACCTTATTCGTAATTTTTTGAATATAAAATAATATTTTCTAAACCTTTTGGGTTTTCTAGCTTGCTATTAGCAAATAGATTGTATTCGCAAATGGCATCCATTCGCGAATGTATATACTTATTCATGAAGTGGGGCAGTTTGATAAATTTGCATCTGTTTGGGAATATTCAAAGTCCCTATCTACCCCTAGGCTGTTTTGTTCTAAAAGAGCCCTTAACGTCTATGTGATGAAACTACTAGTGTTTTACTCCTTTGCAAACTGGATTTCGACAGTATTCTTAGATTGTTTTTGCTTGTCCTTGGACTAGTTTTTAAGCTTAATCTTTTTTTTTTGTTAAGCTTTCTTTTATTCTCAGTCCTCTGAGGTTTCGTTTACAAAAGTTCTAGTTCATTAGCTGCCTATTGCAACTTAGGGTGCTTATTTGCAAATGGAGTTGGAATGGCTTGGCCCATTCACGAACTATTTTGCTTGTTTCCAAACTAGGTATTTTAAGTTTATAGGGAAGATTTTGGAAACCATACTTGTTTTATGTTTAGTGTTAGGCGTAGAACCCATTAATGGACCATCTTCTAAGCCTAGGACAATTCAAATGTGCCAAACTTCTTAGGTTCGAGCTAATAAGCCAAAACTTTGGTAGCATTTTGTTTAAGAGGAAGAATCCTTAAAAATAGTTTTTGACTTCTTTCCTCTATAAGTACTAGGTTTATTGTCAATGTCTTCTGCATTTACCCTTGAAGGTACTAGTAGAACTGACTTCCCCAAGGCCTAAACCTTCGTAAGACAAAATTTCAAAGGCAAGGTTGTCCCTCCTACAAGGGAGCTTGCAATATTAGAGTATGGGCTTAGGCTAGGCCTGGGTCTATTTTTTTTTATATTTAGGTCGGGGCCTAACCCTATTTTGTTTTTTTTTTTTTTTTTTTGAGCTTTAAGCCAATCCATCAATTTCAAACAAATTTTAATAATTGCAATGACACTCAAACTCAAGGCCTATTGGTTAGTAAATGAGCACTCTAACAAACTAAAGTATGAGATGTTGTTGGCTTTAAAAGGTTTAACAAATTATATATTTAAATTTTATGAGTTGTTTTCTGTAAAAATTCGTTGATTTCAATAATAGCCAAAGTCAAGACCTTTTTATAAACAACGTTCTTACCAACTGAACTATGAAAATTTAGTGATTTTAAAAGGCTGAGTAAACTATATATATAACTTCGGGCCCTCGGGCCAGGTAGAGGTAAGCCCAAGCTTAGCCTTATCAAAAGTTCAAGCTTTGATTTCAAGCTCGGGTCCTTGTCGGGCCTAGCTCGGGTCGGGCTTTCATGTCAATTTGTGGGTCGAGCTCAGGCTGGCCTAGCCCATGCCCACCCCTACCTGCTTCAAAGTCCATTTGCAATTAAGAATGTGAAGTTGTCCCCCCAACATGGGAGCCTACTTCAACAGCCACAAGTTACATTGTTCTCTTTGGTGCAACCACTTCAACCCAAGTCCTAGGACCCCTTATTAAAGTTGCAACAGTGGTGTTTCACACAAAGTATTAAGGCTTCTCCATTGTGGTAGCATTGGTCTTAGGGTTCTTGGAACATCCAAAAACCCATTAGTTCACTTGCTTACATACGTTGTTAGAGATGACATGAGAAAGAAGTCACATTGGGCATGCCATAAAGAACACCAAATTTCGTTGTTCAAATTACCAATTCAAATTTATTGAATAGTTTATTATTTATGTGTGGGGGACTATCTTTCCAATCTCAATGTATTGAGACTGTTAATTACATCATTCATTGTTAAGGAAAAAAGAAACACCGATCATTAAAAATACTTAGTTGTCCATGAACTAATCATTAAAACTATCAAAAGAAGAAAAAGGGAACAAAAGACCAGATCTTTATTTATTTGCATTTGTAGCATAATACAATGTAAATTATTTTCATCTCTATATATCTCTTAACATACTCAATCTTCAATGGAATATAGGAAAATCTAGGCTTTTTACTTTGTTGTTGTAACACCCCACACCATAACAAACATATTATTGTACACATGTCAAACTTAGAATGTTAACACATATCACATAAATTATGTATACACATAGGACCACTTAAATGCACATATGTTGATCTGATCATGGACACAAATTTAGAAAGGTACCAACAAAAATATAGAAAGAATTTATGAGTGAAACTTATACCTTTGGATAAGCACGGAAGTCTAGAGTCTTACGCAACAAACGATAAGTAAATAGGATTTTCTATAAGAAGTTATGATTATTTTCTTAAAATATATAAGTGTTGACAAGCCCATAGATTTGGAATAACTTCTTGGGACCATTTACATAAATTTTGAGTGAATTATAGGATGATATATACCTTGTTGGAAATGTTTTGAACTCTAGTTTCCAATACAATAAACAGCGATCGATTCTGAGTTTTCTAAAGGGAGTTATGGGCATTTTAGTGCGAATGGGTCAAATCTGTAAAAAGCCATCCGGATCGATCCGGATCCAAACTTAGCGGATCGATCCGACATCTTAAAGTTTATAAGAAAAGTGATATGAAACATATTAGATCAATTCGATTTTAACTTAGATCGATCCAATTTTTGCAAAAATTAAAATTTTGAGTTTAAAAACTTTCAATTTTGACCCAAATTAGGGTTTTACTTCACTTAGGATTCTTGAGAGATCTATGTAATGGATAAAAATTGACCTAATTCGACCTAGAAACCTTAAGAACAAATAAATGAGGAAGAACAAAAAAGAAAACTAGGTTTTGAAAGATTTTTGAAGAACTTAAAGCTTAGGAACGTTTTTGCACATCAAGAGGTAAGAGAACATTAAACTATTATTTTGTTTTGAAATTCTAGGTTCTTAGATCTCTACTACTTCGTTTTGAAGAGATTAAACATAGTTACTGAACTAGATTTGAATTGTTTTCATTAATTTTGGTTTTGCCTAAAGTTCTAAAACAAGGCTTTGAAAGAGATAAAATAATTTTACAAGAACATGA
>JAOXJP010000008.1:7271691-7291654 GCA_025762735.1 Platanus orientalis | reverse complement strand
ACTTGTTTATGTCAATTATCTAGATTAGAGACTATTTATTTCAGTTCAATTATTTCAATTTAAATTTTAAAGGATGTTATAAATTAGGGATTTTATTATTTGATTTCAGTTGATGGATTTGATTATGTTAGACTATTTATTTAATTGAATGGGAATATCAGACATTGTTTTTGGATTATTCATAGGATTGTGGCTCACGAGTTATGGGAGTTTATACAAGTCAGACTTATGGGAATGTGATTAATATGTGTTCATTGGAAAGTGATTGATCTATTATTTCGCTGTGTATGAATGTGCAGAAGCGAAAAATTTATACAAGTTAAGAATGACTGAATGCAAAGTGAAATGAAAAGTGTTAATGTCACATGCCGAAATTTATGACCCTACTAATGTGGATTTTGGGGCACAACAATTGTTCCCATGAATTTATGGTCCTTTAAGCTTGCTTTCTTCTTGCTTGAACGAATGTAGGGACTCTTGTTATAGTGAATATCCAAAAACTTGAATAGAAATTGATTGTTAAAGAGATGCCCCAACGTGCATGAGTGTTGAGTATTTATAGGCTTTAATGATTGTTGTTGAGTTGTTGAATTGGAGTTGAAGTCAACCATCTAGCTGTACAAGAGTTCTTGTTAATCTTGAAGTCAAATTCTAACTGTCTTGGAATCCTAGTTGAACTTGAAGTGTTGTTATTGCAATCGACTTCTATTATTCTTGTCAATCTTGATGTTTGATCAACAGTGGACATTGAATCCTTTTCATGTTGGAGAGTTCATGTTACTCTTATCTTATAATCCCTTGAATTAGGATACAACATTGTTGATAGAGGAGACTTATGCAAACTCTATATCCTTCATGAACCTGGATTATTGGTCTTTTGATGATATGACATGTAAATGACTTGTGCATTAAATTGATTATTCTATTACACTTTTGAAAGTCTTAGGTGTCTTTAATAACCATATTTGTAATTCCCTAAACATAAAACAATATTTTTCAAACCTTTTAGGTTTTCTAGCTCGCCATTCATGAATATCAGTCTATTTGCAAATGGCATCCATTCACAAATATATTTACTTATTCGCAAAGTGGGGGCATTTTTTTTAGTAAATTTGCATTTGTTTGCGAATTTATGTTTCAACACCAATATGAGGACTTAATAGCTCTATTGTCGAAGCTATAGCAAACCACTACAGTAAAGTAGTATCAAACTTGATTTGAAGAATTATCTAATCATACATAAGGTCTCAATGTGTCCTTCGTGATGAGCTGTTTTGTGGGAGGGCTAAAATCCTTCTAAGTATTCAGATGCTAAAAACCCTTACACTCTTAGATGCTAATAATCTAGCATGCATGCATGAGAGAGAAAGAGATTCGAAGATGACATAATCGTCACAAGGCTAGCCTAACACTACCAATCAAGAAATTAACACCAGAAATTAGAGGCATGGAAAAGGACTATGCAGTGATTGTGATGAGAAGTTTGCTCTCAATTATTAGTGTAAGGTGCAAATTTTGTTCCTCATGTATGGTAATTGGTGAGCAAATGTTTCTAATAAGAAAGAGATTAAAGAACATGAAGCAGAACAAGATGGAATAATGCCATGTGGAAGTGATAATATTCAAACATTAACCTTGAAGCCAAGGTTTTTTAAAGGGGAGATAACATTACATGATTAAACCTGGTCAAGCACAACTCAAGATTTTCTTGTTTTTATTTATTTATTTTTTAGTTATTTACAAGTTGGCCCTAAACAGAGCGGAATGGCGGAATAGGACTCGTGTAGCCGACCCCAAATAGTTGGGATAAGGCTATTTGTTGTTGTTGTTGTTAGTTATTTACATGTAAGTTGTTAGTAGGAAGTTGTCTAGTTGGTAAGCTTGTTATTTATGTAGAGTGGTTGTTTAAGTATTTTTTGGGTAAGGGGCATGAGCTCAATTTCATTCAACTAAATTTTCCTTAAGATAATATGAATCCATTTTGAGAATGGAGAATTATCTTTGAAGAATTTACGTAGGATTGGTTCTTAAGATAAGGATATGTTGTTTATACTTAGGAGATGTGGTTATTCTATTTATTTAAACTAACTCTCTCTCTCTCTCTCTCTCTCTCTCTCTCTCTCTCTCTCTCTCTTTAGTATTTGGAATTTTGAGCAATATTTTTATCTAAGAGTTTAGCTTTAGGAGGCTGGTTACCCTCGAAGTAATCATTACAACTTCAAATTTACTATAAAGAAAAAGAATTTATTGTTCCATAATTACCTCTTCCAAAATGTGTTTCCAAGCAAGCAAATACCATTTTTATTTTAAATTTGGGTGCTCACATGCTCTCTTGCTCTCATTTTGGCTTCTAGTCCCACTTCCTTGCTCTCACACTGGCTATGGTAAGCCCATCAATTCTCCTGTAATGTACTTGGTTGATTACTTTATGATGTTCCTAAAATGATTCCGTGTGTTTTCTTTTTAAGTTGTTTATAAACTATTGTCAACTCTTGTTGCATTGTTTGCCGAATTTTCAGTCAAAATGAAGCTTCCATATGAGTTGATTTCCTTCTCCAACTAGGAGAGTATGTGTGGTTGACCTTTCCACGGTTCCCACAAAACAAAAAAATATCTATATACTATGAGATTGGTATGTATTTGGAGTGTGCCTTTCTTTCTTAGGGGTTTTCTCCTTGAAGGGTTTTCTTCAAGGTGAGAAACAATATCTTTCTCCAGGTTGTGATAGAAGGTGAGAAAGAGGTTCTTCATAAGGTTAAGAAAAATCAGAGAGAAGGGAGTGGTAGGGTTAAGGGCTTAGATTCTAGGATGAAAGCTTAATCAAGAAAACTTTATACATTTTTTATGTTTATCTTATAGTGAAAAAAATGGATATCCCCATGGACGTAGGCATTATGGCTAAACCACGTAAAATTCATCATCTTATGTGATTGTTGATTTTTTTTTTTTTGTTATTGTTTTATTCTTTATTGTATAGATCGTGAGTGATTTAGGCTCATATTTTATCACATGGAATATTAAGGTTGTTTATGCTACACCAACAATTGGTATCAGAGCTTTTGGTTTGTATTTGAGAGGAAGATGAAGAAACTGTTGAGTACTAATACTTTTATTCAAATGGTTGCTTTTTAAAATTTTTGGATTGATTCACAATGGCAATAAAAGACTTCCATCAATCAATTATATGTGAAGAATTTGAATGGAAATAGTAGTTTCACACTTTAACAAATAAGAGTGAAGGATTTATAAGTATAATAGGGTTTGTACAAGGCGTTGTAGGGAAAAAAATGTCAAGTCTAAGAAGATGAAGGATGATGATTGGCAAGACATAGAGATGAGGACAACCAATATAATATGTCTATTTCTTGTAGATAAACATTATAGGTGAGGATTATACACTAGTTTTATGGGAGAAGTTGGAGAAACTCCACATGGAAAAAAGACTCACAAAAAATTTATATCTGAAGCAACAACTGTACGAGTTAAAGATGGTGGAATGCATGAATTTGTTGGAACACTTGAACGTATTCAACTAGCTCTTAGATCAAGTACAGAAAGTTAGATCAACTCTTCCTTGACCCTTTTACTTTTTTACTTCATTTCTTGATTCTTACAATAATTTGGTAACAATATTACTATCTGAGAAAGATATAGTAAGTTTAGATGACTTCAAAACATCGCTTATTTCCAATGAGATTAGGAAGATGTCAAATCTTAAAGGAGATCAAGCTTCTAGGTTGATTGGTTAGATAGAGAATAACAAATACATGTTATCTGTGAGGGGATTTGGGAATAGTAGATCCACTGCAAGGAATAATACCTCAATAAAAAGGACCTAATCAGACTAAATTTTGTTTTGGTGAAAAACTTAACTAAAGAATTTTCAGGGCAAAAACTTGGCTAAAGGTTAAATTATCAAAAAAAATAAAAGATCTTAGGAATTAGGTCAATGAAGAGCCTAGGCCGGCCAAACTTCACATCCTTGTTTATTTGGCTATGTGTTTAAGTTTAGATAAATGAAAAACTTTTGTCTCTTGGTTTTAACTATCCTATAGTTAAAAATTATTAGCTAATAACATAATTTGCTACAAAAAATATTTATATAATTATGTTTTACCTAAATTATTTTAACTTAATTTATATTTAAGGCATACATTAAATTATTTATTAAATAATTTTATTATTGCTTAGCATGAAGAGTTGTCCAAGGAATTTCTGGTGGGGTGGGGTGTGTGAACCTTGAGGCTGCATATGACCCAAACCTCTTCCAACTCAGCTTTGGGCTAATGAGAATTGGGTTTAAGAGGGCTAAGCCGTACTCCGCTTGTCAAGGCGAAAGATCACTCCCTCCAAAGGTCCAAACAACTCCTCAATCTTATCTACTATGAACCAGTGTCGACGGAATCTCACAATACCGCGCCATTTTCCTTTCTTCTTCTTCTTGCCTCTGCTCTGTAAATGAAGCCATGGCTATGCTGGAAGGAGAGAGAGCTTCACTGAAATAGGAATCTAACTTAACGCACAAAACGAAGAAAGCGACATGGCATTCTCAACAGCTAAATTATCAGAACTTCCACTCCACAACTCAATTCAATTACGCTCTCACTCCTCCCTCAAATTTTTGTTTTCTTCTCCAAATACCTCATTTTCTGTACGTAGACCCTTTTCCTCTTCTTCACTGCGTACTACCGAACGGAGCGGCCGGTCCGACGATCCAAGAAGCCGTAGGAACAGAAGGTACCCGTGGGACGATGAAAACCCTCGAAGAAACGCTTCCATTTCTCACAAATCTGGGGTTAATTCTGCTCCTTGGATAAAGAAATGGCCATCTGTTAACCCTCCGATCGAAGCTGACAGAAGAATTGCCGATTCAGAGAAGCCTCCTCACAAGGTGGAAGACCGGGCGGAGAGTCGCTATTTTGATGGAGATAGTGGGAGAAGTGCGATTGAGAGGATCGTCCATCGGTTGCGGAATCTTAGGTTAGGGTCTGATGATGACGAGGAGGATGGTAGGGAGGGCGATGATGCAATGCCGCTCAGCGGGGAGGAGAAATTAGGGGACTTGTTGCAGCGGACTTGGAGTCGGCCGGATTCGGTGGTTGCTGATGATGATGATGATGAGAGTGAACAGATGCTTTTGCCGTGGGAGAGGGACGAGGACAAGGACGAGGGTGAGGAAGAAGATATGGGATTGAAGAAGAGAAGAGTGAAGGCACCGACGTTGGCGGAGTTGACAATCGAGGATGCAGAATTGAGGAGGTTGAGAACTCAAGGTATGATTCTCAGGGAAAGGATTAATATACCCAAAGCAGGTGTTACACAGGTGATTCTTGAAAAGATTCATGATACATGGAGGAGGTCGGAGTTGGTGAGGCTCAAGTTCCATGAGACGCTTGCACATGATATGAAGACGGCACATGAAATCGTTGAGGTTGGTGGATTTGCTAATGGCCCAATTGAACGGTATATGGTTTCTAGGTATTGTTCTTTTGTTTTAGTTTTCATTGCCAGAGTGTTCTGGTTACCCATTTCAGAATTCACAGAAAGGGCAAACAAACACACATATTCATAATACAGGTGGAATCTCGTTTGACACTGAAATTAGTGAGTGAGAAGAAGGGCAATGAACATTTTTAACAGCCTCAAGTCTCTTTACACGGTTTTGTATATACAGTTATACATAATTTGCACTTTAGTTGTAATATTGTCATTGTCATTGTAAGAGCTGACTATTACTTTTTCTGGGTCTTGAGACTCTTGACCAAGGTTTACATATACAATTATGAAAATGAGGCTGTAACTGTGGTGGACCTTGACTTTTATTCACTGTGCTAATGGTTGTAACAGCTCATAGGATCCTTTGCTGTTTTTGCTATTTTAGCATTTTACCATTAAAATGTGATATATTTATATATCTGATTTGGTTGTTAAAATGTTGTAAAAGTTAAAAACTAAATGGGTAGCAGCTGTTACAATGTGGATAATGGTTAATAACTACTGTTTCTTATGGTCGTTATACATATATTATATAAAGGGGTATTACCCTATAGTGTTTGTTCTTAAAACAATGTTGGGCTCCCCCCTTGTGACATTTAGGGAAAGGAAGAAGAGAAGGGAATAAAAGGAAAGAGAAAGAAAGGATGGAGTCCTTGGTGAAGATGTTATCTTATGTTCTAGCATCATTTGAAACATGTTTGCAATTGATAAATTTTATCTTCTTGTGAGCAAGCTGGGATTATCTAAGTGGAATTAGTTTCATGCTTATTGAATGCTCACCTCAATCTGTTACTTTTCCTATGCTTTGTATTCCTCCTGGCTCCTAGGGCCATCCTTACATTTAAACCTTGACTGAAGTTTCAGTCCTCTAACATTGTATATGCATATGTATAGTCTTTGTGAGACATCTTTCAAAAGGATAAATAATATATGGTGCTTGTGGGACAGTATTTCTTTGCCTGCATGATTTATCCGTGTTGGCTATACTATCTTTGTTATTGGTGTGCATATATCTATCTATGTTTTACTGCATATATCTACGCATGTTTTACTTTTAAGTGATAGATCATGCAGTATTTAAGTATAAACAGGTTCTAGTTCCCTTCATATATGGAATGTCTATTCTCTTACCCTAAAAGTTACTGGTTTAATGATCTGATGTGCTAAATTTGATTAACTTTGCTTGGCTTTTGTATTGATTTTGGTTCATGCTTGTTATTTTGCTACATTTTTTGAACTATTTCATGTGAAATTAATTGGGTTTCCTCCTGTAACTCTTCTTGTGCTGGTCAGCGTCGAACAGGAGGATTAGTTATATGGAGGTCAGGAAGTGTTATGGTCGTCTATCGGGGAAGTAACTATGAAAGGCCCCCTTTAAGATATGAATCTGTTGATAGAGAAGGCGATTCTCTCTTTGTCCCAGATGTTTCATCTACTGACAACTCAATTTTGAAGAATGGGAATGATGCTATTTCAACTCCAGAAAACAGTGCTTTGGCTATGACGAATCTAAGTCGTGTTGAAAACATGACTGAAGAGGAAGTAGAATACAACAGCTTACTAGATGGGTTAGGTCCTCGCTTTGTTGATTGGTGGGGTACCGGGGTGTTACCTGTAGATGCTGACTTGCTTCCTCAAAATATTCCTGGCTACAAAACACCTTTTAGACTTCTTCCCACTGGAATGCGACCACGGCTGACAAATGCAGAGATGACTGATTTACGAAAGCTTGCCAAATCTCTTCCTTCTCATTTTGCACTTGGTATTTTTCATTTATATATATTTTTTCCAATTGAAAATTCAATATGTGCCTTTTGGTAGTATTTGCATTCAATTCTGACATTTTTTTTCTTCGATAGTTTAAATTCTGACATTTACTTCAACTTTAAACCTATACTTTTCCTTGATAAAGGGCGAAATAGAAATCACCAGGGGTTGGCAGCTGCTATTGTGAAACTTTGGGAGAAAAGCCTTGTTGTGAAGATTGCTGTCAAGCGGGGAATTCAAAATACGAACAACAAATTAATGTCTGAGGAGCTAAAGGTGTGTCATTTTCTCTATTGAAGGATATGTCAGATGATGTTTAACTTGATGACTTGATTTACCAAGGTTTGTTTTGTCAAAGCCATTTCATAAAAATACATATTCGTTTTTTCTTTGTTATATTTTTATGTTAGGGAGACTTTATAATCTCATCTATGAGGAAGTTTCTGAATGTTCCTGTAAAATGAGAAGCTTTTTGTCGGTGTAAAGTTGGGGGGTATCAAACTGCAGCTGTCTTCCCTTCTGCACTGAAATGCCTCTGCTCCAAGAACTAAACCACTGTGTTTCAATAAGAAATACACTACCAATGTTAAACTGTGGGAAGACAAAGAAATTGTTAACCACCAAGAATCACTACCAAATGTAATTTGCTAGTAGACTCCTTCATGGAACGACTAGGATGACACATTATCTAAGATATACATGATTAAACCTTATGAAATAAGAGCTCTCAATTGGGTGGGGGTTGTGTGGGTGGGGTGGGGGCTTGAAGAAAGAGAAACAAATACCTAATAAGATCTTTCAACCACGATGATGATGCTTCATCATTTGGACTCTATCAAGTAATGATGAGATCTTTTAATCTTCACTGCATGCCTTTAGGTTTTAGCAATTTGCATACTGATGAGCTCTTTCCCTTGGATCATGTGACTACTAGAATCATTGCCAAATATATATTTTTTCTAATAGGCACCTTGTTAGCGCATTTAGGATGACACACTTTCATCTCTCTTGTCCCAAAAAAGAAGCATGTGAATGAAATAAAGGATTTTTGGCCTATTAGTTTTCTAGGCAGCTTCTTACAAGGAGCTGTCCAAGATTCTAGCAAGAAGACTGGAAGAGGTGATGGGAGATATTATTGATGTGTCGCAAAGTGTGATTGTACACAGAAGAAACGTATTGGACTGGTCTTTAATGGCCAATGAGTGTAGTGATTATTGGCATAGAGAAGGGAAAAAGGGGGCTGGTTTGTCAAGTTGAAATGGAAAAAGCTTCACGTTAACTGGGATTCCTTGGAAGATACAATGTTAAAAATGGGATTCGGTCGTAAGCGGTGTTACTGGGTTAAAATTTGCATCTCTTCAACCTTTTTCTCGGTCATCATTAATGAGTACCCCCAAGGCTTTTTCTGGAGCAGTAGAGGCCTCAGACAAGGCGATCCCTTATCCCATTCCTCTTCAATATTGTTATGGAGGTTCTTAGTAGGCTAGTAGCTAGAGCAGAGTCAATGGGACTGTTGAAAGGCTGCAGGGTGGGTCGCAAGGCCCTATGATCTCCCTTATCCAATTTGCAGATGACTCTTTATTCTTGTTGGAAGAGGACGCAGATCAAGTCAAGAGCCTCTGATGCGAAGCTGTTTTGGGGCTTAAAGTAGACCTCCATAAGTAAAAGATTTCAGTTGAGTGTCCCTAGAGCCTACATGTTATGGTGGACATATTGGGGTGTTAGGCAACCTCCTTGCTTTCAACTTATTTGGGCCTTCCCTTGGGGGAACGCTACCGGCCAAAAAGAATTCGGAACCTGATTCAGGAAAAGATGGAAAGAAGATTATCATCATGGAAGAGCAGGTACCTCTCAAAAGGCGGTAGGCTGGTTCTGATTAAGAGTGTGCTAGCCAACATCCCCCTTTATTTTTCCTCTTTCTTTGCTGTCCCCCAAATCAGTGTTAACGGTGTTAGAAGCCATCGATTGTTGGTTTTTGTGGGATTCCTATGATGGGGCAGCAAAGATCCCCCTTGTTAGTTGGAAGTGACTTAGTCACCTGAAGCCTAATGTTGGTTTAGGATTTTGTTCCTTCAAGTTTATGAAGAAAGCGCTTCTCTCTGAATTGGTTTGCCATTTTGCTTTCGAAAAAAATGCTCGTTGGAGAGCAGTTGTGGTTGCAAAATATGTTGTGGATAGATGGGGTTGGAAAACTAGAGACACCTCTAGACCCTATGGCATGGCAGTTTTTTTTTTGAGTGGGCTGGTTCTTGGATTGAATCCTACAGAGTTGGTTCAGGGGTTGCTTTGAGCTTTTGGCATGATATATGGTGCGGAGGAGTGAAGTTAGTTGAGGCGTACCCAAAAATCTATGCAGAATCCATGTTTAAAGATGGTTCAATCCAAGACCACAATTGCCTGTCTGGTTTCAAAAGGGTTTGGAGCCTGGCCCTTGGGAGGCCTCTCAGTGACTTTTTTTATTTTTATTTTTTATAATTAAGGCCTCTCAATGACTGGGAGATAGGGTCGGTTACAAGCCTTATGCAGTGGTCGGAAAATGTGCAGCTGGGTACTCAGGAGGATGAAGATGGCCTGTTTTGGTGTAGGGAGAAATCTGGAAGATTCTCAGTCAGATCTGCTTATGAGTCTCTGGCTCAAGCTAACCCCTCTTTATATGAAGCTAAGATGATCTGTAACACTTAACTTCCATCCAAGGCTGCTTTTCTCCTTTGGATTGTCTACTGGGGCAAACCTCTAACTCTTGACAATTTAGTGTAGGACTGCCAAGGGGTTGTTAGTCCTGTAGTTAATGGGTCCACAGAGATCCTAATACAGCACCAAACAAGCTGAGCATAATAGTTTTGAATTGGAAAGGGGCTGTAGGTTGAACTCTAATAAGAAACTGTTGGACAGAAATTTTGATATCTCACAGGCTAAGGTTACAGTTATCCAATTCGCTTCAAAATTTACAAGGATAAATCAGAGGATCAAGAATAACTCCACAAAAGTTGAATTAGAGAAGCAATCAACACCAACTGAATGGGTTTTTTAGTGGCACCACCCCTGAGATAATTCACACAGCACTAACCATGAGAAGAGGGACAAAACCCAAAAAATTTGTTTCATCAATTCATAAGCTACTCTATTACACGTCAAGTACTCTCTTTTGTAAACCCCTAATAGAAAAAATTAGAAACTCCGAAAATTAGAAACTCCTAAACTACTAATTCCTAAGACTTCTAATAAAAAGAGGCTACTAAAACTACCCTAGGAGAGGCTGTTGACCAGCTCTCTTATGGACTCCATGCATTAACTCTTTGACTCACCTAACTTCTAAAAACACTATTCCCGTCACTCACTAGTACCCCTTTAGTAATTTGATCATAATTCTCCCAAATCACCTTGGATTTGCTCAATCTCGGTCTCTTTTGGAAGGTAACTGAATATCCCTTAAAAAGACACCAAAATCTAGCCAAAGGACAAGTTTTGACCTTAGAAAACTTGGGCTAAGTAAGTTACGGTATTTCCCTAAAACCCCAAACTGACCTTGGCTTTCAAGCCTTATTACATAAAACCCCCAGAAATTAAAAGTCCTAAACCACCCATGGCCTTTAGGTCTTATCACAAATAAACCCCAATATCACCCATGGTCATCCAGCTTCTTCCTTTTGACCCCATATGCTCCCGCATCATATAGTAGATCTCTCCATAGATGAAGGCTATAATATAGTACTTGCACTGAGTAGATCTGTACATGCACTTGCTCAAATTCAGGGTTTAGCCCTGCCAACAAATCAAAGATGCGAGTCTCTTCTACAAGTTTCTTGGACTCAGTTGCATCAGCAACACACTGAGGGAAAAGTCACATAATGATGGAGTTCCTCCCACATCTTTTTAAGGGATGAGAAGTAGGAAGAGATAAAAAAACAAGAGATCGCCCTATCTCTACAGGGTAATATTCTGACGTAGTTGGTACAAACGAGCCATATTGCCCACTTCTGAGAAATCTTGATTCATTGCATCCCATTTTTTGCTTGGCTATCATCTTATAAAAGTAATCGCTGCTAGTCTCAGGCTGCCTAGTGTTGCAGCCAAGACATGATAGTGACATTCTCAAAATCTCATTTTACTTCTTTAGGATTAAGGGCCTTTGTCTCCACTGTCAAGCACCCACCTTTCCTTTTCCTCGTATATACAACATCGCCAACTTGGACCATGGTAAGAAATTTTTTCCATCTAACCTCACTATAGAGATTGTAAATGTAGGGTGATGTGAGCTCACCCCTCCAACATTGCTGCTAGAAACATTTGAGCCTTGACTAACCTCTGACATGCAGTCTAAATCAGTCCTTCACGTATAACAAACCATCAAACATTCAAACAAGAGCTGGATTGACACAAAACCAGCCTTAACGGGGAAAAAAAATACTCAGTACACCAGCTTTAAAGGACTGCACAGTCCTTAGATACCTCATCACATACATAGTAGCCTCTAAACAGGCCAGAAATAGGGGCTGGTATGCTTTGAATAGGTTGAATTATGACATACACACTTCAAACAGCAAAATCAACTACCACACATGACCACAGTCCATCAAACAAACATGAATCTACTCCATACAGGTTGTATTGAATATTAAATGTCAAGAGCAACTAAAAAATAACACTAAATCATGAGTTCTAGGGCTGGGTGATAATCCCTCACTCGCAGAATCACCATAATTTTCTCAATCTCAACAAAATTGAGTTAGACTTGTCCCAATAGTTTCGTAGCACAAAAATGACCCTAGAGCAACCAATCTTGTAGATGGAAAACCCCTCAAACCAACTAGATCTAGACAAGTTTCAAAATATGGAAAATGGATATAAATCATGGAAAATTCATTAAAAAAATTGAAGCTCACTCAAGTGGCTTTGAATCTTCAACCAAATAACTCATCATCACTAGGCAATTCTGGATCTGTGATTTCCCATCTTACATGGCTGACGTCACTGTATGGACTGCTGACATCAGTGGGTCTACTATGTAGCTCTTTTTGGCTCAACAATCCTAGATCTTCTCCTTGGCTTTGATACCAAGTTGGTTGATGGAAAGAAGGTGTAGAGTGAGCTAGGTTAGGGTTTTTTATGTAGAAGTAGAAGAAGAGGAAGAAGAATAAGAGAGAGAGAGAGAGAGAGGGAGAGGAATACGTATTAGGATGAAATTGAGAGTATGCCTTACTCCTATGTATTTGGTATATAGTAGTATAAATATGTTATTCCTTTGTTGTGCGATAGTGTATTTGGGAGGAGAGAAACTCATGGATATTTTAAGATGCAGTGTTGAAAATTATGGCCAAGCTATATACCTGGGTCTCATACACTCCATTCTTTCAAAGAATCAAATTTCATTTTTTTCATAACAAATTATATATATATATAAGATTTAAACATGAATCAGGTTGAAAGCAAGCATTAAAATCCACTCAAATCATTTAAACATGAGTCCTGAGAATTTGTTGTTTTGATCTTGTACTAGGGCCTTGCAGATGTGGCACTAAATAGAGTGGACTGGCAGAACAAGATTTGTGTAGCCAACACCAAGTAGTTGGGAACTTGGGATAAGGCTGTTGTCATTATTGTTGTTTTCCTTAATACATGAGGTCCAAGCCCAACCAATTTTATGTGGCTAGCTTCCGGCTGATCTACATATTGGTAAAAGGATTTAGTTTTGGAAACTGATTGTGTTTAAAAATACAACAACAACAACAAACAGCCTTATCCCAACTATTTGGGGTTGGCTACATGAATCCTGTTTAAAGTAAAAAATAAAAAAGATGAAACAAAGTATTGTAATGAGTGAATGGTTACCAAAATAATCATCCATGCTACATGTATAATTATTTTTTAATTCATTACTAAATCACATAAAACTTAAATTTACATAAAAATGCATTGTTAGAATTTATGGAGCTTCAGTACTGTGGCTTTCCAGCTCATGATAGGGACTACGACTATGAGCTTGCTCTACTCTGTGATATTGATGGTGAGGGAATATGATGTAAGAATATATTTTAATTTACCATGTTTGACTGGCTGTATTATATGATTATTACATGTAATGTTAAAAAAGAAAGATTTGGATGGTAATTGATCATATCTTCTTGGAAACACCTATTCTAGTTTGTTACACATAAGTGTTTCCTTGTAGATTTTTGAGTCCTTTATGTGCAGTTATGCTCATTATGACATTCCCTGAATTTTCAATTAAATTTTACACGTTTTTTTCTTAATATTTCCCCGATCTTTTCCAAAATTTCATGGGTTTTCTATTATTTTGAAACATTCCAGCAATAATTTTCTGAAATTTCTACAATTTTATAAGGTGATTATATGTGTTTGTGTGTCTAATATGGGATGTTATTTCGGAAATTAAGTTACCAACTAACAACCTTTTTATGAAATAAATATGTGATGGTCAACCCATTACGTGTTTATGTTTTATCTATTTTTTTTCTTCAAAATATGTGGTTGTTAATTATTGTTTAATTAACAGTTTAAAATTATTATTTTTTTACCACAAACAATTGAGGGGAGTTTTTAATTTGTAGTCTAAAATCACCAGCACCAAGATTATAGCAAAATAATAATAATGATAATATAGGTTTTAGAACCAATATTTAGTATTTAGAGTATTGATATCAGCTAAATTCCCTGAAACTTTTGTCAATATTTGGAATTTCAACAAAGGGTTGAGCCAAAATATTGGTGATATTTGATATTTTTGGTGAAATTTGGGGGATATTAGAAACGTTGTATCCCCTTGATATTTCATATACCCCTCTGCAAAAGGTGAAATATCAGTGGTATTTTGTATACTATCTTGTTGATATTTCAAACTATGCTTATGATTAATGTGTACCTAGGCTTTTAATTTTATAGAAGTTCCAATCGCCTCCTCTTGATTAATTTCTTTCCAAAATAGTATGTTATGTTTCTGTTGTTCATTCTGAACAACATAACAAGTTACCAGTAATTTCTAATATTTTCTTCCTTGGTACTTTGACTTTATGTCTTGGGCTTAAATAATGTGTTGTTAACTATACTGGCATGAAATAGTTTTTAGTATGGAAAAAGACTGAATTTCAAAGTCGGTTGTTTACTGGTGGACCATATCCCGGCATGTTAAGCATCCATTCTGTTGTGTATATAAATAATTGAGTATCATGACAGCATCTGTTCATGTTTAATTTGGGATATTAGCTCTTAATCAATATAAAATTGCAGCAAATATCATGGGCTTATGACTTTCTGTGTGAACTTAAATTCTCTCTTTCTGAAAATCCAAGTTATCTTCATAAGAGAAAGCAGAATTTAGGCTCATATGAATGATCAAAGCATGCAACTTCTAATGTATAAACTGTCTTGCAGATGCTAACAGGAGGTATCTTATTGCTCAGAAACAAATATTACATTGTCATATACCGTGGGAAGGATTTCCTTCCCACAAGCGTGGCTGCTGCCTTAGCGGAAAGACAGGAATTGACAAAAGAGATTCAGGATGTTGAAGAGAAAGCGCGGAGTGGAGCTGTTACCTCAGCTCCTATGGGAGAAATTGAAGGACAGGCACCTGCAGGTACCTTGGCCGAACATCATGAGGCTCAAGCTCGTTGGGGTAGAGAAATGTCTGCTGAAGAACATGAGAGGATGAAAGAAGAAGCTTCAAAAGCAAAGAATGCTAAAGTAGTCAAGCGAATTGAACATAAACTAGCTGTTGTAAGTATCTCAATTGTGAATAATGAATACTGGAAAACAATTAATATCTCATATTGTAGTTTATAAAATTCGAAACTCCAATTAGTTTTTTCTAAGAAATTAAAACTGATAGGCTAGCAACTAAGTTGTGTTGTAAATATGCACCATTAAGTCTGGGATGTGGATTTATCCAGTCATATGGCTATACATTCACTATTGCCTTCATTCCATCATTAAAAATCCTGACACTTCCTGTCCTTTTTTTATTTTTTTATTTTTTTTATTGCTCACAAGTGAGGACAATATTTTCAAAAAACTTCAGATTGCTTTTCTGATCAAAAGTTACTAAAGGTTATATGTTGGCAGTTGTTCACGTCTTGAACTTCATTTCAAGCACATTATAGCATCCTTCCACTTTGGATGGTTGGGAGGGTTCTATGTTTTTGTTTGTTTAGCAGCATTTGGTGTAGGCTGGCAGTAGTTAGTGGGTATTTTTCAGCTTAATGCTTAAAAAAATCACAGTTTTAGAATACTGTGGTATGGATTTGGTGGTTGTTGTCTACGGTGAAGTTGCCATTAATCATGGTTCTCACTGCAAATACTGAAGCGTATTGTTGCTTTAGTTTAGGATTCTTGGTGTATTAATTTTGTATTACTTTTAATGGTTATGATTTTTTCTATTTGACTGGCTCAATGCATGAGCAGGCTCAAGCCAAAAAACTAAGAGCGGAGAGACTGTTAGCAAAGATAGAATCATCCATGGTTCCAGTTGGTCCTTCGGATGACCAGGAAACAATAACTGATGAAGAGCGGTTTATGTTCCGTAGGGTTGGTCTGAGAATGAAGTCATACTTACCTCTTGGTGAGTTTCTGCTAATGTTAGGAGTATAAGCTCATGACAATTGTAATGGCTGATGGTCTATATATGATTATCCATGTGCCAGGTATTCGTGGTGTTTTTGATGGTGTTATTGAGAACATGCACTTACATTGGAAGCATAGAGAACTTGTGAAGTTAATCTCCAAACAAAAGAACCTTTCCTTTGTTGAAGACACAGCAAGGTTATTGGAATATGAGAGTGGTGGAATATTGGTAGCTATTGAAAGAGTTCCCAAAGGTTATGCTCTTATTTATTATCGTGGAAAGAATTATCAGCGACCCATTAGCCTGAGGCCAAGAAATCTCCTGACAAAGGCAAAAGCATTAAAGCGTTCAGTTGCTATGCAGCGCCATGAGGTGTTATCATTTTTTCCATTCCTAATTTTACTAATTTGTAAATTGGAAAGTAACAGTCAAATGGGACTGTCAAACTAATAAATTCCAGTTCATGATATCCTTGAATATTTCGCAATTTGAATTTGTGAAATCTTATATTTAATTTCTTATGCAGGCACTCAGTCAGCACATATCTGAATTGGAGAAAACCATAGAGCAGATGAAATCAGAAATTGTAAGTGGAGATTTTGTTCTTTATTTTTACAATATTTACTAAACCTAAATTTCTTTTCATTGAAAACTGCTAATTTAATGATCTTTGGTTACCATTTTTATTTTCTCAACTTCCCACTTTGATGCAGTACAAGGGAGAAGATACCAAAAATTGATGTTGATTAATTTTTCAAATCCTCAATTAATTTAAAATAAAGGATGCGGAAGCAAAATAAATTAAGAATTGAAATTAGCACTTAAAGTAGCCCCAAAATAAGAGAAAATTGATAATAGAACCACAAAATAGAGTTTAGAAGAATATAAAATGAAAAGAAGAAAAGAAGGAAAAAGACCCAAAGGGTATTTTTGTAAATTTGGATAGAAAATTAAAAAATGCCTCTATGTTGCATCAGAAAATTCTGAAAATTTTATGGCCATTTCTGACATATTCTAGGGTTCTACAGTTAAAATTTCATAAAATTCCAATAAGATTTGATGGGTCAAATAACCTTTCAAAAAATAGAAAAAAAGATTTGACTGGTCAAATCAAAGAATTTTAGAAAAAGTAAAAATTCTTTAATGGAGGCTTCAAGAGAAGGAAGAAGAAGAAGAAGAAGAAGAAGAAGAAGAAAGAAGAATAATGACAGAAAGAATGAAAAGAGAGTAGTATAGAAAGAAAGAGAAACTTAGGAAAAAACTAAGAGAGAGAAAAAGAATGGAGGTATACCTTGAAAGGGGGTATGATCAGGACTTTCAATAGATGATGGTTGCTCGGAATAGACTGGCCGCAAATACATTAAGCATGCGATAGCCCAAATTCTGCTAAAAGGGTGTATGAACAGGACTCTTAACAGATGATGGTTGCTTGGAATAGATTGGCTGCAAATACATTAAGCAGATGGGAAGTAGGGGAATCGTCGTCTGCGAAGGGAGATGTGGAACACCGGATAGAGTTCATTACTTCTGCTAGCTCGCTTGGAGAGGGTGAGGACGATGAACAGAGGCCAGAGGATTACTCTAACCTACAACAACAACAACAACAACAAACAACCTTATCCCAACTATTTGGGGTCGGCTACACGAATCCTGTTCCGCCATTCCGCTCTGTTTAGGGCCTTATCTGCTGTTAAATTACAAGCTGCCATGTCCCTCTTTACTACCTCCACCTAGGTCAATTTTGGCCTTCCTCTAGTCCTTTTAGCACCTTCAACTTGTATTGTCTCACTTCGCCTAACTGGTGCAGTCATTGGTCTTCGTTGCACATGCCCAACCATCTCAATCGACTTTCCCTCATTTTATCGCCTATTGGCGCTACCCCTAAATTCCCACGAATGAATTCATAAAACACAACCGTACATGCATAATGTATATATATTATTTAAAACAATATTTGCATAGGTGCCTTGGGAGTAGGAAATTATGGATAGCTGTTTCTAGCCATTTTAACACACATATCTGTGTTGATACTCGTTGACACAGAAAAAAAGTAAAAACTGAAGTGATTACATAGGTTGGGTCGGATTCGAATTATCATTAGAAAGACATTTCTTCTACATGTATATGCTTTGATGTGCCAATGAGTAGGCTGGCTGTTTGGCACATTAAAGTGCATACAAGGCTTCTCTGTACATAGTGAGCAGTAAATTATCTTTACCTATTTTGTTTATAAATTGTTATATCCATTTATATTTAAAACTGAAAAACCTATCTGTTCTAAAATATATTGCTGTACTTTCTTGTGGTTTTGTTTCTAGAATTGGCATCTTCCTAAAGTTTGACTTCAATTTCAAAACCTAGTTCCTAATGCATTATCTCTTTTTTGGTTCTCCGTTCCTTAAGATTTCTTCCACCTTTTTCTACTCTACCAAACTTAGTTGACAATGGAATAAATTATAACCGATGGAGAATAAAAAATGAAGAACAAATTACTGGTAAATTAGCTGATGTTGTTGTAATGGCAGTTAGCCTTTCAAGTAATGAGTGTAGGCATAAGTTTCTTGACACTAGCCTATCTTCAAGATGTTTCACTTGAAAAATCCTGGATCAATATTAGCTTTTGTTGGATAACAAGACTCTTGATGGGCACATGTTTCCACCTCAATTGAAACACATAAACTGATATGGATCTCATGTTCTCAACATCTCCCTGCAAACGATGGTTGCTGATAGATATATGGCTGGCCCTCTCAGTTTTCCTAACTATATGTCTAGGTCTGATTGCATGGTGTACTATCTATGCTACATTAGCTTTCATTGTGAAAATTTTTAGTAAGACATTATTTCATTATATTATCTCTTCAAGCCTTCAAGCTAATTAGTTCAATAATTTAGTTGTTATGAAGTGTGCTTATTCTGTAATATTTAGTGCGCATCTTTGCTTCAATGCTGCTGAGGTCTCGATTGATTGCATAAGTCAACTTTTATGCCTTCGGAGAAAAGCATGATTCTCTTATTAATTCTTTACGCACAAGATATCAGGATCAGGATAACATGTTTCTGCATCTATCTACAGGAAATAAGGCAATTATGCGCTTCTCTTTTAGATCTAAAAAGGGCTTCTGCCGAGGAAATGCGTAGAAGTGTCTATGCTAATTATACAGCCTTCATACGGTGAGTGCATAATTTTTTGGTATGTTTGACAGTTTGTCCCTTTCTACTAGCCAGTTTTCAGCTTCTCTTCTGAGCTGTTTCATGACAACAGTGAACACCAGCATTTAATAATTTATCACCTGTTATTGCTTTTTTTTTTTTCTTTCTTTCTATCCATATTGATTACTGGGGTTTGTAATGCATTTGATTCTCTTCGATTGATGTTCTGCAATGGAGGCAACTGGCCTCTATGCCGGAACTCATTGTGTTCGTTTAGGAAAAAGTGGAAAAAAAAAGAAATCAAAAGACTTCTTGACCTCTTTTCTGCTATACCTAAACAGGGATTAGCACCACCTTTGTTTACTAGCAATCCCACTCTTTTTTCCAGTAGCAGCCACTTCAAAGTTTCCATTCCCATTTGAGATGCTCTCGGCACAAATTAAGCTCCATAGCCTGTAGCTTCCCCTGGCCCAGTCCCATACACAGATCTATAGTGTGTTGAACCAAGACAAGAACACCTGAAACCTTTGATAAATACCTTATAAAGAAAGTTGAACCTCTTCGTAACCTCCTAAAACTTAAAGGCAAATTGAGTTGGAGCAAGGGAAATGGACATGGTAATAGAGAAAGCAACCATTCTGCGCATATGCAAGATCCCTGTCATGAGCACTGATTCTTTGGTCCCTCTCACATGCAGAAACAGGAAGAAATGAAATTGCCTATATATAAATCGCAATAAATTAAAAAGTGAGAATGTATTTTTTCCTAAAGAAGAAACCGGAATTTGTATAAAATGTAAGACAGGAATCAAGGAAGTTGCCTATATGTAAAAAAAAGGTCATTACCCAGTGCTGGTCCCGTAACTACAGGATGCTGGGATGGTTGGATCGGAGATGGACCTAACCTTTGGCTTTTTTGCACAAAGTGGATGCTCACGAGACTCAAACCCGTGTTTTCACGATGGCAGCC
>JAOXJP010000008.1:7230081-7262639 GCA_025762735.1 Platanus orientalis | reverse complement strand
ATCGCTCCATCATACATATCCTTAACTATGTCAATATATCTACTTGAGACCCCTTTTTTATCCAAAACCCACCAAATTATCTCTCTTGGTACTCTTATCATATGCCTTTTGTAGGTCAATAAAGACCATGTGAAAATCTTTCTTCTTTTCTCTATACTTTTCCATCAATTGTCGAAGCAGGAAAATAGCTTCAGTTGTTGATCTCCTAGGTATAAATCCAAATTGATTTTCAGACATTCTCGTTTCACGTCTTAGTCGATGTTCAATCACTCTCTCCCATAGTTTCATTGTATGGCAAGATAGAGAATATATAGATATAAAACAAGTGATGAGAGTCTACCTCTGCTGATGCCCTTTGGTTGGAAATCTGCATTAATCCAGGGCTTTTGGAGGATAAATTAGTACCAACCACGCAAATAGTCACTCTTTTCAGATAAATAAAAAAAGGAATTACCCTTTATGGCAGCATCCCTAATACCAATTAATTTGAAAACCAAATGCCTTACTATGTAAAATGATATAAGTACATTGGGTATTTTGAGAGTGAAGGGTTGTAGTCTCTTTGTCTTTTAATTACATTGGGTATTTATAAAGTGAAGGATTCGTTTTCTTAATTTCTTAGGTGTGATGAGGCCAAATCCGGGTTAAGGGATGGTTGGGTATGGATTTACAACGAAATCTCTGTTTAAGGGGTTGAACAACTCGATTTGTTCTTTGGTTCCTCACAATGGCATCTCGATTCCAAGCATTTCTTCTAAAATTTCCTTTTTTGTTTGGAACTCCAATATGGATAAAATTCTTACTCAATCATTTAAGGAGTAGATGTTGGAACTTGACAAATAGTTGTATCTTGTGTACGATGGAGGAGTCAATGGATCACCTCTATCAACTATTGTATGACGCATAAATGGTGCAGGACAGCTTAGGGGGTTGTTGGTTCCTGCGGATGTGGGCCCATAACATTATGGTAAAACTGGACAGAACTTAAGCAGCATAGAAACAAAGGTTAGGAGTACCTGAATAGATTCAAATTCTTTGGAGAATTAGGTTAGGAACCCATGAATCATTCTCTAAAGTCTCGGGCTGATTAGGCAAGAGAGAGAAGGTGAAATACATAAAAGAACAATACGGGTTCAGATTCTGGAAAATTTGGGCAGATTGGTGAAATTACATAGTATCCCTGTAGATGCGTCAGAAAGATACGGAATTTTGTAGGCTAGTAGATGGGTACGAGATGAGTATGCATGCAAAATTTCAAGTTAAACTGATGATTAAAAGTACATGAAACTTATAAAGGAACAGTCTGCTGCAGAAATTTCAGCAGAATGGGTCTTAAGAACTAGGGTTATCTTAATAGAAAACCAGCAAAATATAGAGATATTTGAAAGGAACTTAGGGCTTCAGATGGCCAACAGATATAAGAAGAAAATCATTTTAAAATGGCTCAGAAATACATATTTTTAAAGGGGGAAATTTTGACTGCATGATAACCTAAAAATACTCAACTGCAGGTGATGCTTGAGCTTGTGATGGCTATGGATTCCAACAACTTATAGTTCCTTGATCTTGATGAGTTCAATCCACATGAAGGGGATGTTAATGGTAGCATAGCAAGTAGATGACAATGGAGATAGATAGAAGAGGAAAGAAAGAAGAAGGAAGAAGAAGAAAGAAGGAGATAGCAAGAAGAAGAAAGAGAGAAGAAGAAACCAATTGGCACTGACTGATTGGGGTTCTAGAGGCACCAACTCATCGGGTTTCTGCATAACACCAGCCGTGAGAGGGAGAAGTAAAAACTTCATTTTTTTTATTCAATATTCCATTGCTAATGCTACACAATGCATGTCGTGCAACCCATAAATAGGCTCACAATCATAAAGAAATTAGACACTTTCTAAATTAGACTCCTAGTCTAATTAGGACTCTTGCTATCCAATACTTTCTAAAATAAAAACAACTACTAAAACCTCTTTTTAGAGGAGGTGTCGACCAGCTTCTAAGAGGGCCCCACACTTGACTTCTTGACTCACTAAATGACAAAAAACATAGGCTATTGACCAATCCTTTTATTCCTAATCTACCTTTGGCTTTAAAGCCTTATTACAAATATTCCCCCATGCAAATAAACCCTTAAACTACCTATGGTATAAAAGCCTTGTTACAATTAGAACCCAGTCCCTAAAAGTCTAAAATAACCTTTGACTTTCACATGCTTTTGAACCTAGCTGATGTAGTACAAACCAAAGGTTACCCAAAATTTGAGGCAGCATACTAAAAGAGTATCAATTCATATAAAAACATGCTCTCAGGCATTACTTCAAATACTTAGAATGCAACAAAGCCTTTAGGCTTCAAGAATAACCTCTATGTTGGTGAAGATTTAAGCAGCAACTTCTAATCGGATGGGCAGGCCCCACTTTAATGGTGCACATTAATCCACAGCAAGCAGACGAGAGAACCAATTCAGCAAACACTCAGGCCTTAAATTAAACACTTAGCATGCATTATTAGCCCCACAGCAGTGTTTATTCAGATATAGTCTGATTTATGTCTTCAACCATATGGAAACAAGAGGGTGAAAGTACTTTGGATTTAAAAGAATGGCAAAGGAACCATTATTAGTGTAGCCGCAGGTGTGGGCATTGTTGGGTTTTGGGTGTTAGTGATGGGGAATCATAGGGAAAGAAGTTTTATGTCAACTGCATGATGTGGGAAGTGTTTTCTTATGGAAATTGAAACAATAACAATAATGTAGGTTGCTGGAAAAAAAATCTGGCAGCAAGAAGAAGGTATTTACTTTTGGTTTTTAATATAAGATTTTTTTTTATGTGGCTGACTGGGTTAAAGGAGGGTTCAGGTTTATATGGATTTGTTGATGGTATTATGTGGAGATTTATGGTATGATATCAGAAGGGATTAAAGGGAATGGGTTATGAGGTGGCCGGCAGCTTATGAGAATGGCATGGAGTGATTTAGTCAAAGTGGAAGATGGAAATGGTATTAAGGTTGCTGATCATGGAAACAACAAGCTTTTATGAAATATAAATCCAGAAAATAAAGAAGAGAAGGAGAAGAAGAAGAAGATAGATGAGTACCTGTGGAGAATCACCTCATCCATGATTTGGGAAATCACCAACCGTGATCCCCAACTTAGGCACCAAAAGCTGGAGAAGAAAGCCCAACTCGTGTAGAGAGGAGAAATCAAAAAGTTTTTATTAATTCCTTCGTATCTGAATAAGGAGGAGGACTCCCCTTTTAAAACCCATGATTAACTAGGGTTCCCTCATTGATTACATCAAAATTAGAAACCAAAAAGAATTAAAAGAGCTAAAATCATCTTCCTCTCTAGGAGTGGTCAACCAAGCCTACATTAGGCTTTATTACATAATTCCAATACTACCCTATATAAAAAACTAGAATACTCTTTACGTCCCTAAATCTAATAATTCATAAAACCATAAATTAAAGAATAAAATCACCATAGACAGAAACAATTGCAATACTCCCCTCTCTAGGAATGGTCATCTTTGCTGGCATCCCAGAAACAGTTGCAGAATTAATCCTGTCAATAGAGAGGGAAGAAGTCATTGAGAGTTGTGGACAGGGAGGGAGATATTGATGATTAAGGAAGAAAATAAGAACATGAAAGAAAAATTCTTTTAAATGGGCTACCTAGTTTGGCTTTATCACTGCTTCTATGTTGTTGATTGTCATGCTAAAAGCATGCCAGCCATTCTCAGGAGCATTTTCATTGGAATAATATGCTTCTGATGATGCCTCAGAGGAATTATGTTTTCCAGCGATGATTGATTGGAGGGGTTTAATGTTTTCCGGCAATGAGGGGTGATAACAAGGTTAGTGGTAGGACCCCATCTTGGTTTGGGCCGCTGTGGGTGGGGTCCCGGCATGATTCCAGAAGGAAAGATTAATTGGGTGCTTATCGAAAACAAGATCTGGATAGAAGGAACACTGGAGGTGGGGTCCAATAATCTCGTAAATCCTACAAAGAGGCAGTTCTTGCAAACATTGAATGGCCTCAACTCCCAAAACCTCGGGTCGAGAACCTCAAGAGGGTAGGTGCTGTGATTTCCTTCCTAAAGGAGGAAGTGGAACATCGAACAACCGAATTGAAAGTGTGCCTTATGGGAAGGGTTGGTTGGCGATAACCCTAGCACCTACGTGCTCTGTCAATGGGGAAGGAGTGTCTAGAAGATGGAGGGAAATTACAAGTCCGAAGAATGGCAAAGGGATTATTCTTGTTTTCTTTTCCATCCGCAATGGAGGCTGACCAGGTTTTGCGTGAAGGAATTAGGGCCTGACAAGGGGGAGGTCTGATGCTTGATGTGTGGCATCCAGTCGTAGGGTGCCATCATATAGAAGAGATGACGAAGGAACCGGCTGGGTGTGGGGCTATGGACTTCCATCACACTTATGGGGGTTGTCAACGTTCCAAAACATGGGGGATCTCTATAGGGGATTGATTGAAGTAGATCTCCCTGACCCTGAGTCAATGGAGTGGGTTAAAATGAGTGTGCCGGCCGGAAAGAGCACCGAAGTTCATCTGGGTGTCGGATGGGACCTTAGCGTTTAAGGCGGAGCTATGGAAGAAGAAATTGCCGGAATTTGTTCCCATGCCAAATCTCACAGTGTTAGGAGAGGTGAGAGACCGAAATTTTTCCGGTGAGGCTAGCGATCCATACAGAGGAAGCTATAGAAGGCGGGAAACCAAGAAGATTTCAAAATTTGAACAGAGGGGAAGGGGAGGGGTACGACATCAGGATGAAAGAATGGGAGGCAGAACGAAGGAGAGGAGGCACTGGGGTTAGGTCGAATCGGCACAGGCGGACTGGGGTCAAGGGTGTCAGTCTAGTTATGGACCATCGGCTCAGGACTAGACCCAGAGTGGTGACTTAAAGGCTTAATTAAGATGGGCAAAAAATGAGGCCAAGTCTAGGAGTGGAAGCTCGACTAGCTGTGGGCTAAATTTTAGAGGGTGGAGATATGGGCCCTTCCATAGAGATAAATCTTTAATGAGGGGCTCGACTCAAGCTAAGGGCTCCTTATATTCTGTGGAGCTCAATAGGAAGTTCAGAAACATGGGATATAATCGACAACCACTGCCCAACGAAGGTCGAAGGGTTGATAGCAACGACGATCGCTTGGATGAAGAAGGATACCCCTGGCTGAAGGAAGGAAACGAGAATCTCTGTCAAGACTCTAAGGGGCAGAAAAGTAAGCGTGGCAAGATAGGAGAGAGGAAGGGAGATTGGAGAGGCAAGGTTTTGCACGACAGTCGTCCAGCGTCGGAGAAGGCTTCAATGGATATAGGGAAGCCGACAGGTGGAATTGTGATTAGGGAACCTACTGACATAAATATTGAGCAAAGGCCTTATATGGTTCCAGGCGAAAAAGGGAAAGGAAAGATGGCTCCAGCTCCCTCGAATGATGAAGAGGACCTGGAATGGTGTGTAAGAGAGGACTTGGATAGTCTACAGTCAAGCATGAATCATTTCGACTTTGGAGTGGGTTGCAGTAGGTCTCGTTCAGGTGAGGACTTTCGGGAGGCTGAAAGTTATAATGCCGGCTTGGTAAGTGAAGTTATAATGCGTCTCTGTGATTCCATTAAGGAAAGGGCCTGAAACTGAGGAGTTTGAAGAATGGGCACCAGTGTTTGATGCAGAGCCTATATTTATGCTACCTCCTCCTTTATCTTCGAAGTGGGTTTTCAAAAAGGTGGCCGAGGTTAAGAGGAGGTTGGAATACACATTTCAGGAAATGGAACACCATATGGGGGACTTCTTTCGGGAAATCGAAAGAAGACAAAGCTGGAGGCCGACTTTTAGTGTAAAGCAACCTCAAAAAGGAAAGCATTTTAGGGAGTTAAAAAAACTTCATTTAGAGATAAACTATGAAGGAGGGTGTAAGGGAAGGAGGAAGAGGAGAGGAAGGAGGGGAAGGTCTCGACAGACATTCAATGATGATGAAAGCCATATGTTCTTGGAATATTAGGGGACTCGGGAGGGAGGAGAAGCGATGGGGACTGAGGGAGCTGTTGAAACATTGGAAGGTGGATCTCATCACTTTGTAGGAGACCAAAGTTCAATCTGTCAATAGGAAAATAATGATGGATTTGTGAGGTAAAAAACCTTTCAAATTCGTCCACAAGCCGGCCAAAGGGAGATTGGGAGGTATCTTGGTGGCCTGGAATTCTAAAGTGATTGATGTGTTTGATGTCCAGATTGGAGATTTCTTTGTTTCAGTTTTATGCAAAAACAAGGAAGATGATATGGTTTGGGCGGGCTCTTACAGGTGTTTACGGGCCATGCGATCATGTTGACTTTGGTAAGATGAGGGAAGAACTAAGCAAGTTGGTTAATGATTGGAAAGTCCCACGGTCTCTTGGTGGGGACTTCAATGCAATTTGCTTTCCAGTGGAGAGACTTGGAAATAACCGAATGACCAACCAAATGTGGAGTTTTAACAACTTTATCAATGATCATGGGTTGATTGACCTTCCTCTCACTGGGGCAAAATATACTTGGACTAACAACCAACAGAGGAAGGCAAGTAGCTGATTGGACAAATTTTTGTTCACTGCGGATTGGATGGACAAAGTGCCAGTGAAAGTTCAAGATGCCTTACCTAACTTGGGATCTGATCATACTCCAGTTTTGCTACGGATAGATCATATTCCTTCAGGGCCTCGTTCTTTTCAGTTTGAGCTCATGTGGTTAGAAATACCGGGTTTTAAGTAGAATATAAAGAAATGGTGGGAGGAGATAAGGGTAGAAGGGACACCCAGCTTCACGCTTAGCCAAAAGCTTAAAATTTTGAAAGATAAAATTTTGAAGTGGAAAAAGAACTTTGGGTGCATTGAAGCTAGAAAAAGGGTTTGCTTGGATAAGATGGTGACTTTAGAAAGGAAGGAGATGTTGGACACATTATCACAAACTGAAAATCTCACAAAAATGGAAGCTACCAATGAGTACAACCGGTTAAGAATGGAGGAAATATCATGGAGACAAAAATCCAGAGCGACTTGGTTGAGGGAGGGTGACCGAAATATCAAATTCTTTCACAAAGTGGTCGACATGAGGTGTTCAACTAATACAATAAGTAAACTCCATATGGAGGGGGGATGGGTATATGATCAAAGAAGGATCCGTGAACACATTAAGCAATTTTATTATAATTTGTACACAGAACCAATGCCTCATAGGCCTGTGTTGAATGGTGTTGATTTTGAGGTGATCACCGAAGAGATGCAAAGATGGCTTGAGAGATTTTCTTGAAGAGGAAGTAAAAGCTGCATTAGATAGTTTGGAGGAGGATAAGGCTCCAGGCTCGGATGGGTTTCCAACTAAATTTCTTAAGGTGTTTTGGGATGTTTTGGGCAAGGAGGAAATGACAATCTTAGGGGCTTTTCACTCTCATGATCAATGGTGTCGAAGTCTGAGTGCAACTTTTATTTTCTTTATTCCGAAGAAGAAAATTCCGACTGAGATAAAAGATTTTTACCCATTAGCCTAGTGGGTTGTATTTACAAACTTCTGGCCAAGACCCTCACATTGCGTCTTAAGTCCATGCTTCAACAAATTATTTCCCCTTCTTAGAATGCTTTTATCTCGGGCAGACAGGTATCAGATTGTTCTCTCTTGGCTAACGAATGCATTGACGCCATGCTTAAGAGTAGGCAAATAGGGATCATTTGTAAAATAGATATGGAGAAAGCTTATGACCATGTTAATTGGGCATTTTTGGATTGGGTTCTCCATCAGATGGGCTTTGGAGTGAAATAGAGAAACTGGATGAAGATTTGTGTGTTCTCTCCCTCATTTTCTGTTCTGGTGAATGGATCTCCCAAAGGGTTTTTCAAAGGGAGTAGAGGTCTCAAGCAAGGAGATCCTCTTTCTCCCTATCTATTTATTATGGCAATGGATTTATTGGGCATAATGATTTTGAAAGCAGAAGAGGTGGGGCTATTAGCAGGGTTCTCTCCTTCTGAGAGTGGGCCTTCGATTCCCCTCATTCAGTTTGCAGACGACTCTTTATTTTTGATTAAAAATGATGTGGAGTATATGAAGAACTTGAGAGGTATTTTTCTTATCTTGGAGGGAATTACAGGGCTGAAAGTTAATTTGAGTAAATCAACTATCACTGCTGTTGGCAAAGTCTTGAACATTGAGGAATATGCTTCTGGTCTTCGATGCTCGGTGGCCCCCCTTCCGATCAATTATCTCGGTCTCTCGCTTGGGGCAAAGTCTAAATCTAAATCTATATAGAGTCTGATGGTTAAGAGGATGGGGAAGAGGCTTTCAAGTTGGAAATGTAGATATCTCTCTAAAGGGGGCAAGCTAGTTCTACTGAGAAGTGTATTATCAAATCTGCCAATTTATTTCCTATCTATCTTCAAAGCTCCAATGTTTATTGTGAAGCAGATTGAAAGAATTCAAAGAGATTTTCTTTGGAATTCTGATCATGAGTAGAGGAAGATTAATTGGATAAGTTGGGATACAGTTTGCAAGCCTTTGGGCTACGGGGGTTTAGCCATTCGTTCAGTGCAAAACACCAACATAGCACTTCTCAACAAATGGCTTTGGAGATTTGACATTGAGAATTAGGCATTATGGAGACGGGTGATTGTGGCGAAGTATGGTGAGGATCGGATGGGATGAACTAGTGGGACGCCTCAAGGACTTGTAGGTTGTGGGGTTTGGAATTGAATTAGAGAAGGGACCAAATTGTTATCTAGGTTCATCAGATTCAAAGTAAATAATGGAGAAAAGATATTATTTTGGCATGATCCCAGGTGTGCATATGAACTTCTTAGTAATTTATTTCCAACTTGCTATAGTGCTGCTGGGTGCAAGTGGGGATCAGTTAGAGATCATATGATCCAAATCAGAGTGTGGTACTCATGGAATATTCAACCGAGAAGAAACCTAAAATGACTGGGAAATTGAGAAGATGGAGCATTTATTGGACCGCCTAGAAAGGAGTCATCTGGGTGATATGAACAAAGATGATGAGAGAGTATGGCTCTTGGATGAAGATAAAGGTTTTTCGGTCAAAACAATGTATGAGGGTCTCCGCATTTCTACCCTAATCTCTCTTCCAATCAAGTTTATTTGGAACCCCCATTTGCCTTCCAAGATCTCCTTCTTTATGTGGGAACTATGGTGGGACCGAGCCCCAACACTGGATAACTTAATTCATAGGGGCTTGATTAGCCCGAACTGGTGCTGCATGTGTCTTCTGGTGCTGCATGTGTCTTTTGGAGGGAGAGTTTTCGGGACATTTATTTTTACATTGTCCGAGCATCATTCTCCTGTGAAACCACTTTATATTGCGTTTTGGGATATATTGGAGTCAACCGAAATCCCTTCAGAGCTTTTTTCATTGTTGGCCGCACCAATTTGGTAGAGGTTGTAGTAAGTTGGGAAAGGACATTTGGAAGATGATTCTGGTGGCTTTATGTTGGTCCATCTGGGAAGAGAGAAACAAAAGAATTTTTGAAGGCACATCAAATCCATTCAGGAAATTGATGGACTCGGTCCTTGCTAGATTATATGATTGGTCAGTCTTCGGTTTAGGAGGCGACTACCCTTCTTACCGAGAGTGGCTCTTCGACTGGCATTCTTATATCCGTATGGCGTAGAAGAGACTTGTTTGTATCCTTTTCGTTTTTCTCCTTTTTTGTAGTGCTTAGCCTCTTCTGGCTGCTAGCATGTCTCATGCTTCTTTGTATATTTCTGTTTTTATATATTACTTGTTTCAAAAAAAAAAATCACCATAAAAGCTCCAAAACAACATATAGCCTTCTCCCTTTTTAGTTTCCCACGTATCCCACCATGGCCCTCAGATGTGGACCCCACTAGGCCCATGTGTGGGTCCCACCTTGTCTCCCATGTCCTCGTCAAACCCTCTTGTTTGAAAAAACTTGACCTCGAGTTTTATAAAGGGAAAGAATCAACATCTTCGGAGAACTCAAATTAATCAACCACAATTCATATCCTCCAATAATTAGATTGTGATGTAATCCCGTCGTCTTGAATACATTTGATATAGGAAAGAGCGTATAGTATAAGTCATCTATCATCTGAGAAAGAGTTGGTAGCGGAAAAATCTTATAATACTCTTTTGTCTAAACTGGATCAATGATTTCAGAGATCATCACAAAATCCTAGATTGGTGAGTCTATAAAAATGGGTTGAATCTCGCTCTGAACTAGAGCTAGAACCTCATCAGGTGACTGGACACAAACTGGGGCAGCAATACAGTACGCATTTATACTCATAAGTCATAAGACTCATAACTGGTTGCTCAGGTAACGCATCATGAGTCATATAAGCATACTCCGCACTATCGTCTTCATCTATAACCTATTCTTCAGTGTCTTGTACTTCTACCTTTGACTTTTCTTCCACACTTGGTATCTCATCATTATGTACCACAACCTCAGACTTAGAACCATCAACCTCTTCACTTTTCTTTTATTTCTCATGTTGACACTTGCAAAGGTATGCTAGAATCTTATTTGACAATTCTTGAGTAGTGTATACCAAATCAAGAGACCTTACTTGGAAGTTATAGTAAACTCTCCAATCACAAATCCATAGTATACTAATGGTCTGGTTAAAAGTAGCCTTCTTCTCACTTAACCATTTCTTTCCTAGGATTATTTGGTAATCCTTTAGTTTGGGTTCATATAAGCAACATTCAACACTATCAATGTAGTATCCTTTATTCCCAAATTAGACAACAAAGAGACCATCCCTATGATAACAAAATGATCCTGTCTTTGGATGTATAGTAAGTCTCAGCCATGTCATATGAAATATAATTAGCCTCATATTGATCACTAAGTATGACCACAATACACTTTCCATGAGGGAAAGTGAAGGGGTACTTTGACTGTGTAACCCATTATTCTTCACATCATCTAGTGTAGGGTAACTAGAATTGGATCAGCAGCAAGCAATAGTCAATGATTCCACTTCAGCCCACACTATGGAAACTGGTGCAACAGCTCTCTGAAAACCCAAAGACTTGACTCTGAGTAGTATGATATAAAACAGGCCCCACATGTAACTTAGAATAACAAATGGTTATGCTCTTGATCATCCTTCCTTTACAAACTCATGTAGCTCAATGCATGAGGCTTTAGAGACCCATAGAAAAAATCAGGCCATCAGTATCACCTTGATCTTGATAGGGTGTAGACATAACAACCAGCTATTACTTCACTAAGTAATGCACGTGTGATAGGTACTCGAACAGCCACGTATGGAGATTTCACTTGAACACCAATCAGTAATTCACAAAGATTCCCTGTGAAAAGTTTGTAAACCTGAGCAGCAGTACCTTCTTGAATGATTAGCTCCTAAAACAAGTGATTCCACTCACCCACAACAACTATCACATGTAAAGTTGAATGCATCAATGCACTTAGACAATTTGACAAACACTTTGAGTGCACAATTTTCCACCCTGAAATCAGCATCACAAGGGGGATATAACTGGTCTTCAGGTCAGGCTAATCAAGATCAAATGGAACGTGTTACTGCTGTATAAAAATCCACTCCCGTACATTGAATAATCAGCCAAATTGTTGATTGATTAATAAGTGAATCCTTTGTGATAACTTGTAATCTGATATAAGAAATCTTTCTTAAGACTCCCAAGGATTCCAACTAAATGGAATAAATTGCAACCTGGTTCTGATACCAAAATTTATGTAGTACGCAAGCTCTTGGATCTTAGATAACTGAATACAACCAGAAGACCTGGTGTGGGTAATCACCTATCTCACAATCCCTTGGACATCACCATCCTTAGTTTTCAAGCTAGGCACAAGAACTTGAAAGAGAGAGAAGTTCCACTCATTAAGAGAAAACCCATAAAATTGTATTCATCATAGTATAATCAAAACAATAGGGGGGCGGTAAATTATTAAAAAAAACGCTTTAAAAAAAAACTTTCCAATTTTAGAAAAGACTCATTTTCGTCACTTGCTAATATCCCCTTAGTATTTTTGCCATAACTTATCTAAATCACACTGGATTCTCGAAATCTTGGTCTCATTGGAAAGGTAACTGAATAACCTTTCAAATGACACCAAAATCAAGGCCAAGAAGACAAGTTTTGACCTTAGAAAACTTGGGTTAAAAGTAAGTGACATGATTACAACTTAAAACTCTTATTAACAATAATCCAACTCAAATAAAGACTCTAATCAACAACTTCGACTTCAAATTATGTACTAATGATGTTCCTCCATGTGTATTCTCATGTGGACCCCACCAAGAGGCATGTGGGCTCCGTGCGGTCTTGCATGTCTGCATCATTAGCCCTCTAGGGTGGGACATATAGAAGTCTTTTTATGTTGGCTGCATTAATAAAGTTTTGGGTTTCTTTTTCGCTCAACTCAATGTTTTATGGACCTTCCCAAACCATTTCGAAGATCTCATCTTGGGTTGATGGATAAGGGATTTGGAAGGTATTCCGAAGATCATTTGGCATTTGCTGTTAGGGGCCATTTGCTAGGGTTTGTGGTGGAGAGGAACAATAGAACTTCGAAGATAAGTACTCATCTCCTGAGATTCTTTATGCTTGAATCTGTAGGTCTTTTTTTGATTGAGTCTTTACTTTGCTGATTTTGAGGAGTTTGCTTGGCACTCCATTTGGAGTGAAATTGTATACTTTTTGTTTCTTTTGCTTTGCTATTCACCGTCCTAGTGGATCTGTTTGTTTAGCTTGTTTCTCTTTGAATAAATTCTTATTTTACCTCCCTTAAAAGTTAAAAAGAAAAGAAAAGAAAAACTACAATGAGAATTTGGAATCTTTTCGAAGTTCCAAGTTGTACTTCTAATCCTTAGATAATCACTTTCTAGATCCTAGTCTACTACAAAATCCTTTAAGTAACTATAATTGGACTTCATAATAGAAATTATCCTAAAACCATTACAAGTCAAATTCTAAAAGTAAATGTGAAATTAATTTGGAAATTAAACTAATGAGTCAATTTCTAGAAATACAAGATTCAAACTTTCCAATACAAAATAAAACTTGAAGAATATAATGCACACCATGGACTAGTAGTCTTGTACCCTATCCATAGATCCAGTCTGAACTTGCTCTAATTATATTTGGATTGTACTATCTTGGGCTTGCTGGAAGCTAATTGAATCAGTTTTCTGACAATACCACAATCAAGGCATGAAATATTTTTTAACATAGGTTAAGTGATCACAAGATTGTGATCCCATGTGGCATGGGTCTTGATCCTTTGCTCAGATTGTGGTGGTCCATCCTTGCTCCAGTGTAATGGTTCCTGTGTCAAACCCCTAGGCTTGACGGAAGTTATTTTATTGAAGTTCCAGTGTTGAAATCTCAAACCAATCCTCCATATATTCCATGCAGGCTCAAGTTCTCTCATGTTATGGTAAATACATAATCATAGTATTTACATTGTTATTCCCATCTTTGTTTTCATATTTTTATTCTTTCTTCAACTAAGGATGATTGTTAGGCTATTGGCACTCCAAAAAACTTTGGTAGCAATGGGTTCATAGCCTCTTATTTGTGACCTGAGTACTGAAGAGGGAATGTGTGATCTTAAGTTTTGCAGAAACTTAAATGATTAGAAGGTGGAGGAGTTGGTGATTCTTCTTGGTCATATAAGAAGCTTAAGTCCTAATCATAGGGTTCGGGACTAAAATTGGTCTAAGGATAAAAAAGGACAATTTCTGTTAATTTTTTTTTTTTTTGCCGATGGAAAGATCGTCTAGGTGCCCGTTTCCCCACAAGAACATTTGGTGCAAAGGAATTCCTCCAAAGTGGCTTTCTTCCTTTGGAGTTCCATTTTGGGTAAAATTCTCACTATGACCACTTAAAAAGGACTGTGGAATTTAGCAAACAGATGTGTTTTGTGTTACTCAAAGGAAGAATTGGTGGATCATTTGCATTGTGTGTTTACTTGTCAATTATGGAGTTCCTTCCTTGACCATTATGGGGGGTGGTATGAGTTTTCTTGCATGACCTTTGTAGTCTCTTCTTTGGTTGGAGTCTTTTGGGATTGGAGGAGACCTCTAAGACGGTGTGGAGCTTTCCTCCTAGAGCTCTTTGCTGGAATGCGTGGAAGGAGTGAAATAGGAGAATTTTTGAGAATAAAATTGCCTCCCTTGTTGATCTTCGTGTCTTGATCTATGGTTCTATTCATGACTGATGTTCAATTAGGATGGACTTCGACGTGAACCGGTGGTACTTTTTGTGAAGACTCTTGAGAAACTCTCAAAGGACACAAATAGAAGTTATCCTATAAAGACTAAAAGACTTGAGTTTAAAACTTAAATTTGAATGTAATTAAAAAAAAAAGGTCCCGACTTCTAGAAATAAAACACTCGGAAACACAAAATAAATCTCCCAAAAAAGAAAGAATTCTAGTCCAATGAGGGTCTCCTCACACGAGGTAAAACTTTTCAATGTCAGATTTGAATCACTTAACACCCATATCCCATAATCTTTTTTGAAAGCTGATATATCATGTCAGGGCAGCCTCATTGGATTTGGACCTAAAAAAGAGATGTCATCATGAACCTTGATGACGTCTCATCCCAACTCACCAAGATGGTCCTCTGGTTGCCCTCAGTATGGAATCTGCAGTTGGATCCCACCGGCACCAAGATAGTAAGGAGTGTTGGTGTGGCGTTGGCCTACACCCCTCCAACACTTAAGTTAGTCTTCCTATTTTCCTCCAAAGAAGTATGATCTTGGGAATTTTCAGTGTTTCTTGCTTCCCTTTCTCACTACTCTTTCCTTCCTTTTATAGATAGGCCCCTTTACGGTTATGAGTTAGTTACCTCAAGATTTGCTCGGCCACGTGACACAGAGGGGAATATTCTAAGTTTGTTGAGAGGTTGACATAATAAATGTGGCGGGTTGGCATTGTTAGAGCCCTCGCATTGCTCCATAAGTCCAACTATCTCATGCTTGAAGTGGTCGGATCCTTCGAACCCGCGTGTCGGTCGTCTATTTTTATTGATTATTTATTATTAATCCTTAGTCCGGTGTATGCTTTTGGGCGCTGAGTAACTACTAGAGTTGTCATGCTCTCTTCAAAGTGGTCGGCTAGGTTGCGGTCGGTCCAATACTCGGACGACCCTGTCATCGGTTGTCGTCGGGTGGGCATTTAGGCTACGTGTTTGAGCAAAGAGGTGTCACCTAACAGATTGGTTGGACTTAGGTGGTTTACTTGGTTGGTTAACTCGGGCCTAATCCCTTGTCATCATCGCCCCCCCATTCTCAAGTCTTGTCCTGAGCGGGCATTAGGAATCCGAAGGGTCACCCGAGATGATTTCTATGCCGTTGCCTCAGTTTCGCTTTTATCGAGCCCCACACCATTAATGGCAATACGACACGACACGACACGTCACATTGGCTACTGTTTCTCCACGAGTCGCGTGCTTATCCAACGACATGGGATGATTTAGACGATCCAACGGTTGCTGATGATCTGGGAAGCTTATAAAGATGCACCTTTGGCCCTCTTGAACCCCCCATTTGCATTCAAAGCCTTCCTGGAGTAGTGTTCTTGCTGTGCTTAAGCATCCGTGTTGCTAGTCGGAGCGTTCGCCGGGAGGTACTTACTACCTTTCATACCCTGTTTTTTCCTTTCCCATAGATAAATCTCTCTTTCTCTCCTTTGTTTTTCCTTATTGTTACTTTCATCCTAAGGTACACCTCCGTTTTGCTCCACCTCCACCCTCTTTTTTTTTACATTGTGGTCAGATCGTTATCCTTTAGAGCCTCTACCCCTCTTTCTCGGTGTCTAACCCTGGATCCTACCGAGGCTTCGTTAGGTTTTCACTTAACCCACTTGTGCTACTACCTTCGTACCCGTTAGTGTCCACCCGATTTGAGTGTCTTGGGGTTCGAATCCTTTTTCCTAGGTCGTGTCCTCGACGGGGTTTTAAAAATCCTTGGTCCCTCTGTATGAGTACCCAGTCTAATTCCTCCAAGTCTGTCATGACTTTAGATGCTAACCTGGTCAGGGAGGATACTCCTGATTCGGCTTAACCCTCAGAGCCTGTTAGGTGGTCCCGTTTTTCCGATATTCCGTATGCCACTAAGGGCATTTCGTCGACCTTACCTAAGTCCCGACTTAAGGATTTGCGGCAAAATTTTCAAATTCCAGAGTCGGTTAGTCTGAGAGTTCCTGGTCCTGATGAGTGGGCTTATACTTGTCTCGCTGACGAAGTCTCTGTCTTTGAGTGAACACTAGAAGTTGGCCTTTGCTTTCCCATTCTTATGCTTGTTTGTCAACTTCTAACCCACTTCTATCTCGCCCCAGACCAAATCATGCCTAACAGGTAAAGGATTTTGATCGCGTGCATGGTGTTATGGCCTACATGCAGTGGCAATCAGGATCATCTGACTATCCTTGAATTCTTTTACTGTTATAAGGCAGTGGAGCTACATTCAGGGTGATGGTACTTTACTGCTCGGACCCTAGACCGAGCTCTAATCACCGGTCTTCCAACTTCGAATAGAGGTTGGAAAAATAAGTTTTTCTTTGTTTCCAAGAACGGATGGGAGTCCTGCTAGTGGGAGGCGCTTGTCGACCGAATCCACATTGTCGCCAAGATTTGGGGGGAGCCACGTAGAGCAAGTAACTTTCGATCATAGTTTTCCTTATCCATTTTTCGCTCAGTCTGGCTAACTTCTGTCGATTTTTTTTGTAGTCTTGGCCAAGCGTCCGTTGTCAAAGGCTGAACTCACAAGGTTGGACCATTACACATTCAGTCCGGGATTACTCTCTGCTAGTGAATCCCGAGTTCCTTTCTTATCTGTTTGGCCCTAAAACCCTTTCCTCCGGGCCCTCTATAGTGCCTATCGGTCAGTAAGATTGTTCATACATAATTTCCTTCAATTTCAATTTTTTTATCATATATTTTCTGTTTTGTTTATGACATATGTGGCTTCTCTTTATAGATATGTCTGCTGGACCATCAAAGGCTTCTTTGGCGAGGGTCTCCTCTAAGAACCCTGTTGGCAACTCACACAAGCGGCTAAAATTTTCCCACTAATGCTTGGCCGAGAAAGCGAAGCTGAGCAAGGTTTCAACCACAGTCGGTACTCCAGCTGCTCTGCCTTTTTCTTCCATTGTTGATCTCAAGGCGGCGTTGGATGCTGTTCCCTCCTTTGAGGAGTGTGTGGCCGACCTTCCTTTATACGCTGCAGGAGGATCTTTCATTAAGGGCAAGGAGAAGGCCCTCCCGTCCCTACTTGCTGATGAAGACTGTGTGATTGCCCACCTTCACTCGGTGCTCTCCGATGGTGATGTGGAGAGTTTCAATGGCCTCAGCTCGAGCGCCCTGGCCAAGAGCACTTTCTTTGACCTCGGGAATGTGGACTTTTCCTTTCAGTTGTCCGTTTATATATTTCTCTATCATTAGTTATTTGTTACTGAACGTCTCTTAATTTATTTGTAGGTGTTGACGAAGGTGGCGGCTCTCTCGAGTCGTCAACTCGGTTCAGACGCTTATGTCAGCGAGCTTTGGAGGAAGCTGTCTGAGGTTGACATTGACCGGTCGGCACTGGCAAGGAAACTCGTCGAGGCTAAGAATAAACTGAAGGGTACTAAGGCTACCCTGGAGGAGGTCCGAGACCAGTTCAAAGGGAAGAAGGTTGGGGCCGCCGTGTTGTAGAGGTCCTTGGACGAGCTGAGGGCCGACTGAGAGGCGGAGAAGGAGAAGGTTGCTGTGGAGGGGGTCGTTGCCTATCAACAGTTTGACGCCTTTGACGATTCGACTGTGGAGTTCTTCATAAGTGGGTTCGAGACCCTTCGTTGCCGGATTCTACGGGTGCCACCCGAACCTTGACCTCTCAGTGTTCAAGGCCGACGCCGAGTCTGAGTCTACTGGGCCTGAGGCAACAAAAGGAGATGACAAGGGAGAGTTGGAGAAGGATGACACAACCTCCTAAGGGTGAGGCTACTTCTTTCTTCCTTTTTTATGTATATGCAGGCCAAGGCCCCTTTTTGTTTCTTCTTTCTGTGGGCCGAGGGACTTTTGTTATGCCAACTCAATCAATACACATCTTTTTCAATACAACGTGATGGTTCTCGTAATTATAAATCTATAGATCATCCTTTATGCGCTCCAGTAGCTCTCGGGATTTGTTATGAATCGTTTAGTGGGATTAGACTTGCACGACTAGACTTAGCCCCTTTTTTTATTCCACTCTAGGTCTTTGTCGTAGAGTGTTTTTGTAGACTAAGGGTTGTTTCGTGGGACTTGGTCCATTTTTCGACACCATTCGGAATCTTAGTTGTAGAATGCCTTTATAGACCAATGGTCGTTTTACTGGACTTAGTTAATTTTTTCGACATCGCTCGGGGTCTTAGTTGTAGAACTTTTTTGTAGACCGATGGTCATTTTAGTAGACTTGGTCCATTTTTCCGACACTGCGTAGGGTCTTAGTTGTAGAACGCCTTTGTAGCCCGATGGTCATTTTACTGGACTTGGTCCATTTTTTCGACACCGCTCAGGGTCTTATTTGCAGAATGCTTTTGTAGACCGAGAGTCGTTTTACAGGACTTGGTCCATTTTTCTGACACCGCTCAGGGTTTTAGTTGTAGAACGCCTTTGTAGACCGATGGTCATTTTATTGGACTTGGTCCATTTTTCTGACACCATTTGTGGTCTTAGTTGTAGAACGCCTTTGTAGACCGACGGTTGTTTTATTGGACTTAGTCTATTTTTTCAACACCTCTCAGGATCTTAGTTGTAGAACACTTTTGTATTACATATGATAGTAGATAAATTTATTGTTTCATAGTCACAATTACATGCCTATTGGTAATACCTTCTCAGGTGTTCAACATTCCATGGTTGAGGTAAGGGCTTTCCTTCCATGGTCTTCAGGTAGTAGGTGCACTTTCGTGCAGACTTGGTTACCCGATAGGGCCCCTCCCAGTTGGGTCCCAACTTGTCATCACTTGGGATTTGTGTTGTTGTGCTTACCTTTCGGAGAACTAGGTCTCCGTTGTCGAAGCCCCTCGGGCGGACCTTGGCGTTATGATACTTTATCATCCTCTACTGGTATGCCGTCATCCGGAGGGAGACTTCATCTCTTTTTTCCTCGAACAAGTCTAGGCTCAATCATAGCTCTCTCTGCCTGCTCGGTCTGTGGTCTTTGAGTCCTCAGGCTTGTCACACCAATTTCCACGGGTATGACTGCTTCGTTGTTGAAGGCTAAGGCAAAAGGCGTTTCTCCCGTGGGGCTCCTCAGAGTGGTTCTATAGGCCCACAGGACCCTCGGTAGCTCGTTGACCCATTGTCCTTTCAATGCTTCTCGTTTGGTCTTGATTATCTTTAATATAGTTCTATTGGTCACTTCCACTTGACTGTTTGTCTGGGGGTGCGTTGGGGAGAAAAAGTGGTTCTTAATGCCTAACTGAGAGCAAAATTCTTAGAAGTGCTTGTTGTCTAATTGTTTCTCGTTGTCTGTGATTATTAGCCGTGGTATTTGAACCGACATATTATAGATTTCCAAACGAAGTCACATATATTGCTTTCAGTGATTGTTACTAATGCCTCAGCCTCTACCCACTTGGTAAAGTAGTTGACGACCATGACGAGAAACTTCTTTTGTCTCTTTGCCAAGGGGAGAGGACCCACAATGTCTATCCCCCATTGAGCAAAGGGCCATGGTCCCGTGATGGACGTGAATTCTTTTACTGGCTATCGAGAAATGTTGGCGAACCTTTGGCAGTTGTCGCACCTTCGAATAAGGTTTGTCGAGTCAGACTGCATAGTCGGCCAGTAGTACCCTGCTCTGATAAGTTTGTGAACTAGCAACCAGCTGCCTGAGTGGTTTCTGCATATCCCTTCGTGAACTCTCATGGCGTAGTTGGCTTCGGCTGGTGACAGGCATCTTAAGTACGACATGGTGAAACTTTGCTTGTAGAGGACGTTAGTTATCAATGTATACTGGCTGGCTCAAAGTTTGACTTTCCTGGCTTCTCCTCGATTTGGCGGGAGATCTCTTGTTTTGAGAAATTGCATGATTGGAGTGCTCCAGTCGTCTTCGGGCTCGTTTGTGCAAGCACGGATGCTTATCTCATTCCCCCTACTAGGTTTGATGGGGCGGCTCACTGGTAGTCGACGCCTCGTCACATATCATCGGATGCCAGTCGGGCCAGTCAGTTTGTATGCTCGTTCTTACTTCTGTGGATGTGTTGGATCTTGAATTTTTCAAATTAAGATATGAGTTCCTTCACCCGAGTCAGGTATTATTGCATCCGGTCTTCTTTGGCCTTATACTCGCCAATCACCTGCCCTTCAACCAGTTTGGAGTTGGTGTAGATGATAATGTATTCAGCCCCTGCTTCCTTTGCAGCGTTCAGACCGGCGATCAGTGTTTCTTATTCCGCTTCGTTGTTTGTCGCCTTAAATCCGAGTTAAATCGCATATTCGATCTTGACCCCATCGGGAGTAGTTAGCAACAGCCCAACCCCGCTAGTTGAGGCGGTGGAAGATCCATCCACGTGCAAGGCCCATTCTTACTCTGGGGAATCTCTCATTTGACTCTGCGGGCATCAATTTTTCCAAGAAGTCTGCGAGTACATGTCCTTTAATAGCGGTCTTCGATCGGTAATTGATGTCGAACTCGCCCAACTCTGCAGCCCAGTTGATCATTCTTTTTGATACTTCTGGTTTCTGTAACACTGCTCTCAGAGGTGGGTCAGTCAGCACTACTATGGGATGAGTCTGGAAATAGGGTCTGAGCCTTCTCGTCGTGGTTACGAGCAAGTATGCCAACTTCTCTAAAGGTGGATATCTTAATTCTACTCCACGGAGGGCTCTGCTGACATAGTATACTGGCGTTTGATTGTGCTCGTCTCGAACCAAAATTGAGCTCATTGCTACCTCTAACACCGCTAAGTACAAGTACAAGTCCTCTCCTTGTGTTATCTGATCGGGACTTGGTAGACATGCCAGGTGTTCCCTGAGGTCCTGAAACGATCGGTTGGCATATTCCGTTCATTCAAATCCTTTCTTCAAAAGGTGAAAGAAGGGGAAGCATTTGTCCGTGGACCTTGAGATGAATCGGCTGAGGGCCGCCACCCTTCTTGCTAGTTGTTGCACTTTTTTAGTAGTCCGCGGTGGCTTCAGGTTTAATATAGCTCAGACTTTCTTAGGGTTAGCCTTAATTCCCCTGTGAGAGACCATAAAGCCGAGGAACTTTCCTGTTGACACTCCGTAGGCACACTTGACAGGGTTGAGCTTCATTTGGAAACTTTCGAGTGTGTAGAGAGTTTCTTTCAGGTCATCTATGTGCTTCTCGGCTTCCATACTTTTCACTAACATGTCCGCATAAACTTCCACATTTCTCCCAATCTGTGCCTCAAACACTCTATTCACCAATCTTTGATAAGTGGCCCCGCATTCTTCAACCTAAATGACATGACCTTATAGTAGTACGTACCTTGGTTATGAATGATATCTTCTTCTGATCTTTCTTCTCCATTCGTATTTGGTTGTAGTCGGAGAATGCGACCATGAAATTGAGTAGGGCATGCCTGGAAGTAAAGTAAACCAACGCATCTATTCTCAGTTGTGGAAAGTTGTCTTTAGGGCAGACCTTGTTGAGGTCGGTGTAGTTTACACACATCCTCCATTTAGTGTTGCTTTTTTTAACCAATACCACGTTGGTAATCCAGTCGGGATAGATGACTTCCCGTATGAATCCAGTCTTTAACAGTTTGTCCATCTCTTTTGCAACGGCTTGATTTCTGTCGGCAGCAAATGTTCTTTTCTTTTGTCCAACCGCTTTCATTGAAGGGTCAACGCTCAACCTGTGTGTGATCACCCTCGGGTTAATCCCTGGCATATCTGCGTGTGTCCATGCGAATGGGTCCCTGTGTGTAATGAGGAGTTTCTGCAGACGAAGCTTTAATCCCTTCGGGAACTTTGGCCTGACCTGGACGATTCGTTCTGGCTTGTCAGGGTTGATGCTCAACTCCTCTAGATCCTTCGTGGGCCCGGTCTGCTTCGATTGGGGGTCTTCTTTGTCTTCTAAGTCGTTAATGATGAGAGCCTCCTTTGACTTTCCCTTTCAAAGATGTGATATAACACTCGTGGACGATCGTCTGATCGCCTCTAACTTCTCTGACTCCTTTCTCGATTGAAAAACGCATCAACAAGTGGTAGGTCGAGGTGATAGCTTTCATGTTGATTAATGTTGGCCAACCGAGGACAACGTTGTATGCGGAGGGACAATCAACGACTAAGAAGTCGACCGCCTTGGTTATCTGGCGAGGGCTGACCCCCGTTGTTACCGGGAGTGTGATAACCCCTGCTGGGTATAATTTGTCCCCGATAAACCCTACTTAAGGTGCTGTCGTTACCGATTCCCATATGTTCAAAGACAGACCAGTACAAGATATCCGTCGAATTGCCGTTATCTATGAGCACTCCTAGTTCGGTGGTTATCTATGACCAATGTAACTACCAAGGTGTCATCATGAGAGTGCTGTACCCCACGGGAGTCTTTTTTTCTGTGAACGTGATATCCTACTGACTGATTTGGGAAAGTTTTCAGGGTCTGTCCGTTGAGTAGACTTCTATTTGCGACTCTTTCATTGCTTGTGCATGGGCTTTTCGAGCCGAGTTCGATTCGCCACCTCCAACAATGACTTTTATCTCTCGTAGTGGCTCTGGTTCAGGATTTTTCCCGCTCGAATGCCTTAATCTACCATGCTAGATGAGCGCTTCTATTTGTTCCTTCAGGTCAAAACAATTTTGTGTTGTGTCCATGGTCTCGATGGAACCAACAGTATTTCCTTTGGGACCTCTTTTCCAGAGGAATCTTGAGCTTCTCAGGCCATTTTAATGATGGGTTATCCCACACATACATAAAAACTTATTCGAAGGGTGAGTTGAGGGGAGTGTAGGTTTGCGTTTGTTGAGTTGGAGCGCCCGCCTCCCTCGATCTCATCTCTCGGTCGGCAGGGGCCCTCATTCTGGATTCACTTTCAATGATTTTCTACCGCTTATCCCTTCTCTTTGGTAGCTCTTGATGTTCGCTTCCTCGATCTCTCCTTGTTGCCATGGTATCTTCTGCATTCATGTGCTTTTGGGTTTAGAGCATCAACTCGGCCATATTGCTAGGTGGGGATTTAGAGAGGGAGAACAAGAACTTTGTAGGAAACAACCCACCCATGAAGGCCGTTAGCACCATCTTCTCGTCGGCATCATCTACTTGCATCACCTCTCGGTTGAAATAGGAGACATAATCTCTTAACGATTCTCCCTTCGATTGCTTGACATTGAGTAAATAAGTGGCTGGCTTTTGATAATGTCTCCCTCCTATGAAGTGGCTGACAAATGATTGGCTTAACTCGGAGAATGAGTTGATGCTATTCGGTTGAAGATTACTGAACCACTTTTGTGTGGAGCCCTTTAGGGTGGTTAGGAAAGCCCTGCACATGACCCCATTCGAGTAATCATGCATAAGAATTAAGGTTTTGTAAGTTTCAAGGTAATTGAATGGGTCTTAGCTTCCATCGAAGGGCTCCATTTGAGGGATCCCAAACTTTTTTTGGAAAGGGTAGGACATAACCGTCAGGGAGAAGGGATGGTCTATTTTTTGCACTAGGACCTCGATTGTGGACGAGGCTCTTCCTTTAATGGCTTCCATCATGGCATCCAATTAGTCCTGCATCTTCTGCATTTGCTGTTCCTGTTTGGTGGCGGCCCCTTCCTCTCACGCCGTTGGTTTGAGACACTGAAGCTCTGGGGCCATGACTGTCTCCTTGCCATTCTTGTTCATCTCCCTGTTCGTTTTCCTGCCTAGGGCGAGTAGCTTCCTGTGTTTCGTCATCACTAGAACGTTGATGCTCTTCATGTCTCTCGAGCCTACGATTTAGCTCCTGGTTTTGTTGCGTGACTTGTTCTAGACTTCAGTAGAGATTTAGTATTTGCTGCTCTAGGGCCGCAATTCTGCTTGCTTCGGCTTCCCTCCTGTCCAGGTTGTTTGTAAACGAAGCATTCCAATGGGCCTCCATCATTCCTGACCGAGTTTCAACCATACAACCTTTGTCTTTCCGGAAATCACTTCGAAGTTTCCATAGATGCTACCAGCTGATGACATCGAATCCCGACTCACCAAGATGGTCCTCTGGTTTCCTTCGATATGGAATTTGTAGTTGGATCCCACTTGCACCAAGATGGTAAGGAGCGTCGGTGTGGCGTCGGCCTACACCCCTCCGACGCTCAAGTCAGTCTTCCGCTTTTCCTCCAAAGAAGTATGATCTTGAGAATTTTCAGTGTTTCTTGCTTCCCTTTCTCATTGCTCTTTCCTTCCCTTTATAGATAGGCCCCTTTACAGTTATGAGTTAGATACCTCGAGATTTGCTTGGCCACATGACACTGAGGGGAATATTCCAAGTTTGTTGGGAGGTTGACATAATACATGTGGCAGGTCGGCACAGTTAGAACCCTCGCATTGCTCCATAAGTCCAACTATCTCACGCTTGCAGTGGTCGGATCCTTCGAACCCGCGTGTCGGTCGTCCATTTTTATTGATTGTTTATTATTAATCCTCGGTCTGTCGTATGGCTTTTGGGCGCTGCATAACTACTAGACTCGTCATGCTTTCTTCAACGTAGTCGGCTGGGTTGCGGTTGGTCTAATACTCAAATGACCCTGTCATTGGTCGTCATCAGGCAGGCATTCAGGCTACGTGTTTGAGCAAAGAGGTGTCGCCCGGCTGATTGGTTGGACTTAGGTGGTTTGCTCGGTTGGTTAACTCGGGCCAAATCCCTCATCATCAAACCTATACCCAATTTACATCTTTTTGATGTATATAAGGTATCCTCTGGTCAATCTAACCATCATTTGGCGTGCTCTTCCGGGGGCCATTTGTTGGGGCCTTTGGAAGGAAAGGAATGCTCTTACTTTTGAGGGCAAGGAGTGCTCGGAAGTGGATTTGATCTTATTTATTTATAAATCTCTTTTTGATTAGGTGTCCATTGGGGTTGAGTTTGAGGAGATTGCTTGGTATTCCATGTGGTGTGAGGACATGTAATTGTTTTGTTTTGTTTGTTTCTCTTTCTTTTCCCTCTTCTCCTTCTCCTTCTTGGTGTTGCATATTTTTTTTTGGTGCTTTTCTTTTAATAAAGTTTGCCTTTTACCTCTAAAAAAACAAATTTAACCATAATTTTCTGAAATCATGTCCAAATTGTGCAATCTTGAACTTGTTGGATACTTGGTTGAATAAGTTTTCGTCTTTAATGAGTCATGGATTTGTTTTGATGCTTCTTGTTTTGATCTTCCAATAGATAGTCAAGTTGATTGGTTTTAAAGCATGTCAAGCAGCTGAGCAGACACACCTTGGGACTCAATTGGGTCCCTAAAACCACATAATATTGAAAGTTGCTAATGAGAGAGACTAAAATAAGAAAGAATAAATGATTAATTATTAAAACTTGACGTCCTTGGTTGATGCCTTGTCTATGGACATGCAGTCAGAACAAAGTCCCACCACTTTTGTCGTTGGGATGATCACCATCCCTTTAAGTGATTTAGACTTTGGTAAACGTATTGAGCTAGTGGCATGAAAACTGGTTGTTTCATGAAATCATAGACCCCATATATCTATACACAACTCAACTCAATAAACCCTTAGCTCAATTACTTGGGGTTGGGTGCAAGAATCTTGTTCCACCACTCCACTCTATCTAGGGCCATATCTTCCATCAAATTCCAAGTGCTCGTGTCTTTCCTTACTACCTCAACCCAATTCACTTGTGGCAGTCCCCTTGTTCTTCTAACACCTTCAACTTGCACTGCATACTCATTCTCACTAGTACAGTTATTGGTCTTTATTACACATGATTGAACCATCTCAGTTGACTTTATTCTTGTCACCTATTGGTGTTACGCTTAAATTCTCACAAATGCACTTATTTCTGATCCTATCATTTCTGGTCTTTCCACTCATCCATCTCGACATTCTTATCTCAGCTACACCCAATCTATGTAGGAGTTGTTTCTTGTTTGCCCAACATTTTTCTCCATAAAGCATGGCTGGTCAATACCTGATGCGGACATCAGTGCCACACCTTTCAGAGTGTACGAGTGGAGGAGGATCGTGCCTATCTCACTGTGGTTCAATTAGCTACAGCATATGTGGTGCCCACATGTGCAGCCTATGTGGATAGCACCTATATTGTCGAGGGGATGGATTGGCTACATCACCATTGCTGATTTTCTTTGTTTTATTTCTTTATTTTTCTGTTAGGCCTTGTCTGTTACAAGGTAAACCATGGGAAAAAGAGGGAAACTGTACTTATTTTCCCAAGAAACCTCACTTTCGTGCTGTTTGATGCATGGGGACACCAGATGGGAAAACTTGGTAAAACCACCTAGGGTGTCGAACCTTTCCCATGTTTTCCTATTTCTTCATATATTTGCTGAGTCACCTATTCCTACCAAAATGATGGGAATTAGAGGGGAAGGGAAATGAAGGAAATAAATAGTAACTTTTCTTTCCTTTCCTTTTCTAAGGTGGTTTTACTTTTCCCTCCTTTTCCCAAGGTTTACCTTGTAACAGACAAGGCCTTATGGGGAACATCCCAACATTAGGATAACAGTCCTTTTTTCTTTTGTTTGATCAGAGGTATTTTAGGTTTTGTCTTTATAATTATGATTAGAGTATCTTATATAGAGATGGAATCGACTTATATTGAACTTAACGGAGATTTATTAATTGTTTTTGACGGGTACTGCTATATCTTGCTATCATTCTGTAATTTCTGGACAAAAACTTGAAATTATCAAAATACCCTTGATTGTGTATCAGAAAATTCTGAAATTTGATGGGGTGATTCTGACATATATGAGGAGTAAATATACCAAATTTCAGGTTATTTCGAGATTTCTAGCGATATGAAATTATATAAAAACTCAGGCTGCACACTTAATTTCAAAAACCAGAAAAATGGGGAACAATAAAGAACAAAAGAGAAAAAGAAGAAAGAACAAAAGAAAGAGAACGAAGAAAACCTATGGAGTAATACAAAAACGTGCAGCTCTATATATAGGCTCACAAACTCAAGAAAATAACAAGAAACCAAATTAGAAACTCCTAAACTACTAGCTTACTTGATACCTAAGACTTTCCTAAACTTAAAACTACTAAGTACTTAACTTTCTAAAAACAAAAAGTGCAAAAATCAAGCCCTTCTAGAGGATTTCATCCCGTGTCGACCCCACCAAGACACGTGTGGGTCCCACTTAACTTCCCATATCCGCATCACTGAGTTTTTAACCCTATTCTTTGGGCTACATATGATTGCAATCACATTTGGGCTGATTGTTCTATGTGTCCTCTATCCTGTATCAGATCTATTTGACTTGGTTTAGGTAATATTCCATATGACCAGACTTGAATCTGCTGTTGTTATTTTATTCTGAGCAATCTGATTGGCTGAATAGATACCCTATTTACTGGTGATTGATAGTTTGTGCTTGACTTTTCATGTTTATGCCATCACTTTTGCTCCTGGACATTCTTTAATCCTTTCTATATTTTTCTGTTACCATGGTGGCTGTTGGACATTCTTAGACCTGCTTTTTATCTTTTGTTATAATATTAGCTGCTGGATTGCATATTTTTCTGTTCTAACGATTTTCATATAGATCATTGATACTGATTTTCAATATCTGAAGTAGGGTATTGTATGTGTTATTGATAAAATCTGTTTTAACTATATAGGTTGTATAACTTTGGGGATGTGATTGATTGAATCTTAATTAGTTACTTATCTTAGTCTTGATATGAAAACGAGAGAGAGTAGGAATCTAGGTTATACCCCTTCGTTAATTTGAGTAATTTACCTTCGATTTCAACATATATTCATTCCCTAATGAATCCTACATCAATTCCCTTATAAAATTTTTCCTTCAACTTTAATGGTTTGTGTTGGTTATACAGATCTTTAGAATCACCTCTCCACTTCATTCACCTCTCTAATTTGAGTAACATCCTCTTCAATAAAGCTCGCCTGCCTTATGGATGATTGAACCAAAATAACTTCCTCATTTCTACTCATGTTTCTTTCTAAAATTGCATTCCATATATTATATTTTTATCCCTTTTATCTTAAATCCTTTTTAATTATAGAGTAGTTCTCCAAACCAAATTATTGTTTGACTATTCCTCCCAATTTTTCTTTGCGATGTTGTGGAACCAATGGCAATTAGGATCTCAATAGTTCCTTTACAAAAAAAAAAAAGAAGAAAAAAAGGATCTCAATAGTTCTAACTTGGCAATTATCTCCTCTCTAATCTCAATAAATAATATACCCCAGAAAACAACATACACTATGGAACCTCCTCTTATATATGCCTAATCAACTCATCCATGACTAATGCAAAGAGATACAGCCTCAATTTTGACCCCTAGTGTAAACCTATTAACCTACAGTTATTGAAAACTTACTCGTATGTTCACCATGTGTTTTAACATTTGTTGCCATTCCATCTAGAATATCGTCAACTAAGTTCAGTATATGTACTTGAAATCCTTTCCCATAGCCTACCAAATGATGAGCCTATGGTGATTGAAAACTCGTCTCTTCACCATATGTTTTAACACTAGTTGCCATTCCATCATTCTTATCTTAACTAAGTTAAATATATGTACTTGAGACTGTTTTCTTTTCCAAATCATACCAAATGATTTTCTTCGTTATCCTGTCATATGTACCATGTGAAGATCTTTCTTTGTCTCTCTAAATTTTTTACATCAATCACGAGAGTAAGAATTTACTTAGTCATTAATCTCCCTGGCATAAATTCAAACTGACAAATCATTTTAACATGTCGTAGTCTATGCTCATGTGATTGAAAAAGGTAACATCTCGTTGTCTATGCTCAAGACATTTTATATCCTAATAAAATGATTTCTGCTTTATGCTTGTCTTCATGACTTTTTTCGCATATGACAGGGAGTGTCCTTCAGAATTGCAGGAAGCTATTGCGAGCATAATCTTTGCTGCCCCCAGATGTTCAGATTTGCCAGAGTTGTTGCAGATCCAAAATCTATTTACTGCTAAATATGGAAAGGAATTTGTCTCAGCTGCTTCTGAGCTTCGTCCTGATACTAGCGTCAACCGTGCAGTAAATTTGATCTAATGTGTCCACTGTTTTGTGTATATGATAGTTTACCATAGCAGCCAAATCCCTTGTAACTTGGGTGGTTCATTATTGTGGTCTCATTTTCATCTATTCTGTTGTTGTGATCTGTGCAGATAATTGAGAAGCTTTCAATTAGAGCTCCATCTGCAGAAGTAAAGCTTAAGCTTTTGAAGGAAATTGCACTAGAGTACAATCTAGAATGGGATGCCTCTAGCACTGAGGCAGAATTTGGTAAAAAACATGAAGATCTGCTGGTATTATTGCTATTTGTCCTACTCAAACTTCGTATATCTAATAAAGTGCTTTTTTTATTTGTTTTTCTTTCTAGTTATTTAGGGAGGTGGGTAATATACTTTTTCATGAGACCCTTTTTAGAAAACATTGAATTTTTTTTTTATTTTAATTTTATATATTTACAACCGTTAGCTTCTTCTTTCATGGTATTTTGGAGAGTGCTAGGAAAATCAGAATGGAATGCTGTCACCCAGTTTCTAAAAACTACCAAAAACAGAACTGAATAATCAGCAGCTCAGCTTTCCTATTTTCCCACTATTGGACTATTGTCCACTGTTTTATTGCAATTGTGAATTTTCAAATTGGGCTCCTTATAGTCTTATCTTACCTCAGCCATATCTCAGGACTGTAAGACAAGAATCAGCATTTATTTGGTATAGAAGCAAATGAATTCCATGGCCTCTTTCATGTATTGTCAAAGAGGATGAAAGGGGTATAAGTACTATTGAATATATATTCTTTTTGGATAAAAGTCCGGGAGGGTCAAGCCGAACCCACCTTCCTTACCCCTTCCAAAAAAAGAAAAGAAAAGAAAAAGTTTGGTATAAAAGCAATCATTCAGTCGACCATTCTATTTATTTATTTAATATTATTTGTTTATGGTATGATGAAGGAAACCTGCAACCTTGCTCATCAAATCACACTGAGTGCAAAATAATAATAAATTCTCTGATACCAAAAATGTACAAATTTACATTGATGAGTCATTCAGAAATGAAAATAGTCAGTACTTCCTTTCACAAAATGGCTTACATAGTGCGAATTTGTGAACAACATTAGGAAGTTTCTTATTTTTATTTTTTAGTTTTATCTGAAGAGCTTCTTGGTCAACTTAGCATCTATCACAACTTCAAATATTCATTTATGGTTTGGGGATGTCATGGTAGGATGGGTCCAATCAAATTTGTAGTGGAGCTGCAAATTCTCAAGTGGCCACTAGAGAGAGCTCTGTTCAATCTACGCCATCCAATGAGGCAGATCCTGTTACACCCACAAAGAGGAATCAAGGAGCTTCACACCTTCAAATTTCCACCTCCAGCAGCAACATGTCCTTGAAAAGTCTTAATAGAACTGAAAAGTCAGTTATGAATCATAGCGAGGGACCAGTTAATGATATTAGAACAGAGACAATAACCCATTCACCTGACATCTTGGAGAAAGCTCGAGCTGCCATTTCCTCTGCAGAGCGTGCCTCAGCCGCTGCCCGTGCAGCGGCCAAGCTTGTGAATGTTAAATATGGTCCATGGATGCAAGAAGGAAAGTCTTCAAATGCTTGAATGAATGACAGTGGATATATTACATGGTTAATGAGGATCACAGAGTGACTTGCTTTGTATCTTGAGGATTCAGAAATAAAGTATGGATGAAGCTGCTCGACTTTTCGGTAGTGCAAGCTTTAGAGACTGATGATTTGGCAGTTGGACGCTATTGCAGCTGTTACTTTTGAATCACCAAAGGAAATAAAATGCATTGGTACTGTATTAGCACATGGTTGGTAGAGTGAATATTTTCTATTTGTGTTAAAAACTGTTATTTACTTTGTTGCTGCGTTTGCATGATTTACTTTATATGATGTCTACTATAATATCTCGTAACTTTAACCATGGTTGAAGGGTGAAACACCCTTTTTCTGTAAATGCAGATTATTTAGCAATTAGGATTCCGAAGCTATTTTTATTATTTTTTTTAAATTTCATTTTCGTAGTCAAATGGAATGAGGACTAATTTGAGATATTATATTATATTAGTGTAGACATTTGTCTGTGGTCATCTTCTTTATAAAAGGATAATGTCTTACTAGAATCATGCACTGTCCTTTGGTATTTATGTATCAATTTCTGAATTTATGTTGTTTTCAAACTTAAGAAAACCTCCCGGAAGATTATAATTTGAATGATTAGGCCACCTTTGCCTTATTTCCAACCAATTATAAAAGCAGATGATGCGATAATTCTATTGGGCAACAGACCATGTTTCTCTAAACCGGCAAGAATCCTTTCAAAGTCACCCATTGAAAAAACCAAGTTATCAAAATCATAGCCACAATCCATAATTGCAATGCTCCTGCAAAAATAATAATTTTAGAAAACTAAAACACTTATTTTCTAACTCCAAATGCTTAATAAAATCTTCCAAGTATTACTGTATTAGCACTCTTGTTTGTAAAAGCATGCGCTTAGTTGGATATTTTACAATATCCAACTTAATGAATACACGAATGTTGGTTGAGACTTGGAACTGGGCTGTCGACCATCTGCCTAAGCATACATTTCTGGTTCATATTTGGTCTGCTTAAAGAGAATCCGATTGCATCTATATCTGATTCATTTAGAAACGAACTGGTACGGATGCTTATATCCATAGTAACTTGTTTGTACAAGTTAATATGTATATATATAATTTAAGACTTTTAATACATATACATACCTAATTAATGAGTTTAGCTTAATACTATGGGTGAAGATATATCGTGATTGATACACCTCACAACATCCTTGCCATAAAAAAAAAAGAAAAAAAGAAAAAAAGAAAAAAAAAGGATACACCTCACAACACTCATAAGGGTGTATTGATAAATAAAGAGGGATTAAAAAGAGGGTATTATTGAAAATACAGTGTGATAGCTAGCTCCCTTATGGGAGTGACTAATGGCACCTCCAAAACCACTCACCACTCCCTTTTTTTTTTTCCCTTTTTCCTCCTTCCCAAAATACCCCTCCGCCATCTCTCCCCACCCCACCCTTGCATCTCCCTCTCTTCCCCATGTATCTCTCTATCTCTCTCTCTCTCCAACAGCTTTCTCTCCCTCTCTCCGGCATCTCTCTCTCTCTCCTCCCTCTTTCATTTTTTTTCTAGCCGTTCAGACCTGCAGGTCCGGGTAGGCCCCTGCACGGACGTAAAACTCTGAACAGCCAAGAAAAAAAAACTGAGGAAGAAGGAGAGAGAGGAAGAGGAAGAGAGAGAGGAAGGGGGAGGGAGAGGAGAGAGAGAGGGAGAGGGAGGGACAGGAAGAGGGGGGTGTGGGAGGGAGGTGCTGGAGAGACAAGAAGGGGG
>JAOXJP010000008.1:7214703-7229981 GCA_025762735.1 Platanus orientalis | reverse complement strand
ATATATGTGTGTGTGTGTGTTGGTTTTTTCAAGGTCATCTTGTCAGATACCTTGTTTTGTATAGGTGTCCGATCACTCTGATGCCAACAGCATTCAGTGTCTTCAATACATAGATGAAAGATCATACATATTAAAATTTGAAAAAAACAAGGGTAGAAATTCAGTTTTTTTTTTCTTTGAAAGAGAAGGCAAAGTTAGGAGTTTATTAAATATACGGTAAATTATGAAATTACTCACTGTTTTATTTATGGTGTTAAGAAAAAGAAGTCAACTCCGACCAAAACCATTTGGGGACTGACTACTTCCGGTCGGTTAAAGAAAATTCTAGTTTATTTTACTGATTCATTGAGTTGGTCTTCAGCCTCTATAAATAGGGGCAATTGCATCTGATTATGATTTGCAGTCTCTTTAACTATTGCTAGTGATGCTTGCTTATCCCAGTCTTCTTGGCTTTTACTCAGGTGACTCATCATGGTCACTGAATTTCCTTCTCTTGCCCTTTTCTTTCAGAACCAGCAGTGACAAACAAAGTGGTCTTTCTTGCCACAATTATAACACCCGACGCTTCTCATGAAATTTCTTCGTGTAGTACGAGTGAGTGTGTGATTAAGTGCTCGTGTGAGCAAGTGTAAGAACAAGTGAATGAATGAAGTGCTGAGTGAGTGCTTCAGTGTGTGAGTTAAGTGTTGGGCGTGCAATGCTCTTACTCAGAAGCTGTGAGTGAAGTGTTGGGCGTGTAATGCTTTTATTCAGAAGCTGTGAGTGAAGTGTTGGGTGTTTAATGTTCTTAATCAGAATGTATAAATAAAATTCTTTTAAGTGAGAGAGTGCACCATCATTTTCCAACAAGTGGTATCACCGTATCAGAGCGCCACTTATTTTCAACATAGAGTTAATATAGTTTGTGTTTGTTGCACTTTTCTGAATTAAGAAGAATTTATGTCTGAGACCTTGTGCTTCACTAAGTTTCACAAGCCATTTGGGTTCAAGCTTCACATTAATCTATGAGTTAAAGCAACTATTTAGCTATTTAGTCTCTTAAGAAAAAATCATGATTAATCTATTACCTCTTGAATGCTTTGAAGCTCAACTTAAAGCAGTTGATTTCTTTGAAAATCTAGCTTAGAGAAAAATCTTAGCATCGATTGCTTGCTTATATTCCTTTGTCACAGGGATTTGCTATACCGAAGGAATCTCAATGTAAAGCTTTTGAGTTTTCATTTCGTGGGACACCAGCACAGCTTAAACATGGTGATGTTGTTATAGCAGCTATCACCAGCTGCACTAATACCTCGAATCCTAGTGTAATGCTTGGAGCCGCTTTGGTTGCAAAGAAGGCCTGTGAGCTGGGACTAGAGGTCAGATTTTTATTTTATCCCCCCCCCCTCCTTTTTTACAATCTGTTTTAGTATCAAACCATATCTTTTGATTTATGCCTTTGCATTGACTTCAGCATGATTGGGCAAAGATATTGCTACATGTCTTGGTTAACAGTTATCCAGATGTTACATAAGAATAAGCTAGTGAAAGGAGAAAAAAATTATTATTAGTTTTGAGCGGGTGTGCCTAATGAGATGGCTTTTTGAATTGTGATCGTTATTGTCCAATCCTTGTCTCAAATGGCTGTTAGCTTAGTTATTTCAGTTCTGTGTCAGTGTTCGATTCTATACTGGGCTAAATCCTTACTACCATAATCCATGTCCTTTCATTCTTTCCTCTTCTTGTTACACTTTTATTTTTAGGTAAGAAAATAAAAATTTTATTTTATTAGAAAAAAAAAAACAAAAAACAAAAAAGAAAAGAGAGAAACAGTGGGATAAGGTATCCCCACTCTACCCACCCACCACCACAACATCACACCAGACCCTCCTATCTCAGGCCTATAACAGAATCCCAATCCCTCAACAATGTCCCCTATCCTCATTGTCACAATTTATACAATATCTGACCCAAAATACTAATTTTTCCTTTGCCTTTCCATACACCTTAAATGAGGGTTCAGCCCTACTTTCAAAAACCTATTATTCTTTTCCCTCCAAATCAACCAACATACCACTGCCTCCATCCGGCTAAGAGGCAAGCTAAGTTTGGCAGAGTCATCCAACACATCCCAAAATCTCATTATCCCAATCCACACATCCCAAGCAAACAGACTATGGACTAGCACATGAGATGTAACTCCATTCCCATAAGCACAGCAAGGACTCATTAATGATGCAGCACAACTCAAGGCACACTTATGTAAATGAGTGAACATTCAAATAGAGATCCATGGAAGTCACACACACACACACACACACACACCAAGATGAAGGCTAGTTCTTAAGCTCACAAAAGGGTTATTCGGGTATGTGTTATGGGCTCAAAATTTGGATAAAACAGCAAATGTATGAGAGTGTGTGGGACTCAAAACAGTGAACAGCAAGGGGACTTTTGGAATTAACTCAGGGTTAGGCTTAGGTCTAAATCAAGCTAATTATTGCAGGGTATAGGCTGGACAGCAAGGTGTCATGTATATGGATATGAGCTGTAAAGTGTATACCTGTAATGGAAGCCTGGACAGCAGAAAATAGTGTGTTGAAAGTCAATTCTGTAAGATCTCCTGAGCAGCATTACAGTGATAATATCTGGTAGAGTCAGCAGACTCAGCACTAATGGAAAGTATCAATTCTGTGATGTTTCATGAATAGCAGCACCGTGGAGATAACTGGGACTGCAAGCATTCATGATCACTCTTCTAATTAGAATACACACAAGATACCTGTAAAGTACGGTGCTGGTTAAAGGGTAGCCGCAGGGTATGCTGGTCTTCTTCACTCAATCAGTCACACATGCAAGAGTGAACCTTCTAGATGCTGCCGCATATCAATAGGGTAGGGTCCTTGAATTTTCTGATGTGAGTCTCTTCAAGTACATTAAGGTACTGCAGGGTGTCTAATGAAGAGAGAAAATTTCTGATATGCTGCAAGTTGAAAGCAAGGCCGTTTAGAAATGGCAAAGTGGATTAGGGTTAGGATCCTAGAGGTGTTAATGAATAAGGATTAAAAAAGGAATGGGAATTAGTCCTGGCCAAATGGTATAGATGGTGGAAAATTAGAGTTTTGGTGGATGAAACAAAGGAGAATGTAATTATGGTCTGGCCGAGTGATGTAGGAGATGGATTTAGGGTTTGTGGAGAGGAAACAAAGATGAAAAGTGTGGTAGAGACTAGGGACATGATGGGTATATGAACGATTGTGGAGGGGGGGGGGGAGGGGTAATGTAGGAATATTGCTACTGAAGGAGGGTGTGACAGGAATTCTCATATTGTCATGGAGGGGGATTTAGAGGAGGCAACCGAGATGGAACCAGGGAAAAGCCAGGAGGAGGCTTTGGGAGCAGGGGTGGTTAATCTAGCTCAAAGGATGGTCATCTCGTCGGTTCCAACGAGTCAAGGACGTCAGGAGGGTTCTGGCATGGATGGACCTTCGGAAACTCAAGAAGTTGGCAATCCTATAGTGGCTGTCAATCGTTGGGCGAAGGTTATGGATCCCAAGGGGGCTCTGGATATCTCTTGGAAGGAGACGGCCTTACGCCAATGGGTAGGGGGGACTCGGGGGTTTTTCCTCGAATCGAGGGCCTGCTTTTCCCCGCAAAGTTACTTTTAGGGGAGATAAATGACTTTGCCAAAGTTGGTTATGTCTACTCTTCCCACAAGTAAGTCTGATAGGGCTCAAGGTGGTTTGATTTCGACATGTGGTGGGGAAGGAGGGGGAGGGGTTGGAGCTGTTTATGGTCATGCTTGGCCACCTGTGGAATGGAACTGGGTTGGGAACATCTCATCTCCTTGAAGAAGGGAAGATTGGTCATCAAATCCTAGTTTTGAGAAGGAGAGTGATGCTGGTGCAAATCGGGGTCCATATGGGGCTGCGTCTTTCACCGGCGAAGGTGTGAGCAGGGATGGGGCTAGGAGGGGGAAGACCTCAATCTATGTGGGGGATATGAGGGCATGGTTAGGAGGGGAGCCGGGGGGTCTAAATTGATCTTGAAAGGGATCGATGAGGGGTCTTGTAGCTTTTCACCACAGGGGAATGGTGCTCTCAGCAGATCCGACATAGGCTGGCTTGGAGGATTGCACTCCAGTTGTGGACCAGCGAGGCCGAATAATGCCTTCTATTGCTCTATCGGGAAGGAGGTCAAGAAGCTCCATGACACCAACCGATCATTGGAATTGGTTTTAGTTGTTGAGGATGCTCAACCCTTCTTGAAGGTATCTGAATGGGTCCTGCAGAAGCTTGGGGAGGTAAGCAAAGTGGTGGGTTTGTTGTTTGATAGCGTCGAACATTAGGCTTGTGCTTTATTTGCTAAATTGGAAAGTAGGAAGGTTAAATGCTCTGGTTGGATGAGTTAACCAGGGAAGGAAAGTAGAGAGTCGAAAAACCTAGAATGGGGTTTATCCTATGAAAAGTGGAGGGGGTGCAAGCTAAAGGATCAGAAAAGAAACTTCGAGGGAGCAAAGGAGGTTGCAGGTGAATCTTCGAATATTATCTTGGAATGTTTGGGGCCTTGTGAGTAGGGACAAGAGAAGACCATTCAAAGACATGAGCAGGGCAGAAGTGGCGCTAGTTCAAGAGTCGAAGCTGGAGGTGGTTGACCAAAAGGTGATGTTGGACATTAGCTGTTTTATGAGGACAGGATGAATTTACCTTCCCTCGATTAGAGCTGCGGGAGGGGTGATAATCGTTTTGGACAAAGATATAATTGAGCAGTTGGATTCAAGGGTGGATGATGCAGCATGCATGTAGGTAGGTGATGTGTGTGCTAAGTAGATGAGACATACAATCACACAAGTAACAAAGCACTATAACCTAGATTCCTACTAACACCAAAAGCAAGCAAATTAGGTGATTCTTCAGTTAAAATAGATGCGCATTAAAGGAATTAGAGCATACAAAGTAAAGAGCATAATTAAAGACTAATTAGTACGTGTAAGAATCCAACTAAGTTAGGGAAAATAGAAAACATGCTTGCTGTCCAGATTTTCAGGGTATGTAAAAATGTGCATTAAAGTGCCAACTAATGAAAATAATGTATGAGAATGATGAAAAGTATAAAGGAACTGGTCCTAGGCTCTTTAAAGAACTAAGTGATTGTTTCTAAGGGTTTGGAAAATATGTAGGTGCTGCCCAAACAGTAAAGTCCAGCAAGCATGCCTATGGGGAATTTTAGCAAATACAAAGTGTGCGGAAAATTAAAAGTATGTCAATTAATGAAGCTAGGGTAATCAAGGCATGGGGTTCTTGTTAGGGATTCAAGTGGTTGAGGTTAGGGTTATATTAAGTTTTCGAAACATGGGCTGAAGGTGTTGAAAACACCCAAAAAAATTAACCCTAACAATTCAAAAGCTAAGCCACAACCATGGTATCAAATATCTCGAAATATCTTAAATATCTTTCGACATATATCCATGTCTATCAGGACCAACACAACATATTCCTATATCGATACGAAACATTAAGTACATTATAAAATTCATTTTTTGGTCAGATGTACGATGTTGGTGTGTTGAACAAATATTCTCCTTTTACAATGATATTATTGCCTAATATCAACATTGTGTTGTTATGATAAAAAATTGTATGAAAAACAATAAACTTCAAAGAAAGTAAAAGGAGGGAGAAGAAGAAGTTGAAGATAAGAAAGAAGAAAATGAAGATAATCTATTTGTTCCCATATATATGGTTAGATTGTAAATTTTTTGTCAACCATTATGTATGCATGTGTATTTTTAAAGAAAATTAAAATACAAGTGTACTAAAATAAGCTATCATTCCTAATAAATCTATTTGTTTCCTTGTGCATATGTAGTTAGATAAGAATATGCTTCTTAAGTTTCCACGATTTTTACAATTTTTTTCTCGATATATCCGACATTTTCGATATATGTCTTATTTTGGCCTAACCGATATTTCCACCGACACCGACGTTTTGAACCTTACTTCTTTGTAGCCTATGGCTGATCAACCTAGGATGGGTTATTTTTTTCATGGTGGAGATTCCATGAAACTCTAGGTAGGGTTTTCCTAGAGATGGATCTTGAATGGTAGGGACTTATATTCCAAGAAGCCAGGTAATCTCTTATCTTTCTTTTTCTTCTCTTTCTCTTCAACTTTCTTTAATCTTTCATATACTATTTGCTATTTTTTCATTGAAGAATCAACAAAAGATTATTCAAGAAACATACACTTTGGTATCATCTCTATTGTGTTGAATCATCCATGCTCATCCTTTGATGCCCGCAGGCAAGATTCTCCACCTCCTGCCCTCCCATAGAGATGTCATCTCTTTCTGACAACCCTAATCCAAAATTTGAATCCCTCTTCTAACCAAAACTGGAAACCGGACACCCCCCCCTTACCGCCTCATGTTTGCATAGGATTCCAGCTAGCCTCCCTCCTTGCTATGTCCGATGACTAATTCCAATCCCACTCCAATGAATCATCCTCCAGAACAAGCCTGATAGAATAGGTAGGTTCCCATCACTCACATTAAGCATACTACAAATCCTTCCCAGATCGAAGGAGCATAGCTGCAAATGAACCAATCTTACGTCTACAATGTTTACAGACTTAGGATCAACATCCAAGATTCCTCAAGCATCCCCAATTTATGCAAACATGCTCTCCATCTATAGGTGAATAGGTAGTCCTTTGACCCTCACCCATCGAGGAGTATACGGATGGTTTTTCTCCACAATTCCCAAACAAGGCAAATATCTATGGAACACCAAATCCCCCAACGATATGGAACGAGAGCCATAGGCGTTAACCAACATGCTTCAACCCATGAATCTCCCAGCACTGTAACCCTATTTACTACTAATAGGATATTACTCTACTTCTTTTCTCTTAACAGAGCTGTCTGAATCATGTTCTTCACCTCTGACCCCCCATTCAATCGCTCCACACTAACTACTAGGGCCCAAGAGCCAAAATCAACTTTTCTCTCCCATGATCTACTTTTCAATCATCCTTTTGTGAAACACCCTCCATTGTCGGAAATGAAAGGAGATCCTCCTACCTATGCCAGAACGGACACCTAAATCCTAGCTTATCGTCCTCCATAAATGCAAGTGAAGAACCAAAGCCAAGTTTTCTCATCCCTACCCTCTCTTCTTCTGGAATGATGATACTTCTCCCATGGCCATTTCTAGGGTTCACGAAAACCTCAGTGAAACAACCACAAGAGTTTTCTTTATGTTGCACCATGAGTACTCAGTCTCCCTTGTCCTTAGTCTAAATCAAGTGATCCTTCTCAGTAAACCTTGCCGTCAGCTTGAGGTTCTAACACAACCATCTCACCGACAACAGTCTGAAGTTAACACCATAGTTACCATAGCGAGAAGCAATGCGAAAACGAGGACTGAAAAGTGAGGCTCAATAAATCGTCAGAAAACGAGAAGCGAGAAATGATTAAAAAGCGTCTAAAGAGTGAGTAGGAAGCGAGTAAAGTGCAATTTGAAAGTAACTTGAAACTATTAGAATATATATATATATATATATAAGAAATAGAATGAAAATAATTGGTAAATACATGATAACAAAGAAAGTAAATAACATAAAGTTTACAACCAAGTTGAACCAACAAGTATAACTAACAGAATAATAACGTGAATAAACTCAATAAAGTAATAAACAAACCTAAAAACTATAATATGCAAGTAACAAAGAATCATTACATATAAATCAATATGCAAACCACTTTGTTATTAGTATGGCCAGCTATACCTTTTATTTTACCTTACATAAGAGTTTTTGTAAATAACTAGGCATCTTAGAGTCAAATCATAGTTACCAATGCGAGAAGCAAAAGCGAGAAGAAATGCGAAAGAGAGGTTCAATAAATCCTTGGGAAATGAGAAGGGAGAATTAATACGGCCAGCCATACCTTAAAGTTCATTTTTTATAAATAATTAGGCATCTTCGAGTTAGACTATAGATTATAGAAGACCTTGTACAAAAACAATTGGACTTAAATCTTTTTTATTTGATTGGAATAAAATAATATAACTAATAAAATCAATACTAAATCTCATAAAAATTATTTTATTCAAAGCCAACAGCATTTCTTTAAATTAAATAAATTTAAATTTCACTTCTTTGATTATTTCTCAGTTGATTCTCAAGAGGGTTCCCCAATCACTTCACCATACTTCCCAAACATGGGAAGCCCGCTTCTCACTATTTGGGGAAGCAGAATTGAAATTGAATTAGCTTCCCAAACGAGCATCTCACCATGTACCAAACTTCCCTACAAGACCTTGTATATAATCATCGGATTTGAATCTTCTCTTTAACTGAAATAAAATAATATAAACAACAAAATAATACTAAAACTCAAAGAAAATATTTTATTCAATGCCAATAGCATAGGGTTTACATAAATAATTTTTTTTTTTTTTAATTCTTGGATCGCCTCCCAATCGATTGTCTAGACATTTCCACTGGCTGCTCTAGAGGCTTCCCCAATCACTTCACCATGCTTCCCAAACATGGGAAACACACTTCCAACGACTTAGAGAAGTGGAATTGAATTGGCTTCCCAAGAAGCGAGATTCCTACCTTGTACCAACCGTCCCTGCAACTATGGTCAATACTGTCAGCATATCCCCTACTATGTTCGTTAATGGAAACCACCACCAAACGACCCACAAAGTCCGACACTATCTCAAATGACTTCCACTCAATCTGCACGATCTTCCTCATTGCTTAATGACCCCTATTCAAGGGTTAACGTTGGCACACTCTTAGGGGTTATCATCATCTTAGGGAAGGGATGCTCTTCCATAGTCACTAGATGGATTACAATGGCCCATGAGGATTCTATCATTTGATTAGGTAAGTTCAACTTATTGCTTCCTCCTTGAACATCTCATTCCAATGGAGATAGAGGACGGCTAACGTCTTGGCAGATGAGCTAGCAAGCAGGGTGTTTCTAGATTACATTTTCCTTTGTGATCTGTTATTTATTTGTTGCTTTGTTCATCCAACTTTAATGTTTAAGACTGTGGCCTCTATATTCTTCTCTAGATGTTCTTTTTATTCAATTTTTTTTTTTTTTTTGATAAAAGAAAATTCATTAAAAAGAGGTGACAAGGCATTCCCAATGAGATAGAAAGAGACACCAATAGCCCCAAGAGCCAAAAACTAGAGGAATCACTAATAATGTTTCCTCAACCTATCTTAATATCGACAAAAGAATCATCCCCAAACTCTTTACACTTTACAGCCCAAAAACAAAAACGGTCTTTAGCCGTCTTAAAAACATTGAAGACCCGCTCGAAATGATTTTCAAAGGTCATTTAATTTCTTTCCAACCAAATGGACCAACAAGCCTAGGAAGAATCAATCTCCACAAAGTTCTACCTTTCATTAAGGTCTTCCAAAGCTTCCAATTTCACAGAACTCTTTGAGGCAGCTAGGAAACACTCACGCCACCCCAACTTCCCTAAGAACTTTTTTTGAAACCTCTTTAGCAAAGGCATAATGATGAGGATGTGGTTCGAAGATTCTTAATCTTGCTTGCAGACATAGAGAATAAACATTTGGGAGGTAAACCCTTTCTTTTGGAGATTGTCCACAGTTGGCAACTGGTCTCTAGGGGCTATCCAGATGAAAAACACCACCTTTGAAGGGACTTTGAGACCCCAAACAGACATCCAAGGATAAATTCGCTATTCATCAAAAACGAAGAAAAAAAAATATGAAATCCACATTTAGCATGAAGAAAAGGTTTCTGCCAATCCTACATATTTGCATTTCATAACATTTCTCATGCTAAATAAAAGGATATATATATCTATATATAAAGACTTGTTACCTTTTCTGTTTTATTAGTTTTTGACGGATTAATGCTTTTTTATTCCTTTTTTTTTTACACCTTCAGCAAAAAACAATCCCACATCTTTTCTATTTTGGCACATCTTTCCATAGAGCTTGTTCATACTCTTGGAATAAATGCATATTGAGCTCAGCAAACTAGGCAGGGCCTGATAAGAGGCCTTTAAATCAGGTTCAGGCATAGAGCATCAACTAATAACTGCAGCAGAAGCCCAGCCCTAAAACCTACTCAGGTCCCATTAATTTGGCCCAGCTCAAGGCTGAGACTCAGCTCACATGTCCATCTGGTCAGAAAGCCAGCCCCGGCCACCCTCATGCACATTAGGCCAGCCAACCATGAGCACCCTCATAGCATAACATGATTGCAGCCATTCAAATCCAAGAAGTGAAAACACCGGTTTACCTGATACAGTGATTGAGGTGGTGGCTGATTTGGCAGTGGCGGCTGTCCCTGAGGAAATGAACCAATGCTAGATGGAGCCTTGGTACCTGACTGAACAATGCGCAGAACTAATTAATGTTTAGACATTTTATGTATGATCCAATCAGTGATAATTTTCATAATTCTCACAACTTCTACTGTTAAGCTTACATGAAATGTGGGTTGTGAAAGATGAGTCTGGGGTGCACCAGAGGGCTGGAAACTGAGATTGGGCCCCATCTGTGAATGAAGCTGATGCGGGAATGGCGGCATTGAAGGTGGCCTAGGTTGCTGTGGCAGAGGTGGTTGAAGCGGTAAACGTGGAACACCAGTGATCTGTAATGCTTGTTGTGACTGGCTGGAGACAGTAGGTACCTGTGATTGAAGTAGTGAGGGTGGCTGTGGAGCAGAATGTAGGAGTGGAGGTATATTATGAATTTGGGAGGATTGTGGAAGTGGCATGGAGGTCACTGGTGCATTCATGTGTTCCTTAGCCTGCTGCACTGTCTGCAAGGAATGTGACGGCATGGTCTGGGACTGAAGGGTCCCTGGCGGAACAGAAGCAGATAGGATAGGCATTGAAGGTTGGCTTGGCTGAAGTTTTCGCAATGGAATTTGCGTCTGAGATGCACTTGCCTGGTCCTGCTGTCCAACTTGCACTGGCAATGAGTGGGATGCTTGAATGTTTAGCTGCTGACCTGGTTGTGCTGATTGCTGAGGATGCTGGGATAGTGCTTGCTGGATGTTTGGCATCTAAGAAGAAATCGAAGTTTAATTTTTTAAACAGCCACAGCAATGTGAATTCAAAGAAACAATATCCTCAAGGAAAGTGCTAAAAAGAATTACCACTTGTGGAGGTTGAACCATTCCAAGCATAATTTGTGCCTGAAGCGATGTGGGAAAAATCAGTAAACACTCTGAAATCTAATGAGCAGCCACAAAGGTAATCAAAGAACAAATAATCATTGTGGGAGTTAGACAAAACAGAAATAGATTATAGAATCAGTTGACCATTGGGTTGGAATTGCCTGGTTGGATTTTCTGAGGTCAAGACATAAATTTATTTATAGAGTTATCTTATTGTCATCCTAGGATTAAAGAAATGAACTCCAAAATTCTAATTGTTTGTAGGACTAATGTTCAGAAGGATCTTACCCAAGAAAAATTCACTCAAATCAACCTTAACAAAGAAGAGCAGTGTTTTAGTTGAACTAAAGGGTGAGACATACATAAGCCTCGTGAGCAGCCTTTTTTAAATTAATATGAATGAAAAAATAAAAATAAAATAAGACTGATAAAAGAAGAGAAAATTTAAAAATTTTTAAAAAGGGGAGGGGTGGGGGGGAAGCATTGTAAAATATAACTAAAAATAACATATCAATAAAACTTAGAACAATATGGAGGGAGAGAAGAGTTAAATTATGTTATACATTATAAGTTTAACCCATCATAAGTTAAAATGTTTATCCCTGTTTTATATATTCTTCTCTCTTCTTAATAAAACTTTTTTCCTCATTAAAAAATAATAAGTTTATAATGTTTATCTTTTTTTATGAATTTATAATGTTTATCACTTTATCTAAGAGTTAGGAAAGAGAAAAATGATAAATTTTAAATTGTGGAAGCACAAGTTACCACCGTAAACAGCATTCATGTGGCGCACACACAGCAAACAAGAGGTGTTAACAAAGGCATGTAAAACATGATTCGCCTTTCTAATGCCTCTGGCTAAATTTTAAAATGAAGCAAAAAAATACTGTGAAGGGAATTCCCTACGCACAACGACCTTTATTTACACGTATCATGCAATACTGCCAAGGAGTTGCTAAGATCAGAAGCAATATCAACTATCAAGAGGGTGATCAAAGACAATTAATTCCAGTTTGTATGTCGCATCATAAAATTAGCAGGTCTCCAAGGTCTTTCTTATGCAGCTTGAGCCATGGCAATGGAGAAAGATTGAGACACCTCTATGGATACCATGAAGAAGAATAGAAAGAACTAGTCTATTGTCCAACATGAAACAGTCTAATCTCATTGCATCATTCATAGTGCTTGGAACACCCCTATATTGGTTGTCACTCCCATTCCAGAACCTCAATTCCATGATTCAGGAACAATTCCTTCGAACCTTGATTCCATAACATGGTTTTAAAACCTCTCATGATCAGATGAGAACGGCCCACTCCCAAGGGTTGGATTGTGAGTTGCATGGGATCAACCAATCCCATACCTGGATTTCCCAATCCAATGATGGATCATCCCAAGTCATCTCGGATTAGACGATCTAGACATGGGATTGACCAATCCATACACTGCCTTAAAAAATCTTTTTGGTACAAAGAGTCCCACAAAGACCTCTCTCAAAGAACCTCCTTTAAAGAACCCTAAAAAATCCTCATATAAAAGGTAAACCCAAAAATGAAATAAAAAACACTCACAACCCTTAGATCTGACCTTATAACAAATGATTCAAATTTGGCCGCCAAATTACATATTTTCCATGTAAAAAACACCAAAATTTTCTAATGGAGGTGTTGCCCCTAACCCCTAGGCCCAAACCTCCTGGCATTAATAGTGGGGGGGGAGGGTAAGCCCATCCTCCCGCCGCCCCCATAAAAAGGCTAAATCAAGTTTCACCAACCCATAGGCTAGAACAACGAATCATGTATTATTTTATTCTTTTTACCTTTATTTATATGGTATTATATATAGCTTAGCTTTTATGCATTAGATGTAATCATATTGGATGTTTGATTAAGCAAACTACAATCTTGAACATATACGAACCTCGAAACTTTGTTCATACATATATGATGCACTTAACAGGACTACCATTATGTTCATCATTATTTATATTGTTATTGTATATAGTTTGGTTTTTATGCACTAGAAGTAATCGTATTGGATATGCTTATGAAATGTACAATTTTGATCTTCATGCATGCTCGTAACAGTGTTTATTCATGTATGATACACCTAACATACCTAAAATTATGTTTTCTCTTTTAACTTTTTATAGAAAGTATTATAATAATTTAGAAGATTTTTTAGAATTTTTTTGACCTTGGATCAATGTGGGACCAAACGATCCACACTTGAAACACCTGATCCACTAATCCAAGGCTGGATCGTCCAATACAATCTGATCCTGGATCGATTTTGGACCCAAACGATCCGGGTCACCAATCCGAGCTTTAGAACCATGCTCCCGTAAGGTTGGAAGCATGATTCCAATATGCCTAAGTTGCACTGCCTAGGGGTGTCAATGACCTAAGCTTTACCCAACTCAACTCAGCTCAGGCTCATCACATAAGGATCAAGCTCAGGCTCAGCTCACCAAACTCAAGCTTATAGATGTCTTAGTACAACAAAAGAAATTTTACAAATACAATTTTATTTATTATAAATCAAATCAATTCTTTTTTCAAGTAAAATACATTGAATGAGTGATGTGATGTCATGACACAATGATTACTCATATAAATACACAATTTAATGTTTAAATATACAACCATATCCAACAACATTTGAACAAACTTTCGTAGTTAAATGAAACTAAATCGGAAGACCAACGGTTGAATTTGATCCAGTCAAGAAGGGGCATTTGGAGTTTTTTATCAAACAGATTTGATGCCTCAGCTTCAGAAGAACAAACTAGGATCACTCTAAACGAACCATTAGCAATCCAAACCACCTCCTCTACCAGATTCAAATCTTTGCATAGGAAAACAACAATCTCTTCCCAAGTAGTCTCCACACTCGATCTATAACATAAGTGATAAGACCAACTGAGCCCAGACTTCCTCCCCAACATCTATTAGAGGTTTGGAAACCTTAATCGCCCACTTTTTCCCCCAATGAGAAACTTCAATCCTCCCATGACCCGATTGACCCCCCATTAGCATCCAGCAAACTAGGGAAGGAATCCTTTGTCTTTGTCGGATCTAGAGGATTGGGAGTAACCTCACCCCCAAATGAACGCCTCAGGATGTACGCAACATTCACCCACCCAGACGATTAATGGTCCCAAGGAATAAAAATTTGGAATTCCTTACCATTTATGATTATTACAAATACCTTTAAACAATTACCATAATCATTGATTCTTCCTTTGATAATAATAATTTTGTTTCCATCATCCTTGGAACTAAAATCTGTGTCAGTGTGTGTACCAATATACACTAAGCCTAGTGCGGCTCCACTCAGGCTCACTTAGCTAAACGAGCTCAATTGTAGGCTTAGTGATGAGGACATTGGAGAAAAGTGGGGCCCACACATGTCGTTGGTGGGGTCCACATGAGAAGACCATGGAGGGACACTTGATCTTACTTCAAGAGGCAAGCTTCTTTGCTGTTATGAGTCCTTTAGAGGGTTTTTACAGTTTTATTTCATAAATTATGAAGTATTAGAGTATAGGACATAGAGGGGATTTATGTTTTTGATTTTGGTCAATTTTGTAAATCCTTATTATTTTAAGAATAGGGCTGATCGATCGACCACTTAGTTTTAAACACATGATTTGGCTGTTCTAATTAATATTATTTCATTAGTTAATTTGATTAGCAATTGGCCTTAGTTTCCATTTTAGGAAAGTTTTAAATTTTGAATTTTTGAATTGCCTTGTAAAGGGGAAACCGTATAGAAATCATGGGTTATAAAAGAGACCCCCCTATCTTTGTTTCTCAATGAAGAAATATATATTAAAAAAAAAAATTCTGGGTTTTTGCTCTCAACGAGTAAAGCTGTTCTTTCTTCTTCAAGTTTCATGCCTTGGCTTGAAGATCTTGTTTGGTGATTTCCAAGATCAAGGGGTAGGGGATTACTCCTAAGGTATTTCTCCTATGACTTATCTTTCTTCTCTTATCTTCCTTCTTCTCCTTCTTTTATCTCTTATTTTATTTTCTTCTTTGCTCTCTGATTTTCCACCATTAAATAACCAGGAAAACCTTCAAGAAACTTCTTCTTTAGTTGATGTT
>JAOXJP010000008.1:7181931-7194311 GCA_025762735.1 Platanus orientalis | reverse complement strand
ATAGCTGCAGCTCTGTTGGGTACCTATCCATGCATGGAACAGCCATTAACACAGTTGAACTTAGAGAGAGATGAGATGAAAGTCAAGTCCCACCGGGTGTGCCAGAAATTTGTAACACCAAATTTCGAGCCTTTTTGTATGATTATGAGGCGAAATTCGTTGAAAAAATTACCTAGCCATTTCAGAGGCTAGTTTATTATTTTATGTGTGGGAAACTAAAACTCTAAGTCCAGGGAACTTGTTAATTACAGCCGTTTAGCACAGCCAACCTCTGATTAACCCCAAGTTACTCACTTTGTATTATGACACAGAGTTGTAAAGTATAGAAAAAGAGAAGAAGAGGGGAGAAGATGTTGTTTATACATATACAAGATTGCAGTTGCTTATACATTGACAAGTCTACCTATCCATGATCAGGATTAATGGTGGGCTTCTTATGATGTCTTCTTCAAAGAGATGGCAGAGGTGTAATGGACGTACCTTCTCTTTTTGAAAGAGAGGTAGCTTGCAGATCTTCAATGAATGTATGTAACTTGCATTTTCAACTTTCAAACTCTTTTCTCATTCCTCCTTGGATTTCTTTGTGTCTTATGCATATCCCTGGTCTTCTCATGCATGCTGGTCTTTATAGGCCACATAAAACGAGCCTTGAGGAGAGTCCTTATTTAAAGAGAACTATATCTCTTATGTTAAGGTGAGATCCTTCAAATCTTATCCCAAATTTTTAGGTGATTTTTCTATGCGAGAATCCACCTTCTGGGTAGTTAAGGGACTCACAAGAGTTGTAATTATCCAAAACAACCATTTCGGGAAGAGGTAGAACCGACTTTTAGTTTCTGGTTTCTGCAGTGCGCGAAGGAGAAATTTTTAGTTCATTCGCACACACTTTTTGGGTGAGAGTGAATAGCTGAAACTCTTCTTTTCATGGCGAATGAGAAATAAAATTTTCATTCGTCGTAATTTTCGTGGTGAGTGAGAAATAAAATCCACATTCGCGCACAAATTTTGGGTTCCAACATCATGTACATTCAAATTATGCATATTAACTTAGATTTGGCAAGAACGATCATATATGACCAAAAGAGAACTAACTTCAAGCACATTTTCCATCACTGAGATTTCAAAAGAATGGGATGAAAGATTATGGAGTATCCAAGATGAACTTTCATGTTTTAAACTTCATGATTAAGATACATCAGCTTCTTTTATGCAATGAAAAATAAGAGTGAAAGAATTAGAAGCAACCATTCAACCTACATTCTAAGCATGAATCTTCCAACATTCTACTCACCTCAAGAAAAATAAGTGAAAAAAAAATCTAACTAATCACATTGGACTTAGCATATAATGTTGCCCCTACATAGACTTCTCTAGTAAAGGGTTTGTACAAGTTTATTTTAACTGCATCTTTAGCAAACCAATAATATAAAATACACGCTCTCCAGCACCCACAAATACATGGGTAAATTTCATTGGAATTGAGAGAAGAAAAAAAAAAGCTAAGGAGCACAAAGTTCAGAGAACTAAAGAAAGAAATCAGCACATTAGCAAAAACAAGATGAAAACTAGACATGATTATACACATAAAAATCACAAAATATTAGAGAACTCATGTACAACAACCAAGAAACTCAGAAATAAAAATAAAATCAAAACATTCCACCAATATCCCCATCTTTCAATAAAATCAACCCAACTTTACCTAATTGGTAGTGACGCGCCTCTGTAAGACAAAACCATGTTTAAATTATCTCATAACAAACCATCACAGCATATCCTAATCCCTTCATTGTAGATCCAAATCACCCTTAGTATGGTTCCAAAAATCACCCTGAAGAGTTTAAAACGAGAGACAAATTTGCCTCTTTATGGTAGCCCATAAGTTGAATGTCTCCTCTAATATCATTTGGGCAGCTGGGCAAAGCAAAAAAGAAGGTTAAACATTAGGTAAAGAGGATGAGTCACAAGGTTTGGGCGTACACGAGTTAGAGAGGAATGAGATTGGAAGGGAATAGAATCTTTCTCGACTTTGAGGGAGTTGAACCTCTACCCTGGTTATGAGTTTAGGATTTAAAGAGGAGGAGGTGATCAACACTGTCATTAAATGTCTGGGGTAGAAAAATAAAAAAATAAAAAATCCAAGTTGAGAGATAGAAGACGATTTTGCCTCAAGTTATAAGAGGTGAAAATGAACCCTTTCTTTCCCCCCCACCCCACCAAGTGGGTTTAGTGTGTTCTTGTAGAAGGAGAAACCCTTCACTTGAATGGGTTCAATGATGGGGTGGGCCGATCTTCAGAGCTACCCCTCCAGCTGGAGACGTGTTGTTGTTGCCATTGCTTGAGACGAAGGCAGGCTAATCAAAATGGGGATGTAGGAATGAAGCCCTGGTTTAGGGGCTAAGGCTTTCACAAAAAAGGAAAAGAGGCGAAGAGGGATAAGGGTGGTCCCTGGTGTTTCGCAGAGTGGGTGATGCCTAGTAGAGTGCCTGCATTTGTGAAAGAGGGAGTGATCGAGAGGGAGATCAAGCGAGGTGGGAGACCTGTGAGGAGAGAGAGACTCCAGTGGGGTAACTTGTGAGGGGAGAGGGGGATTTGAGAGAAAGCTGGTGTTGAAGTGGAGAGCTAGTGTCGAGGTGGAGGGAGAATCGGGAAGAGAGAGACATGGAGACTTTCATCAAAGTGGAAAGAAATGAGGGAAATGGGGGAAGGGTGAGAAAGTAAGAGTGAGATAGAGAAATCAGAGAAAAAGACAAAAAAATTAAAGAAATAAGGAAAGAATGAAGAGAGGGTGAGGGTCGGGTATGGTTAACGTGGAGGAAGGAGGAGAGAGAGGGAGAGAATGGGAGGGGAAAGGGTTTGCTACACCCAAAATGGTATGTTTCTCTGTGTCCCCACACACCAAAGGTGAGGTGCATAGGGTTAAAAGTGTAAAGGCAATTTTTAGACAAAAAATAAAAATAAATCAAAATAATTTTTTTATTTTTAAAATATGAGTGACCATTTGCTCTCTATTTAAAAGAGGCACCAAATTCAAAAACCATCACATGTCAGCTTTTGAGGTGGGGACATGGAAGGCAAACAAATTGGGTGTAGCATATCCTTTCCCTTTGTGAGTTGGTTCATATTTGGGTTTAGGGCTGGTTTGGACGGATGGAGTTAGGCCGGATTTTTGCCTCAAAAGGTTCAAGGTTGGGTTAGAGGTGGAGAACTGCCTTAAGCTCGCTCTGTCTATCTATTGATTTAAAGAAGCATGTTGGTGCCAAAATTAGGTGCTTATACACCCATTTTAGTCCAAATGAAGTCACCTGGTGCCCTAAACACCATCCTGGACAAGAAATTTGCTCCCTATCCTTGCTGAAACCTCCCCAGTAACTAGTACCCATTTTTTTGTTGAACTCCACTGATCATCTTCTACCTTTATAGTTACTAGGTCCTAGTTATCTTTGTAATGCCGTCATCTTCGCCTCCATTCTTGAACTAGCAAAACAAAAAATTCTAACATCTTCTTCTTTAGGGTGTTGGGCAGGATTTGGTAAGACAATTAAAAGAGTACCTAAGAATGACATTAGGGGCTGATACACAGCGCCAAAAAAGTGATATACACTTTTGGGGGATTCTTTTCACTTTTTGGTACTGATGTGTCAGCCCCTAATGTCATTCTTACTCTAGGCACTCTTTAAGTTGTCCTACCAAATCCGGAGTGCATGTTTTACCTCCAAGATTTGGTGTGCCCCCTAAAGTCCCCCCCCCCCCGGCATGCAGGGGGTTACACAACATACCGAAAAGGGGCTGGGATTAGATACAGAAATCTGTTTTTCCTGATGTATTAGAGGGGGATGACACTTCAGTGCCGAAAAGTGACTTTCACTTTTTGAGGGGTGCTTATCACTTTTCAATGCTGATGTGTCCACCCCCTGATGCCATTCTAATACATCAAGAAAAGCATTTTTCCATACCTAATCTTTTCTGACCAAAAAGTGATTTAGAGTAAATCACTTTTTGGTATGTTGTGTCAGCCCTTGCATGGAGAGGAGGTTACAGGAGCACACCAAATCCGCATCACATTTTTTCAAGCCCAAAACATTAATTTTCTAACAAAAAGTGAATTGGATGTATCGGGATTCATATATGATATTTGTTTAAATAAACAAATACAAATATGAATCTTACTTTTCAATATCCACTTCAAATTTGCTCCGTTTACAGCTCTACAACGAAGTTTTTATACAGATTGTGCAACCCCGTCTGAAATTAGTGCCCGGTTCTGGTAGGCATCTTCCAACCCGACCCGAATCACACTTGAACGGTTGGAACCATACAAACAAGTGACTAGAAGTGGAGTATAGGATATGATTTATGTGGTGCGCAATGACCTTATTTTATTCATGAAACGACCATATCAACAACAGGATTTAAACTTCCAAAAACATACTGTTCATCACCAACAAAAGCATCACTGATCCTTATGTCCATTCTCATCCGTTCCGTTGGAGATCCAAAAAAAAGAAAAAAGAAAGAAAAGTCATAAGTTCCAAAACCGAGTAAGCTCAAGACCTAAGGACAGTTTAAAAACAAATTGGGAAGGATCCTTAAAAGACAACCCATATATGGAGGAGGGTCGTCTCAGATCTACACGCCAGCAGGCTTGTAGGCAATGAAACTGATGCATTGCACTTGGCGCTTGTTGTCGAACCCAATGATCCGGATGAAGGCGCTGGGGTAGGTCTTCTTGCATTCCTCAAGCTCCCTCAACACCTGAGATGAGTCAGTGCAGCCGAACATGGGCAGCTTCCACATGACCCAGTAGCGTCCATCATAATATCCTGGGGATCTGTTGTTCTCACGGTACACGAATCCATGCTACACAACACACAAACACGTGATCATCCACACTCAAAAACCCATCCAACAACATTAAATTTAAGCCCAAAAAAAAAATCAATAAAGATGACCCACCTCCAACTCAAATTCCAAGCAAGGAACCCATCCCATGCGAAGAAGGTAGTCTACTTCCTTGGCCAATGATTCAGGTGAAAGTGGTGGGAGGTAAGAGAGGGTCTCAAACTTCTTCTTTCCTGTTGGAGGCCACACCTGCATCAACAACAATTACATTTCTCAAGTTTTAACAAAAACCATTATCACTACTCTCTCTGTTTCTCTCATTGGAGTAGTCAATTATAACTGCTTTCTTTTGTTCTCCAAGTACCTGCATGCACTGGACCCTGCCACCGTTGCTAGGGAGGGAGGTCATGTCGTTGTTGAGCTTGCGGGTGACGGGGAACGCCGAGGCCGATTTGAGGCCGGTGAAGGGCGCCACCATGCTGGCTTGAGCGGGAGTGGCACGGTTGATGGAGGCAACTGCTGCCGAGGAGATCATGGAGGACGCCATTTCTCACACACCAACTAATCTCTTCTTTGGAGACCTTCCTCTACTGCCTCATCCAATTTATAAAGCCACGAAATCTCACCTCCCCTGTTGCCAAAGTTCTCTTATTTTTTTTTTGCTCATCCAACGGTCTTAGATTTATTGAGCAGATTGGTAGAGGGGTTTTGGCCGTTGGATCAAGTGAGGGATGACAATAGAGCTTGATGACCACACAAGGATGGCGAATTAGATTACAGCCTTATCGTTAGGCGCCCCTCTAGTTTTGCCACGTGGCAGGTGCTCCTCAATCTTATCTCATCCGACCAGTGAAGGCTGGAATGTGTGATGGGTATTGGTTTATTTTTGCCAGTCTCTTCTTAGCCTTTCGTTTGAAATTACCCACTCTATCAGTCTATCTACTTACCGTTTGGTCTCAGAGATATTTGAGCCATTTGTGTAGGAAGTGAAGTTACGAAAATGCCGCTGAATTCTTTCGTGAGAAATTATTGAGAAGGATTGATGAGGTATGAGGTTAGTTTTATAAGCATAATACTATGGTTCTTTATCACAAATGTGGGGCTCACATCATAGGTTATAAGGTCCGAACCGTCCAATCATTCAATTGGTCTCTCAAATGGTTTTCTATTCCAAAACATTTTGGAAGCCCCCTTTAATGTAATCATTTCATTTGAGTTTCTCAACGCTTTCTGTAGCAACAACCGGATGGTTTGTAATGAATTCATTCAAACTTACAGTGATTTGTACTTGATAACATGTGTCATTTCAGTTTATAGAAAAACCTAAAATGACTTCATTACTAATTGTAGTTAACAAATTAGTATAAATTTGAATGAGTTCATTAGGAACCATCAACTCATGGCTATAAATGCATTGAAAAATTTAAATGAAATTATTACATTACAGGTGGCTGCCAAACAGGCTATTACCCAATGCATTATCTTAATAATAATAATACTGGATTGAACGACCATGAATTTCAAGACTGTTAGAATTAATATGGCATTTAACCCTATCTCACATATATAAAGTGGCCCATATTTTTTGAATGGTCTGCATAAATTAATAAGACACAAGTCTTTTACTTTGTGTCGGTAGTGAAAGTGGTCCCTCATTTATTTTCTTTTCCTTTTGGAAAAATGGACATGCTTTAATTTGGCAAAATCTTAGGTTCTTTCTTACAGTACCCATATAAGTATATAACAGTCTAGACGATTAGTCTGATCATGTGATCACAATTATGTATTCTTACTGTACTAGTTGGTTAATGACAGATAGATGGTTAAGGATCATATGATAATGTTGATTTTTGGTGTGAGTTACATATTTAATGGTGGGTGCAAATTATGGATACCCAAGCCACTCCATTTTATTTCTTTTGATTCCTAAATTAGTGATGGAACATGTATGGAGGAGGAAGGGAAGGGACATGTTTATGTTCTGTTAGACTTTGATAGATTATGGGTTCCTTGATTCGTGGCAGAGTTTGTAATTCAAATCAGTTGGTGAGTTTATGTCACAAATCACTTTCAGCCAATGGTCTTACCCAACCTTGAATAAAATAGCACCACAAATTCCCAAACCAGTCCATCCTGTCTACTCCTGATTTAGGCCACATTTTGTCATGGCACTTATACCCAATTACAAATTTGTGGTATAAGTCTTTGTTAAATGGATTGTGATTTTATGACCAATAGAAGGGTAAAATTTTCATCCTCTTTGAGCCTCAAAGCAATACTTAAGACAATTTATAAGGCTATAAGTTTTCCATTTTTTTTCTATTTAGTTACATGATTTCTAATTGGACAACATCAGCTATATAAGCAACCCCATTTTCAAATACTTGTAGCTTCATTCTTTACATTGAAGGATGTGCAATTCATCCTCTGTGGATCATAATATGTTTTCTTATTCAAATTGGGAAACAGTTTCATGATGGGTTCTCCAAAGTTGTTAGATGATGATCCCCCTTCTTTAAATATGTCTAGGGATGGCACGGCTTATCCAAACTGTCCATCTCATACAGGATCTAGCATGAGTGCAATGTACTGTTCATGTTAGTCCTACATCCTACTGCATATGCCACAATTCCTTCTGAATAACGCTAGCAGAAATCTTAATCTTTGAGGCCTTTTCATCCTCTGTGGATCATAATATGTTTTCTTATTCAATTTGGGAAACAGTTTCATGGATGGGTTCTCCAAATTTGTTAGATGATGATCCCCCCATCTTTAAATATCTCTATGGATGGTGTGGCTTATCCAAACTGTCCATCTCATAGAGGATCTAGCATGAGTGCAATGCTACTGTTCACGCTACTCCTACATCCTACTGCATGTATAGGGCATGATTCCTTCTGAATGATGCTTGCAGAAATCTTAATCTTCGAGGCCTCTACCTAAGTTATCACATAGAAGCTTATAGCCAGTGAAAATTCCTCTGTTACAACCCTGTGACCAATCCCCATGCAAGATATGCAGGGTTTTTTTTTACTGTTTGGTCGATAGAAGAAACAAATTTTGTAATGGTTTCTGTTTTCTTTGCTGAACTCCTGCTTGCTTCCTTCTAGTCCAACACTATAAGCTGTTTCAACTTCAAAACTAAATCATTTGTCGTTGTAGAATTGGTTTTAAAAATTTTAGCCTTTTCTCTGTTTTGCACAAGAATCCCTTCAAATACTCCATATAAGTACAATACTTTTCAGGCATTTCCTTAAAAGAAATTAAAGAAGTGAAGAAAAAAATCAAAGTTCAATCAACCTTATCCTTCCCAAGAGAATTAGGAACACAGTCAGCTCAAAACAGCCAATTGCGCTCTTACTTGATATAATCACTTCTTAAAAGAGAAAAGAATGTTTTATCACCAAAAATCTTTACACGAACACAATCCTCCTCTAAAATGATGGAAGCGATTGCGATCCCTCACAATTATCTCTCTCTGGAAGACCTTAGAAATAAATTTAGTCATGGAGTGACAATCATTGCATACGCGAAGATTCTTCACTATCTTCAATGGTGTCCCAGCGCTTGTACTGATCAAACCAAAAGCAATTGCCAACCTCTCGCTATGGTGACACAGTGCATTCTCTTTCTCCTCTTCAGCCACATCTTGCAATACACTAGTAGTCTCTGCAACATATCCCTGTTCCCTTAGACGGCTCATGATTTCATCTAGCATCATATATATCTCTTTTGTTTTTGGGTGTGATTTGTCCCCCTTCCGAAACTCATGAACCACGCCACCCAATTCTATTAGGCTACAGCCAGGGGTCTTCTTCATTTTTCTTTGTTTCATTGTCTTTCTCACCATTACTGCATCCCTCCACCGATTTGCAGAGGCATATATGTTTGACATAAGTACATAAGCACCATCTCTCTCAGGCTCTATTTCAACGAGTCTTTTCATGATACTTTCCCCTAACTCAACCTTTCCATGGATCCTACAGGCTCCAAGCAAAGCTCCCCAGACAAAGGCATCAGGCTCAATTGGCATGGTAGTAATGAACTCCTCTGCCTCACTTATGAGTCCGGCACGACCCAAAAGATCAACCATGCAGCCATAGTGCTCTATTTGAGGGCTAAGGTTGTACAATCTTGACATATCCTCAAAATGTTGACGGCCTTCCTCCACTAGTCCTACATGACTACATGCTGATAGGATGCCAATAAATGTAACCTCGTCAGGTTTTATGCCAACCGTAGACATCTCTGAGAAGAGAACCAAGGCCTTCTCTCCTTGCCCATGCATGGCTAACCCAGCAATCATGGCAGTATAAGAATAGACATCTTTATGTTTCATGTCCTTAAAAACTCCAAAGGCCTGATTTATGCTCCCACACTTAGCATACATATCCATTAATGCATTTCCTATAAACCCATCTGCCTTTATTCGTTTTTTATCTATATATGCATGAACCCACTTGCCCATCTCAAGCACTCCAAGATTAGCACAAGAATTGAGCACACCAACTAAGGTAACATCATCTGGTTCAAACCCTTTACCTTGCATCTTCCGAAATACTGACAAAGCCTCCTTGAACTCTCCTTGCTGTGTTAGCCCCAAGATCATAGAATTCCAAGACACCACATTTTTTTCGGGCATTCCTTCAAATAACTTACAAGCAAAATCAACATCCCCACATTTCAAGTACATATCCACCAAGGCATTCCCAACAAAAACATCCGTATTCACCTTATTATGGGACATATACCTATGTATTTTCCCACACAAATCCAAATCCCCTATTTTAGAGCAAGCAGAAAGTACAATCACCATTGTCACTTCATCGGCCCTAAAATTTTCCTCACCCATCTCTAAAAAGACCCGAACCGCTTCCTTGGGAAACCCCATCTTTGCATATCCTTGAATCAACGTGGTCCACGAAATCAAATCCCGTTGAGGGCTTTCATCAAATAACTTCTGGGCAGCATGAATTACCCCACAAACAGCATACAACCTGATCAAAGTGTTCTTCACATAAACATCCCACACCAATCCAGTCTTAATTGACTGAGCGTGAATCCCCTCCCCTTCTCTCAGTGCCTTTAATTCGGTACATGCCTTGAGAAGAAAAGGGAGGGTGAAATTGTCAGGGCTGAATCCTTTCTCGAGCATTTCCTGGTAGAATAATAGCGACTCAATTGGGTTTCCCTTGCTACTAGAGAAGCCTCGTATAATCGCATTATAAGTGTAAAGATTGGGGTTTTCATATTGTGAGAAAACCAAGCGGGCGTAATCGAGGTTCCCCCAAGGTGAAAGAGCACATAAAGAAATAATTTTGTTTAAGACGAGCTGGGTTTGGAAGGACCTGGTTTTGATGACGGAGGCATGGATTTGTTTGAGATCTTCCATGGATTTGCAGCATTCCAATCTGTGGAGGACGAATGGGAGTTGTTGGACATTAAAATCATAGCTTGGAGGAACAAGGGAAGTAGAAAAACTCATGACACGTCCCACCTTTTGCAGATTGAACGAACGAATGATCATACGAAGAATAGCTGGGGTTAGAGAAACAGAGCTTTCCGGCTTCGCGGGTTTTATTAAATGAATTTGAAAAGCAGTGTCCCTTTTAACGCCTAAAATAGCATATAGGGGTACTTCGGATACTACCAACAGTAATTTGTGGGTTACGTAATGGGTAGAAAGGCTGTCAATTGGGCCAGGCTGGCCCAAGCACTACATATCTAGTCTGAAAAATTAGACGGGCTGGGCTAAGTTTCGGCCCAGAAATTAGACCTAAAGTATTATTTGGGCTGAATTTGGACAGGCTCAATTTCAGCCAATGCCCGGCCAAAAATAAATAACAAATAAGGCTTTTATTTTGATGTATTGGTATTGGGTTTGTATTTTTTTTTTTTTTAAGGATATTGAGTTTGTATGTTTGTACCAGATTTGTCATCTTCAATCAGTTTAATGTGATTATCAACAAAAAAAAAAAAAAAATTCAAGTATCAATTATTCAAAAAGGCTCATGTAATATGTATTTAGGGGCACAAATGAATCTAAGGTTTATAGGAAATTTTTAAGTTTAAATAGCCCAAACTTGACCAAATCCCTTTGTTTTAAAACAGGCTGAGTTTGGGTACATGTAAAATAATTTGGGCTGACCCAGCCCAGCTTGATTCACATTGCTAATTTAGGCACACCTCCTTATCCCAAAAAACTAATAATAATAAAAAGGAAGATTTTAATATATCCTTGCTGTATCACATCCTAGGTAGAGACTGACAATTTTGAATCATCTCCAAACTGAATGGACAGGTTACTATTCCATTACCAATCAGTGAATGACATGTGTCTTGACAAAAGGGTGTTTGAGTCAATATGTATAAGTCAAAGGAGGGTATTACAGTAAATACACAATGAATAACTACCTTTGTATTTATTGATCAACCCTTTGTCAAACATTGTGTCACATCTTGAGTAGAGACTGGAGTGGATTAGTACTTGTCGATTCAAATTGGAGATGATGTGAACTTCAGACTAGAGATGCTGGGAACACTTATTAGGTCACGCTCGAAGCCACGATCACCCCGTTGTGTTGTGGTGTCTTGAGAACAGTTTTCTCCATTCTAATCTCATTAAAAACACAGAATTCTTTGAACACTTTGTCTCCATACTCTACTTTATTATCATATCTCAAGCATTTTATCTTTAAACATGTCTCAGTTTCTACCATGGCTTTCCACTTCTTAAAAGTATTATAAACATCAGACTTATTTAAAAAATAGATAAATCTATACCTTCCTTGTTAAATCATCAATGAAGATAACATAATATAACAAGCCTCTAAGAGATGAAACTAGAAAAGGTCATCACACATCTATATGAACCAATTCAAATTTTTTTGTCTTGGGTGTTCTGTCAGCTTTTAAGAAACTGACAATCTTTTGTTTTCCAAAGATGTAATCCTCACATAAACTAATGTCCACTAATTTTATACCCGACAGTTTTCCTTTAGACAGAAGTGCTTTTATCCCCTTTTCACTCATGTAGCCAAGCCTTTGATGCCACATATTCGAATCTTCTCCTGTAACCATGGTTTTAAATCTCAGACGATCCGGGATCGGATCGCCCGATCTAGATCGGGATCAGACAGGTCCGGTCCTATCCTAACCTATAGATCGCAATCCTACTGGGATCGGACGATCCCAGTCATGGATCATCCGATCCGGAACCGGATCAGATGATCCAGAAAAGAAAATAAAAAACTGAATTTTTTTTTCAAGAGTACATAAATCATTCCCTAATTCTTAATAATTATTCTTAAAAGTTGTTAAATAACTTATAAGAGGTAAACTCCATGACCTTATAACGAATGATAAATTTAAATAGCCTCCCCTTGGAACCCCCCTATATTGATAGTGGGGGTTTAGCTCCCCGCCACCCATATAATAGAAGCCTAAATTAAACTTCACAATCCCATTAGCTAGAATAATGAATCATATATATTTTTTATTTTTGTTTATGTGATTTTGTATATAGTTTAGTTTTTATG
>JAOXJP010000008.1:7139151-7152113 GCA_025762735.1 Platanus orientalis | reverse complement strand
GACACTCAGGAGGGGGAATCAAAAACCTCCAAAAAGTGAATTGATTCCACCCCCCGAGTGTCCCATCAGGGGGCGTGCATACGATTTCATCCCAGAAATGTCCAAATCCGAGGAAAGTTTGGAACTAAATTTTAAGAGCTAGATAGACCCATAATGAGACTAAACCTTGCTATTTGAGTTTCAAGCAAGTTTCCATAAACATTGACAATGCCCAAACCATGGACAACCCTAAAGTGAATCATGATATATAGAAAATCTTTATCAATGCGGCATTCCAGGTTCCGATGCCAACCCGAATCTAATCTACTAAACCATCCAAGTTATTAAAGAAACAAGTCATTTTCAGATTAGGGAATTTGAGAATTAATCCCAAGTCTAATCTATTTAACCCCACAGGTTATTAAAGGAATAACTCAAACAAAAGACCTAACAAAAGGGATCTAAGTGACACATTAACAACTTGACAGCCCAATAGGGCTCCACGTCCTGGTCCACATCATCTCTCCTCATGGTAAAATGCAGCCCAATCGCACTTCGCCACGTGAAAAAATAAAGTTGTTTCTTTTGGTGTTTTTAGCATAAAGTTTGTAACTTCGTTGACTGGTAGTAGTAGTTCACGGGAAAATTCAAATACGTAGTAGGCCATACAGCTGACGTGGAGAAGGTAAAATGCAGCACAATAGCACATGTAATGGCTCCACGTCATGGCCCACAACATATCATGCCGTGGAAAAATTCAGCCCAATAGCACTTTGCCATGTGAAAAAATAAAGTAATTTCTTTTGGAGGGGGTATTGGGCAAGTGGCCATTCAAGATGGTCCCCCTATCCATCTGTGGCTGAAATTGGAAAACTCACTTAAAGAAGGTTTCAACCCGGGTTGATATCCTCTGCGATGCCCCCTTGTGCGAAGCCCTTGTGAGGCAAGACACAAGGGGGTGGGACCCATTCACTTTTGGGGGTGATGGGACATTCCTAAAATGAATGGACCCCACCCCCCTGTGCCTTGCCTCACAAAGGCGTCGCACAAGGGGGCATTGCAGAGGATATCGAGCCCTTCAACCCAAGCCCAACCTGTGGTATGAAAATACCAGCACCATTGCCACTTGGGCCCACTTGGGGGGCCCAAGTTGCATTGGTGGTAGGCTCTTCTGATGGTCCATGCTGTATTCATCTTTAATAAAGATTCAACCATATAACTACACATGATGCACATGCAGGGGGATGGGACCTGCAGTTCAAAATCCGGTGTGGATTTGGTGCGCCCACTTAACAAACACCTAAAGTCCCCCCCGCATGCAGGGGAGGACACAGCACATCAAAAAAGTGATTTACACTTTTGTGGGGATGATTTTCACTTTTCGGCACCATGTGTCCCCCCTGCATACGGAGGGACTTTAGGGGTTTGTTAAGGGGCACACCGAATCCTGGAAGTTCAAAATCTCCCTGTCCAAAAGTTTAGCTCAAACTAGATATAAGATGTGAAACCAACCAAGCCATAGGCTTCTTACCCAACCAACCATTCAGCCTTTTATTATTATTATTAAAGACTGCATTCAAAAGAGTGACCGATCATGGACCCGCTTGTGTCAGGTTTTATTTTATTTTATTTTTTTTGGTTGGGGATCCGAAAAGAACTACTCAGCGGAATCCACCGAAGATTCAAATCAAAAACCTTTTGTTCACTTCATCATGTCCAGAACATATGGGCTTTACTGAAGCCCATTTTAAAGGAGTTGCTAGTTCAAAACTCCTCTTTGGAACAGAGGCCTGTGGACCATCTTAAGGATGTAATGTTGGCCTCCTTTTGCTCGAACCGGAACCTAAGACTCTGTTTGCCTGCTTAGATTTTCGCCATTCAAACAATGGAGGAGGTGGCTTTCCACACATAGGAGACACAATTGCATTTTCTTGGTGCCTGCCTTTCCACACCTAGGTTTCAAGGCCCTTACAGGCATGTAAGCGGGAGCCCAAACTCCATGTGGACACTTAATTACTTGGCCTATAGTAATAATGTCTTATAAAGTGTAGATATGCTATAAGAACCCACTATTCCTCCAGGTGTTGGAGCAGGCCCATTATGGCCCAAGTTAAACCAAGTTCTTAATCATAACTTTTTTCCTTACCTTCCTTTTTTTGCTTGTGCTAGAATTTCCGGCCCATTAAACAAAAAATAAGAAAGTATTATTTTAATCTCTGCCTTTGCTTGTAGGGAAATGATATTGCTAGAGCTCTTTTCATACTATAGAGCAAATTTTCCACAATAGAACCATATTTTCTATGGGCAACGGGTAAAAGGCTAAATCTCATATTTAGCTCATGCCATAATTTTCAGCCCAATGGTTCTTTACCACGTGGAAAAAATATTACAAGATTATTCCATGCCTTATCTTTTAAGGAATGATATTGACAAAGTAGCTTAATAATGCAAAGCAAACATTCCACTTTAGCGATTGAGGAACCTTTGTATCCATCAAAACAAAATCTTTGTTCTTTGTTATCAAAACAAGCTCTAACAATATCATTTCTATTCTTTTTAACGAAAGCAAAAGATAAAGTAGATGGCTGACATGGACAGCACTACACACATCAATATAAAGGGATGGATTGTCAAGATAAGAATGTTAGAAGACTTGTCTAGAAAACCTTTTTTCCTAAAGTAATTAAGGGGACAAATTTCTGGTGACACAGAATTGGCTACGGCAGATACTAAAGGAAAATTCTAGAGCATCTTTAGTGTATTTGCCATCTGTGGGGTTGACAAAAGTAATTTCCACTAACAATTACTAAGATGTTAGGATCGTAACCCACCCTTCCATCGAATGATCTTGAGATGCAATAACAATCACGGAATAAAAGAAAACACAACAAAAACACTATTAGACAAATGATTTACGTGGAAAACTCCAAACAAACTAAGGAAAAATCATGAAGCCATAGAAACAATTTCACTATTCTAGAAGAACGATGCATTCTAAGATGCTCACAAGCTTCTCTCTCACACAAAATTACTATCTCTCTTAAAAGTTCTCACTAACATTCATCTCTTTTGTTGCCTTAGACATTCAAAAATACATATCTATACCTAAGGAATTTAGGATTAATCAAACTCCCAACAAAAGTGCACTTTTGTCCTCTCGTACGCGAGCAAGATTCTTTTTCTTCATCTGGACAATTCAATTGATTGGCTAATAGCCTTCTCTACTTGATTGATCCAATGTTTCTTTGATTGATTCAAAATTTCAGCACCTCTCTATTTGATTGATCCAACTATGTTCAATCAATCAAATGGTTCCCTGTTTAGGTGAACTCCATTCTACTCAATCAGTCGAAGCCCTTTTTGATCGATCGAACAATTCAATCTGACTTGAAACCTAATCGAAGCCCTGCTCCTCTTAGTTTTTTAGTAACATTAGGCTCCACAACCAACAATTTTCCACTAAAAACCTGATCACAACATTCTTAAATGACTACTTGCTACTAGGGCTATCAACTATCTGATTTTTATCCATGTTCGATCCGTTAATATTCAATTGGAATACATCTATATCCGATTCAATATTCAACTAGATATCCGTATCCATTGAAATTAATATATAATTAATATTTATATTATAATATAGTAAGACATGTTATGTTGAATACAACATATTAATACAATAACCTTAACCTTAACCCATTTCTCATCTCCCATTCCCAATTTGAATGAAAGAAAGCTCCCAGTAGCCAGTTCCCCATTCTCTCATTGATTTATCAATCGTCTTTTATCTTTATAATTATTAGGTCCTTATTGTTTTCATAAATATCCGTAAAATATTCAAATTGATCCAATATTCAATTAAATAAACAAATACAAGGACAGATATATCTATATCTGATTCATATCCGATCGTCGACAGCCCTACTTGCAACACCCGTGAAGAGACTTCTTCCCTTTTGTGAAATTTTTGCAGCTCAGCTCCTTTGTCCTCATGCTTGAAGACCAACTGAAACCCTACACAACTTCAGTTTCTCTATTGTCACCACCTTAGTGAACATGTTTGCAAGATTTTTACTTGTGTGAATCTTCTCTAGTCTCAACACCTTTTCTTCTAGGAGTGATCTTATGAAGTGATACCTCCTGTCAATGTGTTTGGTTCTAGCATGAAATGATGAATTCTTCGTAAAATAAATGGTACACTGACTATCATTGTACAACCTGTTGTTATCTTTCTTCTTACCCAACTCTTCCATTAAGTTCAACAACCAAATTATCTTTTTACTAGCTTCTATTACTATAATGTACTCCACTTCCATACTAAAAAGTGCAACTATCTTTTGTAATTGTGATACCTAGTTTACTGTTATATTTCCCAAGGTGAAGATATACTCCATTATGTTTATTCTTCTATCAAAGTTATCTACTAACTCTGAGTCAACATAGCCTTGTAACTTAATCTCTGATCCTTCAAAACATAATGTTGCATTAGTGGTACCTCTTAAGTATCTTAAGACCACTTAACCGCCTCCCAATGTTTCTTCTTAGGTTTACTCAAAAACCTATTCACAAATCTCATTGTCTGAGTATTGTCTAGCTTTATACTAATCATGGCATTCATTGAGCTGCTGACAAATGAGGCACATAAAGCCTTATACAAATATTCTTTCTCCCATTGTGTCTTAGGAGAATCTTCTTTGGAGAGTTTGAAGTGACCAACGAGTGGGGTACCAACTAGCTTAGCATCTTACGTGTTGAATCTGTTCAACACCTTTTCAACATATTCCACTTTAGACAACTTCAATGTATGACTTTTTTTCTCTAGCAATTCTTGTTTTGAGAATCTATTTAGTAGCAGCTAAGTCCATCTCAAATTCCTTTGACACCTTCTTTAAATTATTTATCTCGTGTATGATTAATCATGCAATAAACATATCATCCACATACAATAGTTGTATGATATAACCGTCATCAAAGCTCTTGTAATAACAACAATAGTCTGCATGACATTTTCTAAAACCATATTTTGATGTAAACCTATCAAATTTAATGTACCATTGTCTTGGTGCTTACTTCAAACCATATAAACTTCTTTTAAGTTTATATCCCATCTCCTCGTATTCTTCAACAACATACCCTTTTGGTTGATACATGTATTTGTCTTCTTCCAAATCATCATGAAGAAACTCCATTTTCACATATAACTTCTCAATTTGCAAATCTTCTATGGTCATAATGCTCAACACTGTTCGAATTGTGTTTATCTTAATTATAGGAGAAAATAATTCAAAGTAATCAATACCTTTTTTTTTGTTAACATCCTTTAACAACTAGTTTGGCCTTGTCTCATATACGACTATCATGTTTATCCTTCAACTTATTAACCCACATGTTATTCAATGCCTTTTGCTTCTCTTAAGATAGTAGAACTAAGTCCCATGTCTGGTTTGATATCAAGGACTTCATTTCCTCATCCATGGCATGCATCCACTTAGTTCTAGTTTCTACTCGCAATACTTCATTATAACATTCAGGTTCACCACCATATATAGATAACAAGTAATACAACGAAAGACAAAACCATTATGTTGCCCTAAGTGTCCTCGAGGATCTTCTTGGTGTAGAAGTAGGTGTATGAGGTTCCACCTGTAGATCTTCATCTAGCATTTCGGTTTCATCTACACTTTAGACCTCTTTCTTAAAGATTTTATTTAACTCCACATACTCTATTTTATCAATTTGTACGTTTTCTTTATCCTTATATATGACCTTATCATTGAATGCCACATTTCTACTTATGATTTTTCGATTTTCTTCATCCCAAAACCAGTATCCTAAATCATTTGAACTATATCCAATAAAAATACACTTCCAAAATTTTGCATTTAGCTTGTTTCTATTTTTAGCATCAATATGGACATAAAAGATACAACCAAAACACTCTTAAATGTGAATTACCTATCTTCTAGTCCATGCTTTCTTTAACAATCTACCATCTAATAGTACTTAAAGTCCATGATTCAGAAAATGTCTTTGTGTTCACTACATCTGTCCAAAATGACTTAGGCAATCCATGATGTAACCCCATACTTCTGGCGCGCTCTACAATTGTTTTATTCATGTGCTCTGTCATACCATTTTGTTGTAGTGTATTAGGAATTATCCTTATGCAGATTCTTTCAAATTCTTATTGTAGTACTCACATTCATTGTCAAACCTTAGGCATTTAAGTTTTACTCTTGTTTCATTTTCAACTAAGACTCTCCACTTCTTGAAAACATCAAAAACATCAAACTTGTATTTTAGAAAATAAACCTATAATTCTCTAGTCGCATTATCAATAAAAGTAACAAAGTAAAAAAGATTCACCAAGAAGGTACCTGAGTTTGCCCCCATAGCTCAATATGAATTAGTTCCAACCTGTTGGACTTCGACAACCTTTATACTTTTGAAAAGCTTTCTTATGTTTTCTCGAAATAAAGTCTTTCACAAAATTCCAAATCTAAAGATTTGAGACCTGGAAGCTTGTCTTTAGTGTAAAGAATCTTCATTCATTTTTCACTTATATGCCAAAGTTTATAATGACATGTCGAATTCATATTTGTTTTAGCAACTGCAATGGAGCCATTACTTTTTCTGGTCAAATAGAGTGTGTCTTCCTTTTTTCCACAAGCAACAACCATAACACCTTTGGTGACCTTCCACGAATTTCCTGTGAAAATCATCATATAACCCAAAATTGCAATCTAAACAACAAAAATCAGATTTTTTTTCAAACATGGTATATGTCTTACATTAGTCAACTTCCATATACCTTCATTTGGAAAACTTAGTTGAACATCTCCTTTCTCAATTATGTTGTAATCATTGTCATCACTAAGATATCTTTTTCCAAAATCACACTGCATATAATTCATGAGACATTCTTTACTTGCAATGGCATGAAAGGATGCACCAGAATCTATAACTCGAGATTCAGATTTATAATCAAGTGCAAGAATCAAAACATCTTTAGAAACATCACCTCCAAAGTTTATAGTAACATTTTTTGTTGTTGTTGTTTTTATACTTATTCTTCTTTGGTACCTAGCAATCATTCTTTAGATGTCCCTTCTTGCCATAAGTTCAACAATCAAGTCTTAGTTTTATTGATTTTGACTTGTCCATTGATTTAGATCTCACACAGTCTTTCCATCTTTCAAACGTCTTTCCTCTATTCTCCATATTCAGTGTATTACCATATGATTTACCTGAGGATTTTCTGTGGATTTCCTCAGTAAGAATAACACTTACAACATCATCAAATTTCAATATGCCCAAACCTAAGGAATTACTCAACGCCATGACCAAACCATCATAGCTTTCTAATAAAAATGATAATATTAACAAAGCTTTACATTCACCTTTAAAATTGATGCCTATCGAGGTTTATTGGTTAGTGACTGTGTTGAACTTATTCATATTTTTAACAATGGTCTTTCCCTCAACCATCTTCATATGAAATAATCTTTTCATTAGAAAAACTTTATTTGAAGTAGATGGTTTCTCATACATCCCGCGATAAGGCAACCATTAGATAATCTGTAATTTTCGCTTTAGATATATTAAAAGCAATTGTCGATGATAGATAAAGACGAATAATACCTAGGGTTTTTTTGTCAAGCACCTCCCAATCTAAGTTGGATATCGTCATAGATTTATTCGTGTTCTCTTAGCGGCTAATAGATATTCTTCAAATAGAAGTAATCCTCTATCTGCATTTTTTAGAGTGAAATTTAAACCGTTGAATTTTTCAACCATGGATTTTGTGAATTCTTTTATCATTGTAATTACTCTCACTCAAACACATCTTTGATACTAGTTGTTAGGATCGTAACCCTTCTATAAAAAGATCCTGGGATACAATAATAATCATAGAATAAAAGCAAATACAACAAAAACACAATAAGACACATGATTTATGTGGAAACCCTAAAACTAAAAAAAATCACGGAGCTGCAGAAACAATTTAACTATTCTAGAAGAACAATGCATTATAAGACACTTACAAGCTCACAAGCTTCTCTCTCACACAAAACCACACTCTTTCTCTCAAGAACTCTATCTCTTACAAGTTCTCACCAAACTTCCTCTCTCTTGCTGTCTTAGATGTCTAAAAATACTTATTTACACCTAAGGAATTTAGGGTTAAGCAAACTCCCCACAAAAATGCACTTATGTCCTCTTGTACTTGAGCATGACTCCTTTACCGTGTCTAGACAATTTGATCAATTAAACTGTTTTTTAGTCCAACTTGATATTGATCCCCTGCTCCTCTTTGGTTCTTCAGTAACATCGGGCTCAACAACCAACATAAGATAGGTGCCAACATACCAGTTTGAGAGAAAATTGTCTACAATTCGAAATCCCTCTATAGTCCTAATAGTGCTATCACATGCTTATGACATTTCCCTCTATGCTTTGCGATAATGATTCCTCCAACATCACAACCTTTAAGACAACAATGCTTTTTATGGATTAAATTATTTCATGGATTGAATTTCTACTTTCCATGTAATCAAACAAAGCCTATGTGTGAACCCCAGAACAAAAATTGTTACACAAATACCTGATTAGGTATCTTATCTTATCTATATATTTATATATAAATTATAGGGATGGGCATGGGTCAGACCAGCTATATATATATAAGTTTTTTAAAATCATTAATATTTTATAACTTAATTGATAAAAATAGCTTTGCAAAAGGTATTGAGTTTGACTCTTAGGCTTTGTTTGATTACATGGAAAGTAGAAAATTTTGTGGAAAAATATATCAAGTTTACGAAATAGACAACTTTCTTCATGTTTGATTGTGTAGAAAGTTCTAGATATAGAAAATGAGGTTTTTTAACCACTTTCCAAAAAATGGAACTTGCATTTTCAAAACTTTCAAAAAATTTAACTTCCCCTCAACTTTTCCGGCGAAACACCTTTTGGAAAGTTGTGGGAAATCATATTTCACTTCACTTCATTTCACTTTTACTTCGCTTCACTTTAGTTTTCCAACTTCCCATGCACTCAAACAAAGCCTTGGTGAAATCAATGATTTTTTATGGAAAACAATCCTCATAATTTAAATAAAAGTTTTTAAAGTTTTTAAAAACTAATAAAATCTTATAACTCAATTGATTATAGCATTACTTATTACATAATAGATATTGAGTTTGAACATAAATCTCAAAATTAATATTTTTTAAAATTCATAGGCTGGACCACACCTGATTTGAGTATTTGAAATTAATAGGACCAGATTTAGGCCTAAGTCTTAAAAAAAAAATACTATAATTATAAGATTGGGACCAGGCCTACATGGCCAGCCCCATGCCCACCCCTAATGAATTATAGTGCTTCAATTTTGTGGGTGGTGTTTTTTGACCTACGAGCTTTGAATTTCAAACTAGACTCTAGAGGATTCCTCTAAACCGGTTTACCTCCAACATCTGCTTGAGGGACTCAGTATCCTCTGCACCACTTTGTGGTGTGCCACAACCACAAAGGGGGGGTGGGACCCTGCAAAAAGTGTATGGGCCCCACCCCCCTTTGTGTCTGTGGCTTCCCGTGGCACACCATAAGGTGGCGCAGAGGATACGGCTCCTGTTTGAGACGATCTGCTGCCATCTCAGGTGGCCACCACTTGACAGTTTCCTCATGGTATCTCAAACTAGGGATCGGTTTATGAACGCTTCCCCTAACAAGCACTCATCAGGGGTGGACACATCAGCATTGAAAAGTGATTCACTTTTTTGGGAGGCGCATATTCACTTTTTGGCGCTGATGTGCCCTCCGCCTAACAAGGAGCAGTGGTTAGCATTCGTTAAGGTGAGCATTTTTTATCCATTCACCTCAACGAGAGTGGATTGTATCTGCTCCTCTTATCGTCTGCTCCTCTCTGCACCCTGTCAGGGGGAGGGTACGTCAGTGCCAACAAGTGAAATGCACCCCCACCAAAAAAAAAAAAAAACAGTGAAAATCACTAGTCAGTGCTGATGTACCCTCCCCCTGTCAGGGTGCAGGGAGGAGCAGACGATAAGAGGAGCAGATACAATCCACTCTCGGGTATAAGGCTTGAAGTTTCCAAGTTGCACAGCTTCGAGCTGTGCCACGGTAGAACAGGGTTTCCACTAATATGTATGAAGCTTCAACTTTTATTGTAGAACTAAAGAAAAAGACTGAAAAATTATCCAACCGGGATGAGAAGTTTCTTAGCTCATCTCCTCACCATAAATCTATGACACTAATCAAACCCTTTTTAAGGCTAAAACGTCAACAAAATTCAAATGAGAAAACAGAAACAGAAGCAGAGAACCTTCTTTTCCATCAACCTTTGACGCCCATTTTCCAGGACATGGCAAAGTTCTTCCCCAAAGGTATTTCCAACCCTTTAACCTCCACCAACACAGTCTTCCTTTTATCTCCTCCATCTTCCAGTTTCTCCAAGTACCTCTGTTCTGACACACTAAACTCTACATTTGACATCGTCGACATAGGCTTTCCGTCGACCTCGACGGCGAGTGCCTCCGCAACTCCATCCAATCCCAAGACAGTTACCTTCTCAATCATCAACCCCTTCTCCAAAGCAAACTTACCCTCCTGAACTTCTGACCACACCTTCACTGTTTTCTGGCTCACAGTAGCATAGAATTCAATGTAAGTCGAATACCCATTACCCAACTTCATTTCTGGACGCTCATCTTCGTCAAGGAAAAGCTTCCCTTTAGCTTCTCCATCGGTGGTGCCCGCCGAAAAGGTCACTACAAGGCTAAAAGGCGTCATTCTTGCTTCTGTAGATGTTAAGCCACCCTGTTGCATGGGAAGTATGGTGTTCTGATACACATGGACATTGATAACATTCAATGGCGCATTGAGTGTGAGGTAATGCCCCTCTTTAGACACAATAGTCTCTGTCATATCAAATAAGCTGTACCAAGTTCCTGGAGGAAAGAGAGCCTTAACCTCTGATGTCTCCTTCTTGAGCACTGGTGAGACCATGACACTGCTTCCTAGCAAGAACTGAGTACTCAACCCATAGCATTGAGTGAAGTTTGGGAAGGAGAAGAAGAGTGGCCTGGCCATTGGAGCACCACTAGTGTGAGCTTCATAGCTCAAGGTGTATAAATAAGGGAGGAGCTTGTAACGCATGCCCAGTGCATTTCGAGCTGACTTTGCAACTGAATCCCACACGTAGAGCTCCTGGTTAGGGGAAGCAAAGTTGGCATGATCCCGTGAGAACGGATAGAATGCACCCAACTCAATCCAACGATTGCAGAGCTCTTCTGTGGGCTGAGGGTAGAACCCACATATATCAGAACCAACCATAGGCATTCCAAATATTCCAAAATTGAGCATAGTTGAAATGGAATACTTTAGGTTCTCCCATGTCCCCTGGTTATCCCCTGTCCAATGTGCAGCATATGCGCCTGAACCCACGAAGGTCGAGCGTGATAGCACAAACGGGCGCTTACCCTCGAGCCCTTGAAGGGCCTTGTGCGTGGCAATGGCTTGAGAGAAACCATAGAGGCTGTGAGCATTGTACTCCAAGACGCCATTGTAGTGTACTGCACTTGTGGCTATAGTTTTGAAACCTATCGGTGCCTGCATCCCTGAAGCGTTTATCTTGTAAGGTGGATCATCCCACCTGGTCTTTGTTATGTTCTTACAGTCCAAGCAACAGATCCAACCAGGACCACTGCCGGGACATGGTCGGTCCTTTGGAATTTGGCATTTCCCAGTGCAGAAATTTGAAGCTTCATTCATGTCAATCCATAAGCCATCAACAGGTAGAAGTTGGTGGAACCTGGTGATTTCATCAACCCACCATGACACAGTTTTGGGGTTGAGGTAATCTGGGAAATAGACTGGCCCAGGCCAGACCTGAGCCAGGTAAGGCTCTCCCTCGTATTTAATGAAGATGTCATTGGCCATACCTCGTTGATAAACGCCATAGGAGGAGTTGACTGCAATTCCAGGGTCGATAAGGACAATGTATTTCATCCCTCTGGAATGTAGTTTGTCAAGCAATGCCAAATACTTTGGACGTGGGAAATTGATGGGGTCAAGGGTGAAGTCCTTAGCTGCGTCCATGTGATCATCATCAGTCCACATGACATCCAGCGGGATCTGGGCCTTCCTGTAGTTCTCAACAACTGAATCAACCACTGATACATTATGATAGCCCCATCTGCATTGGTGGAATCCTGTAAAAATAAAATAGTTAAGTGGGTTTAGTTATTGTCATTTTACTCCACCATTCAATCATGATCCTGAAAAGGAGTTTTATCTATAATTTAAATCAGGTAAATCGTCTCCATGGTTCAGATAACCATCAGGCAGGGCTGAGGGTTTTTTTTTGGTAACGGGGCTGAGGAACATGTACTTATAGTTTGTTGGGGTGTAATCAGTGGATGATCCACATTAATAGAACTTACAACAGAATTAAATGCTGCTTGAAATTGCTGTTAAATAGACAGCCTAAAGACAAGGAATTTGTCACCATATGCACATGGGATGGAAGAGATAAGAAAATTAGTGCAAGTAAGATATCATTCAATACAGAAAATATGTGGTGCTCCGTTGATCATGATTCCCCGCACTTCATATTAAATTCCCACTAATTCCTCAATTTGGATAGTTAAATCAATAGGATACCTCTAAAATGGAGCATAGGCCAAAAACACACCAGTGCGGACAGAACAAAAGACTTTAATACTGTTTAGCTTTTGAGACTAACCCTGGTTTGACCAGAACCGGACCCCTATCTGAATCTTTACAATTTCAAAACCAGACTATAGCAAAAACCACACCTAACTGCCCAGTTTGTGCAAACCAATTGGTTTTTAAAAAATATTTGTTAACAGAATTTTGAAAATCCCACCTGTAATGTAATCATTTCATTTGAGTTTCTCAAGGCATTTGTAGCCAGGAGATGATGGTTTCATAATGAACTC
>JAOXJP010000008.1:7115654-7131230 GCA_025762735.1 Platanus orientalis | reverse complement strand
ATGTAGTGGCTATATCTGTTGGATCTCCTGTTCCTGGTGTATATGGACTGTGTAGTCCTATAACAGGTTCTTGGTGACTGATTATTGAGTCTGCAATGCGTTTTTAGTAGTTGATTGCTCCTCTGCATCATCTATTGTTCTTTGTTTTCGTTTTTTTGGGTTGTTTGCTTGTGGAAGTGTTGTTGTGCACACAGAAAGTGGCTTGGACCTACATTGTTTTCCTTTACATATATACACAGTTCAGATCTGTTTTATTGGAGCTCCCCCTGCTGTAATAGATCAGTACAATAACAGGGTGTCTTTCTGAGTTATTGAGTACTGTGGGTATAAAAGAAACCAACTGTTTAGGACTCTTATATTACTCTACTGGTTGGGGTTAAATCTGGTTTCGGTGGGTAACCTGTTTTAGTTCTTTGTGGGCCCATAACCCGCAGGGTAGCCACCATCCCTAGGCTGTCCTGCATCAAGTGGGGTGGTTGAAGTGGAGATATTTTTGTGGAGTGCTGTGAGATTGATGCATACCATTGAAATCGGAGGTCGAATATAAGATGGTTTTAAGACCAGCCATGCTATATGGAGCAGAATGTTGAGCAACCAAGTAATAACACATAGTGTAGCTGAGATGCAGCTACTTAAGTGGATGTGTCTAGAAAAGATTGAATTAGAAATTAATGCACTAATGAGAACTAGGAATAGCACCAATAGGTGCCCAATATGAGGTAAAGTCGATGGACATGGTCATGTGCAATGAAGATTAATGAATTATTATTTTTTTTTTTTATGTGTATCTAAGAAGATTTCATAGAATGGAGAAAGAAGGTACAGGAGTTAGAAAAAAGGAAAACAGAAATAAGAGCATAGAACATGAAAAAGAACAGAGGGAAAAACCCTAAATATGCCACTACATATTGCACCATTGAAAACAGAAAAGAAGACTAATGATTGCACCATTGAAATGGGTGATATGGTGTTAGTTGAAGGCGTTCAAACTTAAAAGGACACGGGGAAGGCCAAGAATGTTGGGTTAAGGTACTGAGTAAAAACATGAGTGATTGTAATATACACTAGATAGAGTGAATTGGGAACAAAATTCATGTAGCTGACCCCAGTTACTTGGGTTCAGGCTTTGTTCGGTTGACTGTCTGTGCTTTACCTAGTTATACAGTCAGATTGTGTCCCAGTTGCATATCAATGAGATATTGGAATACAAATAAAAATTAAACTATTTAAAAAATGATGCGGAACATCCTATTCATATGCTATTGGTGCTACCAGTATTAGTACTTATAAACTCTAGCAACTTTTATGATAAAAATCAGTGAGTTCTTTTTCTAGCCTACTTTGTTGTCTTGTCACCACTGTTCAAAAAGCTATCCTGGACCAAATTAGGACCAAATTAGTAAACACAGCAAGTCATGTCAATCAGGCCTGCCTAAACTACTCAAATTGTTCACTGTCCACTGTTTGAAAACTAACCTGGAACAATTCAGCAAAGAATATGGGTCACAACAATCTGGATGGACAGACAGGCTGGACTGGGTAGACTGACAACATACATAAATTTTTTATTAACTATTTCTTATAATTTTTAAGAGAAACTACTATGGGACAGTTCCATAGCATGGTTGATGGGGCTTCAGCCCTTTCCACACCAATTGGTTGGAAGAATCAGTGATTTGGATCCTCAATTAGATGGTGGACCTTCTGCATTTTTTTTCTTTCTAATGAATGGTGCACTTTCTCTATGGATCACAAGAATTAAAGCAGATATCAATCTAATGACTCACCTTGCTGTTTAATAACATTTTCTGAACGCACTTATGAGCACAGTACATACTTTTTATGACTGCAAATAGAGGCAATGGATATAATATTTTAAAACGTCAAGTTGGTGCAGAAATTGGGTTATGGTTCATTCAAGAAGTAATCTGTTGGATTATCTGGATTGATAAAGTGGTTCTACTAAATGAGGAGTAAAGGGGTGAAGCCTCACCAGGCATGATGAGATGCAATCTACAATGGGATCACCTGTACATTTAAAGCACACCAACATTTAGACCCTGATTCCTTCTCATATTTGCCCATGATATCAAAAGAAATTTTTATTAAAAGGGGAATTCATAATTCTGTCTTTCTTCCCTCACCTTGTTACACCACCAAGGACCAGACAGAGAAATCCTTTCATTCTCTAATCTTTGATCAATTTTGTTGCAAGATGATGGTACCTTTTCGATGAGGGCAGTGATGGAGAGGTGACCGTGTCGATTAATTTGGTGCTTTCTAAGCTTGACTAAATGATACAGGATGACTCATTCCTAGCACTGAAGTGAACATCAGCTCTCCCTCTCTCTCTCTCTCTCTATATATATATATATATATATATATATATATATTCCATTTCTGTTGCACTGGCCTTTTTGGCTGATAAGTTTGGTGTGGGTGGGGGTTAAGAAACACTTGGATGGTTTTTATTATTATTATTAACCACCTGAATTGGTTATTTGGCAGGCTTGTTTATTCTGGCATTATTTCTAATTTTCATTTTTTTCTGTTTTGTTTTGGAGGTGGGGGTCCATACAAAATGACTCCTTTAGTGCAAAACCTGTAGTGCTTGATCTTTTGATGTTATTGCAAGGAGAAAAATTGTTGTAATATAGTTTGTTTCATTTGTATAATTTATGTGTGATCTCTGTGAGCTAATCCGATTAACTGAATTATTATGCTTGAGTTGCGTTGTCCTTGGAATTTGCTTAGTAGTGGTGCTTCCATTTTCAGACCCCTCCAGCAGGTTCCTTGCCTCCTGCTTCAGTTCCAGCCTCGACAACACCTCAAGCTCCTGTGGCAACCTTGGCTCCGTGAGTTTGAGTTGCCCACCTTCTCTGTGTTAGCTTTTATTACAATATATTAAAGCTTTTTGGTCCAGGTATTTATATTTGATATGATTTACGTTGTGTTGATTTGATTTTAATTCACTGAGCAGGGCACCATCTGTTCCTGCACCTGCACCTGCACCTGCACCTGCACCTACACCTGCTGCAGCTGCTCCTGCTCCTGCTTCTACGGTTACTGCTTCGTGAGCATTTTTCTTCTCTGAAATATTTACTAGTGTGTGAAATGGCTGTGGTGATTGCTTGTCACCTGGAGCAACTGTAGGTTTGTATTGATGGGAATGCCACTAAAGAAATGAAGAAACATGTCAAAAGCATTTAATGTAGTGTCAAAATACTGTAAAAATGATGAGAACATTGTAAATGTTGCAGAATCCTTGGAAATATTCATCGATAGTCCAGGAAATGATTAAAAAATGCATAAATACACATTTTAAAATTATTATCACTTTAAAGTACCATATTAAGCGAGGAAAACAAAAAGTATTTGCATTTAGATGTGTAATATTGTTCTTTTTGTTTTCTATTTAAAATTAAAGCTAATGTGAGTTGATAAAGATTTATGGTACCGTATTTATGTATTTTTTTTGTTGGAACATAAGAGAATGGAACACTGGGCCATGGTTAATACAATGGAATTTACTAATTTATGTGTATACTGGAAATATTTTTTAAAAATGATTAAACAAAGTGATTGTTCTTAACTACAAAACTAATAAGAAGGGCCTCAAAGATGAAAAAAATAGTAGTATTGGCCAAGATTTCTACATATCTTTTGAAACAATGTATTCATATGACTTAAGTAATTTGTGGTCAAAATAATGTGAATTGTAATTTAAGATTGGGAAATGTGTTGGAAACATTTAGTAGGAAATAGTAGGAATGTTGATTTAAAAAACCATGGTTGAACCAGGCAGGTTTATTGCATTTTCATCTTTTAACCTTCTGTTATTTTTCGTATTTTTTTATTCTACTTTTTTCCGCACTGCTTCTAGTACTTATTCTTTTTTATCTCGGACATGTTTTGTTGTAGCAGCACAGAAACAGATGTCTATGGTCAGGCAGCATCAAATCTTGTTGCAGGAAGTAACTTTGAGGAAACCATTCAGCAAATTCTTGATATGGGTGGAGGGAGTTGGGACAGAGATACTGTCATCCGTGCTTTGCGTGCTGCTTACAACAACCCAGAGAGAGCTGTTGAATATTTATATTCCGTATGTGTTAGACCCTTGTTGGATTTTTTTACTATTTTATTTTATATTTTGCATTATTGGGAACTGGACTTCATCTTGTAGTTAAATTGGACTATTTTTCCTGCTGTATATCCATGTTTCTAAAGCATTATTGAAATGAAGGATCCTGGCATCATGCCAAAGAATCATTTCCATGATATGCTGGTGATTGGCATATAATTATGTTTTCTTCCCATTATATGAAATAATATAACTGCATCCTTGTTGGATTTTTTTTTACTATTTTATTTTATATTTTGCAATATTGGGAACTGGACTTCATCTTGTAGTTAAATTGGACTATTTTTCCTGCTGTATATCCATGTTTCTAAAGCTTTATTGAAATGAAGGATCCTGGCATTATGCCAAAGAATCATTTGCATGATATGGTGGTGATTGGCATATAATTATGTTTTCTTCCCATTATATGAAATAATATAACTGCACATTTGTGCGATTTGAGGGGTTGCCATTGAATGGAAGATATTCGAGCTTGTATCAGGCTACACTAGAAGACCACCCTCTCTATCGATTACTGAGAGAGGAAGGGGGCACACAGAGTCTATTAAGCTCTGTTCTTCTATTCGATGGTTCTGGGAGAACTTGCGACTGGCTGCACAACTGCCGTAGAGAGGCAAATTGATTCGCACAAAGGATGAAGGTGATAAGGTGCTCGTAATCCACTGGAAAAGCAATCCTAGGGGAAGGTTTGTAGAGATGACATCGAATCCTAGGTCTGGTCGTGGACGAAGAGTCATAATCCTTGAAGAGGAGAATGGGTCAGGCTGGGAAAAGGTCGCGAATGTTCTTCAGGCGCATTTTCTGGAGGAAGAAACACCCAGGACTGCACTTCCCTTTCAACCCAAGGCCCAGTCTGATTGCCATGAAAAGGTTTTCTCATGGCAAAATTTTCTCATGAAATCATTTTTAAGCTATCTGGTTGTCATGAAAAGCTGGTTTTGTCATGTATTTTTTATGATTATTTTCTTTTGTTTTCTCGTGGGATTTTTATTTCTATTCATTTCTTTTCTTTTCTATGCAATTCATGGCAACCAGACTGGGCCTAAGGGTAACGATTTCCTAGCACTTCCAATCCAGGATTAAAAAGGGATGACAAAATTTTTGTAAAAGATGGGTAACAAAAAGGATTGGGACGCTGCTTTTGGGTAGTGGCCTATGGTTGTGTGCTTTGAGTGAATTGATGAGAGCCTGGAGCAGTCAGAGATAGAACAGAAAGTTCAGGAAGCCATCTTGAAGAAAGGTGAGTTACAAATAATCGAAAACATGGGCATGCTTCTCTTGGATTCTTGGGTGGAGGTCTGCTGGCTTGATAGCCAGGGATCAAAATACATTAACCATGGGAGAATAGGTTTCCATCGGTGGTCGCCGTGTCTCAGAACTACTCGATGGATAAGGCTAAGAGGCCTCCCATTGCACCTCTAGACAAATGAAAAGTTCGCAGAGTTGAGCAACATGTGTGGTAGTATTGCGGTCATTGACCCGAAATTGTCCAGTCTGGAGGATCTACGTTGGGTGAGATTAAAGTTGAGTCCATGCATGCTCAAACTGATCCCCAGGATTGTTATGGTCAATGATGGAAAGGCTTCTTACTTTGTCTCGGTTATTATTGAAGACGACATAGTAAAAGATGATTGGAAGAGGACAAAATCTGCGTTGAAGTCTTCGCTATATGAAAGATGGTTTTCCAATCAGAGAAGGGGGGTGGAGGTGGTTTCTGGTTTTGGAAAACCAGAAAACAGCAAGAGGAAGGATGGTTTTTCAAATTTTGAAACGTGGCCTACAGCTGTCGACAGATGTCCAGGTGCGGGAATGGTCTGGACGAAGATACCCTTAATGGGGTAATGAGAACCAACAATTTTGGAGGGTCAGTTTCGACAAACTTGAGCTCCTCTCTCTACTTAAAGGAAAATGAGTACATGGACAAAAATGCCCTCCCGGTTAGGAGAACAAGAAGCCTTGGGGTGTGGTCAAGATTTTCTTTTTTGTGGGAGAAATGTTTCAATTTCTGCTTGCCCATAAATACCCTTAAATCTTTTAATATGTTTAAATCGCTGGTGGAGAAGCCGAGGGCAGACTTGGGATTTCGTGAGAACATCCTTCCTTACTGAACGTAGGACTAAGTTCTCAGGCATTTCAGGTCGAGGGAGATGTGAAACAGCAAGTTGGAAAAAGACTCAGATGGCGACCGAAATACAGGAGCTGGGGAAAGTCTTGGTTGATCTGGGGAGTGTGGGAACAAGGTGAATCCTCAGTGGGGGGGGGTGATAAATCTCATCAGCAGGAGATCCGGAACATTGAGGATAGACCTAATGGTCTATAGACCGATAGCATTTTTGATGCAGGGGATTTTACTGCTCAAGAATCTTTTGCCAAAGGTTTGGGTTCTCCTTGTTGAAATCAAGGACCATCCAATGGGTACAGTATGGTGTACGAGGAACCTAAGCATGGTGTCGATGAGCCTGGATTATGGTGAAGAGAGGACCCGAACCTGGAGCCGAGGCATGCGATGGCTATGCGCAACCAGGGTGTGAGTAATACATGGAAGAGGATGTCATCCCACTCCTCAGCCTTGCGAGACAGCGTTCGTCACTCAACTACCTTACCATTGTTCCTGTTGATGAGAATGCAAAACCTTTGTCAGATATTTTGTTATGGGTTCTGATGCAAATCCAAGCTGAGTCAATTTTTGGGTCTGTCATTTGAAGGGATTGAGCAGCAGGCGATTGAGTTATTTACAGCGCTGGAGAGGGAGATTTCGGTCTCAGGGTCTGTTAAGAATCACCGAAGAGTTCGACAGGAGGTGAAGAACTTGCACCCTTATGTTCAATATGAAAACAGATCCAGTAACAGGAGGAGGTAGGGAGCTCGTTCTTTATACGGAGTTTAAGGTTCTAAGTGTCTTTGGGTTGTTTGAATCTCTCAATGAATTGCTCAATTCTAATGTGGAATGTCTGTGACTTGGGCAGAGGAGACAAGTGCTAGATTATCTAGAAATATGCTTGCCTTCTCTGAGTTTTTGGACAGTTTTTCCCTTGGGGATCTTTCAGTATTTGGAACCAAGTATGCATGGTCTAATATGCAAGAGGCCCCCTATTTTAGCAAATTAGATCGCTTTTTCTTATCCGCTGAATGGGATATCCTATTTCCCTTTTCTATGGGAGAATCCTTGTCGAGACTGATTTTAGATCATATCCCTATTCTTTTGAATGGGAAGTGCATCCTTACGGATCCAAATCGTTCAAATTTGAGAATATGTTGTTGAAACATCTGGGCTTTGGAGACCTTGTAAAGAGTTGGTGGCCCTCTATTGAGTAGAGGGCAAGCCAGAGCAACAGATGAGATCAAAGCTTAAGTTGTTCAAGGATGAACTAAAAGTTTGGAACAAGAAAGTGTTCGGGTGCGTAGACGAAAGAAAGAAGCACCTCTTGGATGAGCTAAAGCATTGGGATGGTACTGAGGAAAATAGGGTTTTGACCCAAGAGGAGTGATGCCTAAGGGACTTAACAAAACAGGATTATGTAAAGGTTGTGGACCTAGAGGAGATAAAATGGAGACAAAAAACAAAAGTCTAATGGTTGAGAGAGGGTGGGTGATTACAATACAAAATTCTTCTATAGGATTGCTTTGGCAACACAAGCCAAAAAATCTCCTCCGTTAATAATCATCTTGGAGAACAAGAAGTGTAATACGATAATAAAGTAACAATAAGTTATAATCAATAATTTCAACTACAATACAATAAAGTGAATAAACTTAAAGAAAGTACAAAATGAACCTAAAAATTGTACTATGTATGTAGAAAGAATCATGACATCTAATCAATATGCAAACCATTTGTTATTAGTATGACCAACCATACTTTAGATTTTACCATACATAAGAACTTTTTGTAAATAACTTACATCTTAGAGTCAGACTATAGAAGACCTTATATTGAAATCATCAGATTTGAATCTTTTTTATTGGATTGGAATAACAAAATATTGTCTTGGAATGTGAGGGGTTTAGGAAGTTCGGATAGAAAGCGTCTGGTTTGGGATTTGATGATTTGTAATAATCCAACTTGTGTTTTCCTACAAGAAACAAAACTGGAGTCCATTAGCAGGGAGATAGTGGTTAGCATATGTAATTTCACAAACTCAGGTTGGTGTGTGCTTCCTTCTATGGGGGCGTCCGGGGGGGGGGGGGATCGTGATGATTTGGGATAATGGTTTGGTGCTTTGTGAAGAATTTTGGGTGGATGTGTTCTCGGTTTCAATTGTGGCTACAATGAAATGTGAGGATTAGAAGTGGATGCTGATTGGGGTGTATGGTCCGACGTTTGGTGATAGGTTTGATGAGTTCTTGGCTGAATTGCAAATGATCAAATCGAGGAGGGGTTTTCCTTGGTACATTGGCGGGGATTTCATTGAGGTGTTATTTTTTGAGGAAAGGAATCGTGCAATGCGTAGGACCTGTGGCATGGAGATGTTCTGTGAGTTTGTGGACCACAATGATCTTATGAATTTGCCAATTGTTGGGGCCAGATCACTTGGTCAAATTTTCAGAAGCAGCCATTTTTGAGTAAATTGGATAGGTTTTTGATTTCAGTTGATTGGGAGGATTACATCATGCCAGTCTTTGTTCTTGCATTGCCACGATCAGGGTCGGACCATACGTCCATCATGCTGAAAGGTGGTGATGATGTGGTCTGTTCGGGGCATGTCCCTTTCAAATTTCAGAACATGTGGCTTTTGCATCCAGGCTTTGTTGATTTGGTGCGAGGTTGGTGGGAAGATATGGATGTGCTAGGCTCCTTGGGCCGGAGATTTAGATTGAAATTGAAAGGTCTTCGGGATCGACTTAGGATTTGGAATAAGGAGGTATTTGGGAATATTGAGTAGCAAAAATTGAATTGCTTGGAGAAAATCCAGAGGTGGGATAGGAGGGAGGAGCTAGATGGTTTTGAGGAAAAGAGGATGGCTAGAAAGGAGGCTTGCTTAGAGTTTGACAGGGTTCTTGATATGGAGGAAGTAATGTGGTGCCAAAAATCTAGGGTGTAGTGGTTAAAAGAGGGGGATGAAAACATGGAGTTTTTCCATAAAATTACTTTTGCTCGTAGATTGTCTAATGGTATCTAGAGTTCTCGGATTAGAGGTGTGCGGGTGGATAATGAGGAGCTCATCAAAGCTCATGTTGAAGATTACTTTAAAGCATTGTTTCATGAAGATAGGTCGTCAAGGCCAAAAGTTGATGGGCTACAATTCCCTCAGTTGGGGGAAGGGCATGCTGAATGAGTGGAGAGATCATTTTTCAAAGAGGAAATGAAGCAGGTGGTGTGGATGCTAGAAGGAAACAAGGCCCTAGGTTCGGATGGCTTCACTTTAAAATTTTACAAATCGTGTTGGGAGGTGATAAAAAAAAGATTTGATGCTCGCGTTTAAAGACTTCTATGATAGATGCTTTCTTGACAAGGGAAGCAATGCCACTTACATTACCTTGATTCCAAAGGCGGAGGCTGAGCAACTATTTGATTTTAGGCTAGTGAGCTTGATTGGAATTACTTATAAAATCATTTTGAAATGTCTGGCGGTGCGGCTCAAGGAGGTCCTTCCTAACATTGTGTCAAGGGAGCAAGGTGTTTTTCTCTAGGGGAGATCGATGACGGATGGGGCCCTTTGTGCTAATGAATGTATTAGTGCTCGAATCAGGGAAGGTCGGCCTGGGGTGATTTGTAAGCTTGATATTGAGAAAACCTATGACCATGTCAATTGGGAGTTCCTCTTGTATGTGCTGTAGTGGTGTGGTTTTGGGGTGAAACGGCGGGAATGGATTTGGAGGTGTGTGAGCTTGGCGTCATTCTCGGTGCTATTAAATGGGGTGCCAAAAGGTCATTTTAGGTGTAGTAGAGGCCTTCGCTAGGGGGACCCTCTCTCCCCTTTGTTATTCTTGCTGGTGGCTGGTGTTTTGGGGAGTCTGATTGGTAAGGCGGTAGAGGTAGGTATGTTTAAAGGTTTCTTGTTGGGGCTGGGGGAGATGGTTGTTTCTCACTAATAGTTTGTGGACAATACCATGATATTGTGTGACAACTTTCAGAGGCAAGTTAGGTTACCAAAATGTGTATTCAGATGTTTTGAGGTAGTCTCTGGCCTTCGTCTTAACTTGGGAAAGAGCTGCCTCATTGCAGTTGGGGAGGTCTCTAATTTGGACATGTTTGCGGCGGATTTGGAATGCAGATCAAGCTCCCTTCCCTCTACTTATTTGGGTCTTCCTTTGGGTTAAGAGTATAAGTAGTAGGTTTGGCATCCGGTGATTGACAAAATGAGAAACCGCCTTAATGGGTGGAAGGCTCGCTATTTGTCGAAAGGTGGAAGGCTAACATTGATAAAAGGCAACCTTGGTGAGTATTCCCATCCACTACATCTCTTTTGGTTATTCTGAGGTCCATTTGCCATGTGTTAGAGAAAATGCAGAGACTTTTTATAGCGTGGGGGTGAGGATGATAGGTGCATGCATTTGGTGGTGTGGGATAGGGTGTGTACTCTCAAGAATTGTGTGTGTGGGGGGGGGGCAGGTTTGCGAAGCATCGAAGCTATGATTAAAGCCCTTTTATGTGAAATGGCTATGGAGATTTGGGCATGAGGATGGTAGTCTGTGGAGATAGGTGGTGGATGCTAAGTTTGGTATAAAGGATGGTTGGGATGTCATGTTGAATCAGAGTCCCTTCGGTCGTAGCCCATGGAGGGGAACTATGCAGTTTTTGCAGTTATTTAAAAGTGGCCTGGTGTTTGAGGTTGGGGATGGGAGTCGTGTTAGTCTCTGAGAGGATGTTTGGTGTGGGGAGAGGCCTCAAGCAGGATTTTCCGGATGTTTTTGGTTTGGTGGCATATCCTTTGACAGTGGTTGCTTCTAATTGCTCAATCTTGAGAGGGGGATAGTTTGGTCGCCAGTTTTGAGAAGGGAATTATTTGATTGGGAGATTGTGCAAATGACTCAATTTTTGGATCATTTGTAGGCGTCGCATATTGACATGGATCAGGAAGACCGCAGGATTTGGAGGGCTGGTGCGGGAGGCTAGTTCTCAGTGTCATGTTATGGGCATGTGTTGTCCAATGTCAGGGTGGAGCCTAGTCCTTGGAGTACTGTCTGGTATGAAGGGACCCCTCCTAAGGTCTAGTTTTTTATGTGGACTGTAGTCTTGGAGAAGATTTCCACTATGGTCTCTCTTTGGAGGAAAGGTTTATATTTTCCCAATATTTGCCTCCTCTGTTTTAGTGACAGTGAATCAATTTCTCATCTGCTTATCCATTGTCCTTTCTCTTGGGAGATTTGGTGTGGTTTGGCTAGAGAATTTGGGACAAGTTTTATTGTTTCTCTAAACCTCTTGGGCTTGGTGGGAGGTTGGTCAAACCTGGTGCTAAGTTGCTTTGGTAATGGGATTTGGAGGTAAGTGCCTATAGTGGTGTGTTGGGCGATCTGGTTAGAGAGGAACAACTAGGTTTTCAATGGCCATGCAGAGCCTAGTTGGCAAGTATATAGGAGAGCTAAAGACCTTATCCTATTTTGGGCTCATAGATGCAAGGGTTATGATGGTTTGCCGGAAGGGGCCTTAGTGAAGAATTGGGCGAGCACAATTAGGGTGCATGATCTTTGAGAGGTCTTTGTTTTTTCGCTTGTTGTGGGGTTGTCGCTTGTTTTATTGTTTCCTTTTTGGGGATTTCTCTCCCCCGGCCTTGCATGATCTTTGAGAGGTCTTTGTTTTTTCACTTGTTGTGGGGTTGCCCCTTGTTTTATTGTTTCCTTTTTGGGGATTTCTCTCCCCCGGCCTTTGTTTTTTCCTCTCTTTTAGCAATAAATTTTTTTTCATAAAAAAAACGATAAATTCAATATTAAATCATTTTTTCCCTACAAAATCATTTCTAAATCTCAAAGATAATATTTTATTCAATGCTAAATCTTTATTCAATTCTTTGTCTCTGGTTTTCTTTTTTTGGTTTCCCTTATGTGGGATGCCTTAACCCCTCTTTGAATAGTTTTTTTAATAATTTTTTTTTCTTAAAAAAACAAAGGATTTACATTAAATCAAATACAATATTATTTCTTGGATCGCTTCCCAGCCAAATGTTTCTACTTGCTTCTCTAGAGGTTTCCATTTGTTTCCCTAAATAGCTTTTAGTTGTTTCACCATGCTTCTCACTTTTGGGAAGCGCGCTTCCCAATACTTAGGGAGGTAGAATGAAATTAGCTTCCCACTTGGTACGAAGCTTCCCTGCAACTATGGTTTGGAGAAGCGAGTGGAAGTGTATGGAAAAACAAATGGAAGCATTTAAGAGGTAAAGTAAGTAGTGGAATTATAGTTTTATAGTGAAGACCCTATGTTATTGGCATTAAATAGAACTTTTTTTTTTCTATGAGATTTAGATTGCTTGTAGGAGAAAAATACTTAATATTGATTTTATTGTTTACATTATATAATTTAGTCGAATAATTAAGATTCAAATCCGAAGGTTTTCGTACATGGTCTTCTAGAGTCTCACTCAAAGATGCTCATCTACAAAATCTTATGTAAGGTAAATCTAATATATAGTTCTTTATACTTTTATAAACTTGATCACATGATAATAATTTTTGTTTTTATGATTAATTACTACCTTTACATGATTATTAAGTATTCTATTTCTCTATTTACATGTATATTGATTTATATGTCATGATTCTTTGTTACGTGCATAGTATAGTTTTTAGTTTGTTTATTAATTAATTTAATTTATTATTATTATTTTTGTACTTGTAGTTGTATTTATTGATTGTAATGTATAGTTATTTACTTTCTATTTGTATCACATTTTAACCTGTTATTTTCGTTTCATTTCCTAGTCATTTCATTATATTTTTTTCTAATGGTTTTGAAATTGCTTCCAAAATACACTTGCTTACCCATCAATTCTGGCTTCCCAATTGCTTCTTACACTCTCTAGTCACTTCTTAATTGTTTATCACTTTTCTTTTCTCAATGATTTATTGAGCCTTGCTTCCCACCTCACGCTTTCGCATCACTTCTTGCTCTGGTAACTATGGTTTCAATTAAGGCTTCATGGTAAAGGAGAGTTTTATTTATTTATTTATGAATAACAATTTATTAAAAAGGGAAAAGCGAAAAAGCGGGGAATATACAATGATCGAGGGAGTTGATAAGGAAAATAAGAGAAAATTACCTGAAGGAGTTAGGTGGTATGAAATATACAAAAATACCAATCCCTCACATGATCATTAATAGAGAGACCCTTAAAATCCTTTGAAGCCATGGCCTAAGATGTAACCTCGAACAGGATAGATTCGATAACTTCGGAAGAAGATCTAGATGTGCCATCAAAGATCCTTTTGCTATGTTTCTTCCAAATACTCCAACAAATCCCATGGAGGATGGCAAACCAAAACTTCTTACATTGCCTTAGAAGAGCAACAAGTCAGGATAGCATAACCTTGAACATGATAGATTCAATAACCTCGGAAGAAGATCGAGATGTGCCATCAAAGATCCTTTTGTTATGCTTCTTCCAAATACTCCAACAAATCCCATGGAGGATGGCAAGCCAAAACTTCTTACCTCTCGATTGGGAGTTTGGAACATACCATTGCCTTAGAAGATCAACAAGTTAGGATGGCATAACCCAATAAAGAGGAAGAGAAAGAAAGAAGTGTGTTTAAGTGCTTTTAGAGAAGGGACAATGAAGCATAGTATGGTGTTCATCTTATGAAAGAATTTAATCTGGAGAAATGCTTGAACCCGGGGGGTGGGTGGGGGGGGGTGAGCCATTCTAAACATATTTAATTGGAAACAAAGGAGAGGAGTGGCTTGGGGAAGTGAGGATTCGGAAAAAAAAAAAAAAGGGATTTAGATGAAAAGGAACTTGAAGGATCTAAGGACCACTTGTATCTATGAGGGCGGGGTGGAGAAATGCGGAAATGTTGTAGAGAATCAAGGAGAGAAGTGATATAACCCATCTTCGAATTAAGAAGATTCCTTCAAAATAAGAAGTTCCAAGAGAGATCGTGAGGAGAGTTGGAGAGGATCTAAAAAATGGAGGCATTTCTATGGGAGGCAATACGGAATAATTTGGTATATCGGAATGATAGTGGGGATTAATCAATTCAGACATCATTCCAAAAGCTCACATGGTAACGATTGCCAAGAACAAGTGAGAGGTGAGGATATAACAGTGGCCGGATGGCCATGATGCGTTTCTTGATAATAGAAGTTCTAGATTTTTTTAATGGGTTCGTGTCCCACCTGTTTTGATCCGATCCATACTTGCCAAGAGTTAAGGAGTGCCATGAACTTCCTTTTTCCAAAGTGAAGCACCAAATCCATTTTCTGAGAAGAGATTTATTTCTCATGATAATATCTCCAATTCCTAGGCCACCTTGTGATTTCAGCTTACAAACATCCTCCTAATTGAAGAGATGATCCTTTTTTGAGCCTCCCCCATCCCAACAGTAAGTTCTTTTCAGTTGTTCAAGTTTCTTGGCCACCTTAATTGAAATGGAGAAGACCGAAATATAGTACATGGGAAGGTTCGATAGGACTACTTTGATGAGAGTGATTCGACTTCCCAAAGAGATGTATGACTTTTTTTAGGAAACAAGCTTTTTGTTAACTTTCTCAATGTTCGGGTCTCAAAATTTACCCAAGTGTGGTTGACCACCAAGAGGGAGTCCAAGATATTTTAGGGGTCATTCTTCAACTCTACATCCAAGAATGCTAACTAAGTATAGAAGGTGAGGAGCATCAACATTAATGCCTACAATACCCGATTTCCTCCAATTGACTTTGAAGCTTGAAATGATCTCAAAAACTTGAAGTGTATGTTTCAGATTCATGATGTCTGCGAAGGAGGGTGATAAGGATATGTTTAGGAATGTAATTCTTGAATCAAGAAAATAATAGAAGTGCAAAAAATTAAGAGAACAAGAAGTAAAGAAGAAATTTAAAGAAGATTAAAGAAAATAGGGAAGAAGAAGAGAGAGAAAGAAGGTAGAATGCTCAGGGTTGAGAGAAAACTTGGGATACCACATCCACTTCAACACATACGTGTCTTCTTTTTAAATAATCATCTTCAACTGTCGTACAAGAGGTCCTTATGACTCATTTATAATAAAAAAAAAACTTGAAATTAGACCAAAATACCCCTCCCTTGTACGGTTAACCCAAAACAAATCTAAAAAAAATTCTGAAAAATCTAAAAACAGTCATAAACTTTTAAACTAATTCAAACTCCCTACCAACTTTCTAATTTGGATCTAATGGCCTTATTACATTAAATTCACTCATAAAACTACTAATAATTAAAAAAAGAAAAAAGAAAATTGAGTAATAAAAGTAATGGATAGCATTAAATCTTTTTTCTTGCTCCTATGCTTTTGACCTTAGGCTTCCATAAAGGTCTGCACTTCTC
>JAOXJP010000008.1:7094147-7115554 GCA_025762735.1 Platanus orientalis | reverse complement strand
AATCTAGGGAAGAACTTGAGCAAAATCTTAATTTTCTGCCTGATGATGGTATAAAGGTAAATGCTCAAAGCTCAAAGACATTCAAGGAGGACTGGGATGATGATATGGTGGGCAATTTGGCATTGAATGCAAGAGGTAAGACCAATTATCAGCTTAATGAACTTTCTGACGAGAAGGATGTTAAGATGATACATGTTGAGGCTGACATTTTGAAGGAGTCAGGAACTGAGTGTTTACTGGACAATGATAGTGAGCATGTGCCAGGGGAAATTGATGGATTGAATATTGAATTTGTAACCTTCAAGTCTAAGGAGAAGAAGGGGGAAAGGTGGCAAAGTGACTCGTCCCCCAGGGACGGCATGCTGAGCCCTGTCAATGGGAATATTGGTCACAAATCTCATAGAAAAGATAGAGGGCTACTCAAGATCTGGGTCCCCTAAAAAAGAAGCTGGAAATGAAAAGGGTAACAGGGATGCTGAGGAAAATATCTCGAGAAGGCATGTTAGGTCAAGATCTCCAGTGGCTAGGGAAGATGTAAAAATAGGAAAATAGATGATCATGGGGGAAAATTGATAGCTCTAGGGATGCGGAATTACGTAATTCAATGAGATATGATTCGAGGCAACCTTTAGAATCGATGGATGTTGGCAGAAATGGTTCAGGGGATCAGACCAAATCAGTGTCTCCTGAAATTATGAGGAATAAGCTCAAAACTGTGGCACGTTCTCCATCACGTGAAACATATCATAATGGGGCCCATCGGAGGAACAAATCAAGGTCCAATGATCATGCAAGAGAGAGATCTCGGTCTCGAAGTGTTTTACATGACTGGGTCCAACTTGAACCTGATGCCAAATCTCACAGTGATATTGATGATAGAATGAGATTTTTTGACTCACGAGAGAAGGGTAAAAACAATTCTGATTATGGACGAGTGGTTAGACACAGTAGGGAGGACAGACATGGAAGTAGAGACTGGGTGAAGGATAGTGAAAGGGAGCGGAGTAGTAGTTATAGCAGATACATTGGGCGGGAGGACAGGCATGGCAGTCGGGATAGAGGTAGGGAGAGGGAGAGGGAGAGGGAGAGTGAGAAGGAGAGAAATAGAGATAGGGAAAGGGATACAAACAGGGAGAGGGACAGGGAGAGAGATAGGGAGAGGGATAGGGATAGATATAGGGACAGGAATAGGGAGAGGGAGAAGGAGAGGGAGAGAGGTAGGGATAAGGATAGAGGGAGGGAGACCGAGAGTGACAGGGTGGGCAGGCATCATAAATATGAAGGTCTTGAAGATGGCTCTGGTGGACGAGATAGGTATAAGGATACCAGGCATCTGAAGCATGATGATCCAGATCACCGGGACAGAAGAAGAAACAAAGATCCAGCAAAGGTGCGCAGTATCACGAATGATGGTTTGGAAGGGCGCAACGAAAAATTACAAAGGTTTGTTTTCCTCTTAAACATGATGATGTTATCACTTGATCTATCTGAGCTTGATTTATAGTAAAGTTTCTATTCATCTTTATGTGTTTTAGAGATGAAGGTGAAGAAGAAGACTATGAAGACAGGGTCACATTGCAACTTGCGGAACAGGAAGAAGAAGATGTTGACAGAATTAAGGAGGAGAGCAGAAAACGAAGACAAGCCATATTAGAGAAATATAAACAGCAACAGTTACAAGAACAGGTTGAACCTCATTCTGAAGGTCCAGGTAAAGGCATCTTCCATCTACTTCCAAGCTTACTGTGGGTTGTGTATTTTAAAGTATAGAAGCCGTCTCTTATTATTATTATTTTTACGTTGCATGCTTGTCACTTTGGTTCAATCTTTTGCATTTACTGACTATATCAATACTTTGGACCAGAGGACAATGGTTCTCCCATTGTTGACAAGCCAGCAGAACAGCCATTTCCTCCAAAAGCTGCAATTAATGCTACTTTTGAAGTTCCTGAGAGTAGGAATGATAGTTCAGATGTCTATGTTGTTGATCAGTCATTTTCTGTGGGGAAATCACCTCTACATAATGGAACGTTGGCTTGTGAGAAGACTTCTGGTGCTGGGGGACTAGGAGACGGTACTCCAAAGGTTTGCAATTGACCTGCCAAATCTTGAATATTTTGTGAAACTCCTGCACCCTTTTAGTGTTTTGAATCAATCCTGAAGTTTGTTAAGCATTGGTCTATTGATTCCTTATTTATATTTAAATAGTTTACTTCTATGTCAAGAGAATTATGAGCTCTAATCTCCAATGCTGCATGGTCTTTATTTTATTGATTTGTGCAGAGTGAGAGATCAGCGGATATGTTCTGTGATGATATTTTTGGAGAGTCACCTGCTGGTGTTCGTAAACCGGTAGGTATCCTTCTTCTCTTGCCTTTCCTATTCAATTGCACCCATTTTAGTGCATATCAAGAAATAGGCATCCTTTCTATCTTACTTGTTGGTTATCCTTCTTCTCTTGTCAAATCAAATATTTGTATTACTTTATAGTACATTCGTCCAAGTAAGATTACTATGCCTACATTTTTTTGCTAGATTTGCAATGTCCAGATTCCATTTCTTGAGGCCTCACACTGCATTCTTAATCTTCTGTGCACTAGAGAAGCTGCAGTCAGGCAATGAAAGTTAATACATTGCACAAACTGAAAGAGAACTGAACTTCATAAGATGCTGTATTTCTCTGATAAGTATAACCAAAATTCATTAAAATGACGCCTTAGCAATGTGGTGTTTGAATGTAATTTTCCATGAAATAGGCACTAAACACTTAGAGATCTGAGGGATTACACAAAGCAATAAGAATCTATGAACGAGATTCCCACTCTCAATCAAGTACACATCAAGTCCTTTAAGATAATCAAGTAATAATCCTACTCTAGATTGAAGAACTGAACCTATTTATAATCTTAAAACAAAGTTAGATTTAATGCAAACAAAATTAACCACACTCGGATTTTAGGAAAAGCAGCAATCAATCAATGTATTAAACCTAACAAGGCTGTAATAAAGGGTAAAACGGCATCTAAGATCTGGGTGAGTAAACCAGGTGGAACAGGGTCAAAACAATGGGTTTGGGCAAGTTAGATGGGTTCAAAAGGGGCTGGTCTGAGGTCTGGAAAGGTTAGTTAGGGGCAAAAGAGCAAGGGTTAAGTACTGGTTTGGTACAGGTTTCGGGTGGGTCAAGTAGGACATATAGGCCAAACCAGGTCAGATAAGGAATCCAAACAGCCTCTGTTTTAACTTTCAAGTGTAATGCAGCAGAGTAACAAGTTGGGTTGTGATGGGCCTGAGAAAAATTAAAGCACTTGCTGTTTTGGGGTTAGTTATAAGGCAGAGCAGCAGGGTATGATAGGCTGTATGAGGGACTAAACAGGTCTAGAACAGGTGCAAGCAGTGAGTAGCAATAAGTTTAAACAGGATCTGTGATGCAACATGCGTATGGACTAGTGGGGGTGTGTGCACAAGGAGTTAGACATAAAATTAACAAGAGTAATGACCAAGCATAAACAAGATTCCTACTTACACATCCACACACGAATTCAGGTTAAAATTAGTTAAGTCCAATAAGCATGATAAAAATTGAAGACCTATACAGTAATGAACAAAAAAATAATCTAAATTAGATGCATGAACACAATTAAAATAGAAGATTAACCCCAAGTATAGGTGCTGTCCAGAAAATTCAGAATAGTATAAAGTACAGAAAAACTCAAAGAAAACATGAAATAGTTCAAGGAAATAGTATAAGGAATAAAGAAGTTTATTGGGGATTCATTATATATTTATGGAAAGAGGTTTGGGGAATGTAGGAATTCAGATTTATCAACAAAATTCATATCAAATCATCAAACATCTCAGCCACCATCCTGTCCATACTAAATCCCATATCAAGCTACCCAATAGGATTCAAAATAGTACTAAAGTAAATCATATATACCTGGAAGAGTGCTGCAGCCCATGTAGATCCCTTCGTGGAGCTGTGTAATGAAGAAAACTTAAGCAATCTGAGGTGGTCTCTGAGAATAAGGGCTGCCAAGGACCAAATACCCAGAAAAAAGAGGTGCCACCAGCTTGTATTTCTTCCAACAATGGAGTATGTGTCTCTGCTGTAGTATGACTGAGAACAGGTGCAATAGAATCGTCCAAAAGAGTATAACAACTCCCTAAAAACTCTCTTTCGGATTCCTAGTATGTAGGAAGATGCAGCCAATCTCCCATAGGGTCCCAAACAGGCAGATTTAATGTCATGGAAGGAGACCTATGCTGGATTTCAATCAATACCTGGAATTTAGGGACGGGTTATTACCTCTTCAGGATCGTTTTTGCATTGCTAAGACACCTCCAAAACCCTGCTACCTAATTCCTATTAATTAGGAGCAGGTGATCAATTTTCCCACAACAAAAACCCCCCTGTTTGATGCTTACTGCTGGAAACTCAGAGAAGAAAACCAATTAGGTGGGGCCTTTGGAATGGGGCCCACCACTATAAGTATCATACAATGACCCCTTACCAGCAGGAGAAGTATCGAAATCCAACTCCCAATAGTGTAGGGGCTGGAGTGCATCTTGTGTTGAAACTTCTTTGCTGATCGTCACTTCTACAACTCCATATCCTTGCAATAGAACTATTCAAACAACACTATACTTAACGAAGATGTCATGACCTTGTAGATATAGTCTTATACAATCCCTTGAATAATTTCCTGATCCAAAACCTTGAAGAAGATGAAGTATCCTCGTGATTTTTGCAGTCTAAGCAACATCCAATACAGTAAGGCCATGAAAGTTTAGAAAAAAAAAAAAGAAGAAGAAGAAGAAGAAGAGGAAGAGATAGATGACCTTTACTTAAGGAGAGGGAGTAACCTCCACTACAACCGTTAAACTAGAAATGTCCTAGATCCATTCCAGGGTTTTATGCACTCTACTTGCAACCAGGGAGGAAGAAGAAGAAACCCTAAGTAGCCAATATGTGAAAACTAAAAAAACTTGATTTTATTCATCATCCCCAACTTGCTAGTCCTGTGAGGTGTTTTATAGCCCCCACAGCCAGACTTATTACACCATAATCATAAGAAAGACTCAAATACCCCCTCACACAATGACATCCCCAAAATAACCTCAGACTACATATAATAACCCAAAAAAAAAAAAAAAAAAAACCAAACATAAAAAAATTACTCTATTAAGACAAAATTACCCTCAAATGATGTGCAAGGGAACCAAACATAAAAATAAATATCCTAGTGAAAACATAACATGGGGACAACCCTCTTGCGCCATCTTTGATAAACCTGCAACTCCTTCCTGGACCTAATGTCCTCATCAATCTTGGGAGAAAACAACAGGGTACTATGGGATTGTGGTAGTTTGATCAGGTACAGAACAAGGTATCAAACAGTCCACTATTGGAACTGATTTTAACGCAGCAAAGGGGAGGGGCTTCAGATCAAAGTCATTCCAGAAATAATAGATATATCAGAAGAAAAGTCACCTGGAATTCAATTAGAGGACCCAGCCCACTACTAGCTAATCACAAGAAGGACATATCTTCATCAGAAATGAAGCCTCCAGCCAGGGTATTCTGCCTACAGATCACCAAGAAGAACTTCCACTCTTGATGGTTTACTCACCAAGAGAATACTCATCTAATGCTGCTGTCAGTACTAATGCAAAGAGATCTCAGCCTTGAGATCAAAACCAGTGATAAAATTTCACTTTGATACTGCCTAGGTATTAACTAATGTTGAGAATTCTGATTTCAAATCAGAATTTGAAGTAGGCCTGGTTTTTCATGGTGCCACAGGGTAGGGTTTACAGATTCTCAAAATTTTTTGATGAAATTTAATGAGGGAAAGTGAAAGACAGGGTGCCTCATGATGCAGCACACTCAAAAACCTCGTCCAATAGCTAACACACCAATTATCTGGGTTCAGGTTTAAGAATCACAGGCTAGGGAGGTGGGTGTGGGTTATAAGTCTGGAACAGCAGGTATATATAGGACTAAAGAGGGTTGGTTAGTATTAGGACACAACACAGGCTGGCTGGACAGGTTAAGGGACTGGAACAACAGGGTTTGTGGGGAAGACTAATTTGGTTCGGAACAGTAGTCAAACAGTGGGTGGGCAATAGGGTTTAACAGCTGCATAGCATGTTGTAATCTGGTATAGGCTCAGCAGAGAATAAAGGGGTTAAGACAGATAAACACTCTCTGCTATTAGAGTTGGGATATCAGCTGCCATCTGTATTGAACCTATATTTATATATCTAGTTGGATGCTGCCAGTAATCAGAAAAGTGCCTATTTGTGCTACCGCAAGGTACTAGAACCTTGAGATCTTCAATTTAAAATCAGAGAACCTGATTTCTCTATGGCCACAGGGTATAATACTTGTAGGGTATGGAGTTTAAGTCTGAAAATTCAAGGATAGTAGGGACTGTTGAGTACTGCATGGTTAGAATAGAGGTTGGAAAGGGGATTTCTTAAAGAATACAAGAAGGGATGGTTATGGGTGCTGGCCACAGGTTTGGGTTGAAGAAAACTGTGGTTTTAATGGATGGACTTAAGAAGATGATGGGAGAAGAAGGAATAGTTGCAGAGAGCAGTAAAACAATAAATAGAAGAGGAAAAGAAGAAGAAGAAACTGAGAAAAAAGATAGAGGTACCTGTGTGGGTAATCACCTACCTCACAGACCTTGTACATCACCAACCATGATTTCAAACCTTGGCACCAAAAGCTTGAAGAAGAAGCTGTCCAGTCGAGTGGAGCAAACCAGCAGTTTTTTAATTCATAAAATTTATTGATTAAAACATGGGAGTGGGACTCCTTATGGAGTCCACGTCCCTATTTGGGTTTTCCCCTTACAAGCCATTCAAACTTCAAAATTTAGAAAGCAAAATAAAATAGAAACAATCCTAAATCGTCGTGGCCTCTCTCTATAGTTGTCAATCAACCCTTATTTGGGTAATAAAACTCTTGGCAACTTTACCCAAAAACAAAAACTAATACTCTTTTCATGTCCTACGTCTAATATTTTATAAAATATTAACTAGAACAATAAAAAACTCTAATAAAAGGACTAAATCAGCAAGGGAACTCCTTTGATGTAGCCAAGGTGTGCCACCATGGTCTTCACATGTGAACCCCTCTAAGCCCATGTGTGGGTCCCACATTGACTCCATTGTCCGCATCACCTCAGGTCTGGGGTTTTAATGTAGGTGGGTTTTGATGAAAATATTTAATGGGGAAGGGTTTGGATAACTGACTGATTGGAATGAGTGAAGAGAATTAGGGTGTCCACATCACCTCAGGTCTGGGGTTTTAATGTAGGTTGGTTTTGATGAAAATGTTTAATGGGGAAGGGTTTGGATGACTGACCGATTGGAATGGGTGAAGAGAATTGGGGTTTTGTGGTTGAAATTTCGAGGAGAAGGTTAGAGAAGATGGTGTTGCAGGTTGGGCAGCAAGCAACGGAAGGAAACAAAGGAAAAAGAAGAAGAAAGAAGAATGAAAAGATAAATAAGTATCTTGTGGAGAAATCCCTTTACCACAACCTAGCAAATCCCTTCCTAGGATTCAAGTTAGGCACAAAACTTGAAGAAGTAACTCCAATCTTTGGGAGAAAGAAAAGCAGAATTTTTATTCAATATTTTATGTTCTAACAATGAGGGGAAGGACTTTTCTTATAGCCCATGATTTGGCTAGAATTCTCCCCCCTACAATTCAAATTTAAACAAAGAACAATGGAAACTTTCTATTTTTAGAAACTTTCAACTTCTAACTAGAAGTCCCTATTTCAACTAAGCTTCGAAACAAAAACTAATTGCAACTAGGACCTCAAATATAAAATAATAATGTAACACCCCTCAAACTAAATAAAGACACAAAATAACATAAGAAATAAGAAGGCACAAGCTGCTAAAAAATGGGTCCGCACGACCACACACATAAAAGAGCATATATAAGACTCCAAATCAGCTCCAGCCATAGCCTATGGTCCTCCGTCACATCTCTAGTCGAACCAAAGGTTGAGGGAAACTCTTCTCCTATACTGGTAAGTCCTAAGACTGCCACGTGGGGTGATGTCCTCATCATTTGGTGTCATTTCTTTATTTACCTGCTGATCCCATTGAGAGACAAATAATGGACTGTTTTTCCCCCAAACTGTCCTCAGCGGGGACAAAGCTTCCCTTGCCGCCAAACGGGCAAGCAGAAGTTCTGAGAATCCAATATGATTTATTTCTAACTTCTCGTGTTACTTCCTTTTGTAGTTCTAATTCAGCCTGTCTTCTAGAGTTACAATTATCATGGTGTATTGGGCTTGCTAGAGAATTTGAGAGAGCAACCATTACAGTGGAAAAGAGGTTTCTAGTATCATTATACTTTTAGTGTCTTGCTATTGTACAATATCTCACAAGTATGGGAAGTACCCTTCAACAGGAATGAAACATGGTCCTGGAATTATTCTCAATTTTCAATCCTGGAAGTTGTGATGCAGGGGCTGAACCAGCCTATCTTTGTTTTTCTTTGATAATTTAAAGTCCATATTTGAAGCCTGTCCAATCCTGTTCAGTTGGCTTTTGAAAGGAGAAATCCTCGAGCCCATGGTTTCATTTAGTTTTAATAGTTTTTTTTTTGGGGGATAATCAACAATTTTATTAAAGAGAAGGAGACTAAAATACAACAAAGGCTACACAAGGGCAGCCCCCATCAGAAAACCGGGAAAAGCGAGCACCACCCACCACAAAACAAACAAACAAGGAACTAAAAGACGGTGGATAGTAAATCCCCTAGCAAACAACTCTTGCAATGCACCACTCCATGGGCTATCCTCCAATTAGCGAGCTGGTCCGCCACCAATCCATTTTGGCTTCTAACAACATGGACAAGAGAACCATTCATCAAGAAGATCAGCTCACGGATTTCATAAATGACTGGAGCCAATTGCCAAGAAAAATCGCTATTCCCCAAACCCCAACTAATGATGGTTTGAGAATTGCCTTCTGCAATGCATGACGAGGCCCCTAGATTTTTTAATTCCCTCAACCCCACCAGAAGAGCTCTGGCCTCAGCTTCAATAGAGCCACATAAACCCAAAGGCCCACAACACGACTTTATGATGATCGAATAGTGATTCCAGATCACACACCCGAAACCCGCCAAACCTGGATTTCCTTTCGACACCCCCATCAATATTTAGCTTGAGGATCCTAACCGGCGGAGGAACCCAATCCTTCAACAACAACAACAGCATTATTCCATCTAAAATTCTAGATTATTATGGTTTCTAAAATTTAGCCTTTGTTTGGTTATTTTTATTTTAGTTTCCCCCCTTCCCTTGATAGTTCCTAGAAGGCAGAACTATAGATTCAGACTCTCAGATAATCAGCAAGATGATATTCTTGTATGATTATCAGAACAGATGGACAGTTTATCTGATTGCATTTCAATCGTAGAGACTCAAAGGACTAATAGTTCTCAAAAGATGGTGAATTCAATCACTACTTGAATTGATGATATTTCAGGACAGTAGGGTATATAGGAAGATGATTTCTTCTTGAATTTGTTTTGCGTATTTATAAAGCTTCAGAAGAGGAGAATATTAAAGGTTGGTTGCACATTATCGTCTTTCATATGCAAGTCTAGTGTGGAGATAAGGTGTGCAAACTGATTATTGTTAGTGGAAGCAATATGAATATGTTTCCACAGGGCATTGTGAACAAGGTTGTTTGGGCTACTGATACCACAGTTCCAGTTCTAAGAGGTGTATGATTTGATTGGAGATAGGGTCACGCATGGATTCTGTTTGGTGTGATGTAATTCTACTGAAGCTCATGCACATCTTACTTGGACAGCTGTGACTTTATGATAGGGATGTGCAATGCAATGGCAAGGCCAACACCCATTCTTTCTTATATCATGATAAGATTCGCTCTTAAGCCAAATAATGAAGTGACCGGTGAACAAGAAATAAAAAATAGGCTGCACCAAAGAATGCTAACTAGGAAAATGTACAAACTTTTGATGAAATTGCAAGAGGAAAATTGAAGAAGATAGTGTCAAGGTAGTTGATGAGCTAGTTAACAAATGGACGTTTTAAGCAAGCTAGTTCTTCCATGCCTGATGCAACAAACTAATGATTCATAGAAATAAAGTTTGACCTCAAAATTTTATCTTGGTGATCATGCTACATGGTTATGTCCTTGAAGCTATTCAGTGGTGCCGATCCTTCATCACTAGAAAACTGGAGATTGATATTTTTTTTGTTCTGACTTGTCACTTGGGTAAGTACAATGCAGGGGTTGAACAAGCCCATCTTTGTTTTCTTGTAGGCTAACACTGTGTCTGACAAGTTCATATTGAAGCCCATCAAATCCAGTTCCGCAGGCCCAATAAAGGAGAAATCCTTTTCTGTGGGTTTCACTAGTTTTATAGTTGTTTAATAGGATCTAGGAAGCACGGACACTGACACGGGACACGGGTACAATACGATCCGGATACGGCGACACGACAATTCTTGAAAAAATAGGATACTATACAGCAATTAATTTAATCAATAATTAATGTTTTCAAGCCATATTTTATGTTTAAAAAATAAATAACATGTATCAAAATGTTTGAAAATATATCTAAAACTAATTTAAAAGTAGTAATACATGGCAAAAAAACATATTCATACCCATGCAATGATGTTTGGTCTTTAGAGTACAACGTACCAAGTGTTACCAAAAAAAAAAAATGGTCTTTAGAGTACAGCGTACCAAGTGTTAAAAAAAGAAAAAGATAAAGAAAAAGAAAACTAAGAGAAAAGAGAATCATGTGCTGCATTTCTCCATGGACTCAATCCATCTCATTTTCTTCTTTTCTTCCTTCTCCTATTTTCCTCTTCTTTCCTTCTTCTCTCTTTCGCAGGGTTGGAGTCATCGTTTTTGCAACTCAACGCCTCTCCCTTTCCCTTCTTATTTATATTTACTATAATATCCTTTTTGGGTCTTTCTTAGAAACTCCCTAGAATGTCATATCCCAAACATGTCCAAAAAAAAAAAAAAAGATTGTTCTCCAGCATGCTGTGGACATACAAATGCAGAGGTATCCTTGGAGTGTCGGTATCCAATACGTGTTGGACATGGACATGCCGAGGATTTTGGAGTGTCCGTGCTTCCTAGAATAGGATTCTAGATTACTAGGTTTTCTGTAAGTTTAGATTTTATTTACTTTTTTACTGCTTTGAATTCCCTATCTCCATTATGGTTCTTGCATCAGTTAGAAGTAGAGAAGCGGATTATAAGGTTGGGTTACTATCTTATGAAAAATTAATAGTAATTAATAACCGGAACTCTATAAAGCAAAAATTAGCAACTACAACAGCAACCATGGTAGAAGTGATTAGAACTGATGATAGGGAAATTAGTAATACCAAAATAATAATAATAATGAAATTAGAGAATAGGGGAAATTGGGTATAGGGTGTTGAGTAGAAGTTTGAGATTAATATATTTTTTTGATTGAATAATATTAGAATATCAGAATTGGGTATGACTAATGAAAATTCAACAAAGAAATGATTAAAATAAAATAAAATGGGAAGAAGAAAGAGGAAGATTTGAAATCTGCACTAAATCAATGAACCTAGTAAGCCTCTCACTGGAATTGGCACTAAATCAGCACTTAGATGCTATGATTATTCATTGGAATCAGCAACAATTGAACCTAGTAATCAACACCTAAGAAAGAGGGAGATTTGAAATCTGCACTAAATCAATATGCTTTTAAATTTTTTTTTTATAGATAAAGATAAAGATAAATTTATTGAATCAAAATGGAGAAATGAATGAGAAGTACATTCCCTCAACATAGGGCAGAAAAACATAACAGAATACAATAAAATCCCACCCAAAGACCCAGTCTTGTAATCTGACTTCTTTGAATAGCAGGAAATGATCAGACCAGTGGAAAAGCTGTGAGAAGATTTTGTCAAAAAGCTTGGCTTGGGTTGTAGCTTTACCTTAAATAATCCTCCTATTCTGTTCCAACCAGATTCCCCAAGATATCACAGAACGAAAGAGGCACAATGGCTCCATTCGATCAACAGGGTTTGCATAGGGCTCAGCTTAACCCATCCGATTCTGTATCTGTTGGCCATCTCATATCAAATTGCTGCTGATATTGCACAATGGAAGAGAGGTGGCAAACGGTTTCAAAGTCATGGTAGCACATGCTGCATCTATTCGGCAGAGAGATACCCCTTGCCATTAAGTTTTCGATAGTCTGCACTTTCTCAAAGAAGATCGGCCATAGAAGGAAGGCTGATTTGGATGGCATTGGCGATCTTCAACTGGGTTGGGAGAGGGTTACCCGAGCTTATGCTATTCTGCTCTAAAGCCTGGTAATAGGACTTGATTGGAAACAGCCCATATGCTTCTCACATGCAAATCCACTTGTCTTCATCTTCCGCACAATCAATGTTGGACTCCTTTAGACAGAGGAATATTAATGCAAGGGCATGTTTACACCGTGTTAGAGTGGGGCAACCTGTGAGAGATGGGGACACACTAAGGGTGGGGTGACTCGTGTGAGGTGGTACCCATGTGAGGTGTGGCCCACGAAGGAGGGTTCAATCGAGGGCCTGACCTAGCTTGGGCTATAAGATAAAGGGATTGATTCGCTGCCCTCTATCAGTGTGAGCTTTTAGAGCAAGTGGTTAGGGTTGCAAACGGACCGGATTCAGAACGGATATGAGCATATCTGTATCCTATCCTATATCTAACGGATATTATAAAACTATATTCGTATCCTAACCGCTTAAATAATTCGGATTTCGTACCAGATTTTAGATATTCGGAAAAAATAGGCAATTCCATAGATGTTGTTACCATCGCCATTGCAGCCTTCCCTAACCCATGTCTATCATTGCTAAAATCTCTGATGCCGTATGGCCTTGCAACGATGTTGGATGGAACAAAACACAATCTCTTTTATGTTGTGGGTGTGAACTTCTGCCGCTACGGTATAGTTGTGGTAGTACCTATGGATGCCGCCATAGACCGAGAGAGAACAATTATGAAGAAAAGAGTTTATATATTTTTAGGGTTTTAGTTGTTCGGGTATTCAAGATTGTTGGATTAGTTTTCAATCCAACGGTTTGTTCTCTATATTCTCTATATTGTTATAAACGAAATGGATCGCTATATATCCGTATCTTATCCAATATAAACAAATATTTTTATAAACCGACCACATAAGCTTATTTCAGATTGGATGCGGACTGGAACACAAACATTTTTTGGATAACTTGCAGCCTTACAAGTGGTTAGTTGTTCTGCATCAAAGTGGTATCAGAGCAGGAGGTCTCGTGTTCGAAACTCCTCACTGGGGGTGATTAATGCAGGGACACTTTCACACCGGAGTTGAGTGGTGGCAGCTTGTGAAAGATGGGGGCACACATGGGGTGGGCCGGTGGGGTGACTTGTGTGAGGTGGAGTCCACGAAGGAGGATTCGACCAAGGGCCTGGACTAGCCTGGGCTATAAGCTAAAGGGATTGATTCGCTTAACTCTATTAGTTCGAGCTTTTAGAGCAAGTGGTTAGTCATCTTGGATCAAATATCAACCACCTCTTGACTTCCCATCTGTTGCTATTCCTATGAAGGTGGAGATTCCAAGAGTGAGATCCCGTAGACCGTGTGCTGTTGGATTGAGCCATCCTTGATTGTGGCCAACTCGAACACTAGGGGAATTCAGAGTTCAAGGGGCTGCTGCCACACCAGTACACCAGTACACCACACATCCTTCCAAAAGCGAATACTTGACCCCATTTTGTACACCACATACTTAGAGAAAAGAGTTAAAGTCCTTCGTGATGCCTTTCCACACTCCTAACCTATAATAATCCTCTGGTATTTTGCTGTTCTATCCATTATGAAACACCCTATTTTTGGTTTTGATGACTTGTGTTGATAGCTTGTTTTGCTTTTCCCTGAAATGCCACATTAATTTTCCCAAAGAGCTTGATTCATGGGCTTTATAGATCATATACCCAGGCCACCTTTCTCCACCGTTGGACATGCCTTTCCACTTTAGAGCATGAATTGTTCATTAAAAAGGAAAAATTAGTGGATTTCTAGTTTGAGGAGATGTTTGATCGATTGGGTGGGAATTAGAGGAGTTCATAAGACTTCTCAACAAGCTGAATGAGTTCTGCTTTGATCCTCTTTCAAAAGATAAATGGGTTTGGATGAAAGAAAAGAAATGCAGAATTTTTCAGTCAAATCCTTCTATTCAGCTTTGTACAGTCTAATGAATGGTTCTTTTCCTTATAAGATCGTGTGGAAATCGGGCTATCTTTTAAAGGTTTCTTTCTTTATTTGGGACACTTACCTGGACAAGATTCTTACTGTGAACAATATAAAGAAAAGAGGTTGATGTTTTAGTTAATAGATGGTTTTTGTGCCTTATGGAGGAGAAAATGTACATCGTCTCTTTGTTCATTGTTTGGCAGTTTGTAAAATTTGGAACTTCTTTGTTACTCTGGTAGATGTTGCTTGGGTTTTTCTTTCTAATTTTAAAGATCGTATATCTAGATGGCAGTTAATTTGTTGGAAAGGGGTCTTAAAGCTATTTGGAGTTTCCTCGCTGGTGCCATTTGTTGGTGCATTTGGAAGGAAATAAACGACAACTTCTTTGAGGGTGGGTCCAACACCAAGAGGGCCTCCTTGTTTCCATCTCGAGTACTCTCTTTGAATGGAATTCTTTGGATTAGCGACTTTGATGAGGCCTTTCCGTTCTCCTTGTGGGCTGGGGATCACTGATGCTTTTGGGTGTGGGTGTGGGGTGTGTTTTACTTTTCTTTGTTGTGCTTTCTTCTCTTTGCTTTTGTGTCTTTAATTCCATTAGGTTCACTCTAAAACTGTTCATTAAGAAAACCTCCTTATAGTTGTCTTCTTCATGCATTGTGGTTTCTTTATTCAAGACTGGATGTTCTTCTTTTGAACCCTATTGTCCCAAGGTATTAGTAATTCTTTTGGGGATTGGATTCATAGTGTTTTGTGTATTACTAGCCCCTTAAGTTTTCAAATTTTGCATTTGATTGGTTAAATTATCCATTTGGTCTACAAGTCATAGAACCTTTCACTCTGAAACTTTTGGCGGAACCCTCTTTGACACCAAACCTATGTAGGAACCATGGTTTTTAAACTCGGATTAGGAGATCCGGATTGTGATTGGATGGGCCAATCCTGGCCGATCCACATCGGATCGGCCAAGCTTAATTGGTCAAATCAGGTGATCCCTAGGGATTGGGGATCGGATCAATCTTAGTGTTTTAAAAGCATGGTAGGAACTATCGAGGGAAGCAGGAATTCAAAACAGTAAAAACTAAATATAATCGATCAAATAAATACTAAACTTATAGAATACATAGTAATCAAGAGCCCTAATTAAACAACCACTAAAACTAGTGAAACCATGGACTCATGGACTTCTCCTTTCGTACGCCTGCTGAATTGGATTTAATGGGGCTCATATATGGACTTTTTAGTGGAAATCTGTTGTAGGTGAACTAGGGTTTGTAGAAAGAAGAAGAAGAAGAGAGGAGAAAGAATAAGTATTGGGGAGAAAATGTATAGAGTATATTTAGCCTCTCCCATATTATGGCATATATTCAAAATGAAAAGAAAACAAGAATACATGACATGAGAGGGTTATTTACAAGTATACCCTCATACAATACTAGACATGTGTATCTTTACATGTGATCCCATATACTTAAGCTGGTATGTAGATATCAATGCGTATCAAGCTTGCCAACAATCGTACTAAATCCAAGACTGCATAGGCCTTCTGTGAATAGATCAGCCAACTAACTTTCACATAGGGGATACATATTTTCCTAGTCTGTAACTTTTCCTTGATGAAATGTCTATCCACTTCGATGTGCTTGGTCTAATCGTGTTGGATTGGGTTGTGAACAATACTAATGGCGGTTTTATTGTCATAGTACAACTACATAGGACCTTGGGTGCTGATCCTAGTTCTCTCAGGAAGCCATGGATCCATAATATCTTATAGATCTCATGAGCCATAGCTCTAAACTTGGCTTCATCACTCAATCGTGCTATAATGGGTTGCTTTTTGCTGTGCCAAGCAACAAGATTACCTCCCATGAGTGTGTAATAACCTGAATCAGACCTTCTATCAGACATAGAACCTACCCAATCTACATTGGTAAAGGCTTCAACATGAAGATCTTGTCATCTGTCATATAAGAGTCCTTGACCTTGACTCTTCTTCCTGTATCGAAGAATGTGGTATGCTGCCTCAAGGTGCTTTGTTGTAAGGGCATGCATAAACTGATTGACCACTCCAATGGCATAGGAGATAATTGGTCTAGTCAAGGTCAAGTAGATAAGCTTTCCTACTGGTCTCTAATAATGACTAATGTCAATAAGTCAATGACCCTCGCTTTCAAGTGGTGGTTAGACTCAATGAGAGTCTCACAAGCTCTACAACCTAACATCCTAGAGTCCTGGAGGAGTTCTAGAACATACTTGTACTGGGACAAGAAGATATCATCCTTAGATCTAGCAACCTCAATCTAATAAAGGATCTGAGAAGCCTAAATCCTTAATCTCCCTTGCATATGTATCTTTATCATATTTATATGTTATTTCCTTTATCAGATTGTATATTTTTTCTAAACGAAATTATTTACAGTTTAAAAAGATCCTTAGAACTAATCCTAATACTTTGTAAACATACTAATTTAAGACTTGTGAGGGACACTTAAGGGTGCTGTATATAAATGTATGACCAGCTTATGTATGGATACATGGGCTTGCTGGCCATGGCTATGGGCTGCTATGTATTGGGAAAGAAGGCCCATTGAAGGTTCACTTCTTGGCCCATGTTTAGGTCCAAGTCGAGGCCCACCATTAGGATTGATTGGAGGCTCATTAGGGGGCTATTTTGGGCAATCCAACTGCTTTTTCTGAGGCCATTTGTCTAGGGTATGCTCCTGCTTTATGGAGACTGATATTATCATCAGGTAGCTTGTGACCCAAAGGAAGGGATCTGAGAGGCTGTTTCATTAACTCAGATAGGTTACATGTACATCTCATCTAATTGGACCTTTAATATTAACAATAAGGTCGCGGATTTAGAAAAAGCTTGGCTTGCTTTTGTGGCAGAAGGTACAGGATGTGGAAGAGTAGTCGTTGTGCTTCCACATATTTAATATTTCAACTTCTCTTTATATTTTAACTATGAGTGGTCTTCCTTTCTCTCCCCTCCCAATATATGTATGTGTATCTCTCTATGATAAATTATCCATCTCTATTGCAATTTGCATATTTGGAGAGCTGAAAGACTCTCTTATCCAATTTTTATCATGCACAGTTTATCTTCTCATTCTATGTTATTTGCAGGGAAAAGGAGATGGTTTGCAGATTGAAAGGAGTGGTCTTCACGACAATTGGGATGATGCGGAGGGTTACTATAGTAAGTCTGTGATTAATCTTTCATTTCTTTTTCTTCCATCAGATTTGAGGCGCTCAATTATTATGCCTATTCTTTTAAGTTGGATTGCTGGTTGATCTCTGCATTTGCATGAGCTTTGTTTTATTATGTACTCGTCTTGGGACTTATATTTTTCACATACAGGCTACCGATTTGGGGAAATACTTGACGGTAGATATGAAGTTACTGCTGCTCATGGGAAAGGTGTTTTTTCAACTGTAGTTCGTGCAAAGGATCTTAAGGCTGGGAAGGGAGATCCTGAAGAAGTGGCTATAAAAATCATTCGCAATAATGACACTATGTGAGTATATATATATTTGTGTGTGTGTGTGTTTCCTGACAGAGATTGGTTCTTTTATTGATAATATTGAATTTTACTGGATCGTGCAAAAAATCACTGTTGGTGGTATTTCTATTCAAAGGTACAAGGCGGGTTTGGAAGAGCTTATCATATTGAAGAAGCTAGTTGGTGCAGATCCTGAGGACAGACGCCATTGCGTTCGATTTCTATCGAGTTTCAAGTACCGGAATCATCTTTGTTTAGTTTTTGAGTCTCTTCATATGAATCTTCGCGAGGTTCTAAAGAAGTTTGGTCGTAATATTGGTCTTAAACTGACTGCTGTTAGAGCATATGCGAAACAGCTTTTTATTGCATTGAAGCATCTTAGAAACTGCGGCGTCCTGCATTGTGATATAAAACCGGATAATATGCTGGTAGGTTTAAACTATTATTTGGTATGGAGGTGGCTTCTGTTATGGCATCTCATCATCTCTTCATTGTTGCCTTCAGGTAAATGAGGCAAAAAATGTGTTGAAGCTTTGTGATTTTGGTAATGCCATGTTTGCTGGTAAAAATGAAATCACACCATACCTAGTGAGCCGCTTCTATCGTGCCCCCGAAATAAGTAAGTCTTGTGCTTCACTTCCTTTATTTATTGTCACTGGAAAAGATGTTACGTTTGTTGGATTGATTCTCATTTCTTGAAGTTCATAGAAGGTCTTCATTATTTGTACCATATTTTTTTATTTGGACCATATCATGTAGTAATTTAGATTGTCCTGCTGCAGTTCTTGGTTTGCCATATGATCATCCCATGGATATTTGGTCTGTTGGTTGCTGTTTGTATGAGCTTTATTCGGGGAAGGTCCTTTTTCCAGGCCCATCAAACAATGACATGCTTCGCCTCCACATGGAGTTAAAAGGTCCTTTTCCAAAGAAGATGCTTCGCAAGGTAGGAACTTGATTTTGTTTATCTAAAAGATAAGAAGAGATTGGATTTTTCCTTCATATTTGAAGCTTGTGTCATCCCCAAATGGTTGGGATAAGGCTGTTTGTTGTTGTTGTTTGAAGCTTGAGTCATCATGGCAACTTTGGCTCCACAATCATGAATGCATGTGTTTCTTTCTTTATTTCAGATTACTTGGTGTAACTGAATGGCTCTTCTTTTATTTTTTTTAAAGATTTTCATTAAATTAATAAAGAAGAGAAACAGAAACAACTGAAAGGCTATTGCTGTCGTTGCTATTAGTTTACAGGATATTCAATAGTCATACCATGATTACATCTTATTATGCCCTTGCTGATATCAGTTTCTCTTTTCTTTCCTATTACAGGGAGCTTTTATGGATCACCATTTTGACCAGGATTTAAATTTTCATGCTACAGAAGAAGATCCTGTTACAAAGAAGGTGAGTTAGTTTCCAAAAATATCTTGACATTAGTGACAAAGTGTATCGGCAGTAGTCATACGAAAAAAAAAAAAAAACCCAAAAAATGTATGATTGATTTCTTGTTAAGTTAGCCTTCTACTGTGTGTTTTGCAGACTGTAAAGAGGCTGCTTCTCAATATTAAGCCAAAAGATATTGGTACCTTAATTACAAGCTCTCCTGGTGAGGATCCCAAGATGTTGGCCAATTTCAAAGATCTTCTAGAAAGAATATTTGTGTTGGATCCAGAGAAGAGGATGACAGTAACTCAAGCATTGAGTCATCCATTCATCACGGGCAAGTGAACAAAAGATGCTGATTTTCTGACCCCCGAAATGCTGTTGAGCTAGATACTTGTATATTATGATCTCAATTTATAACTGGCTCTCTAATTATTGGGCATTTCTGTCTTTATCTTCTGTGTGATGGCCCAAGAGCATTGAACACAGAGTTATTGGCGTCCATGAAGTGCAAAGAAGATGATGTTTGGCCTGGAGACATTCCTACTTTGACCGTCTTTCAGTGGGATGGGTTCTGTTTCTATTGTAAGACAACTCGCCAAAGGCGTTTTCATCTCTTGTAATCATTCTTGATGATGGGCTTTGTGAAGATAACATTTATTCTCCTTGAAAATTTGTTTGAAGTTCGTATTCAGGTTCCTGCAACCTGTTGCAGGTTTTATATGCATTGTCATACCAATTCTACTAATTAAATTAAACTCTCTGAGGTCATAAAAAATTATGTTCCTTGCAACTTTTGGAAAAGATGACTCAGACAGAACATTAGACTTTTAGATAGTTAGCACCCACCTCTTTTCAAAAATTGTTACTGGGATATATGGATATTTCATTTCTTATGTGGCTGCATTGTCTTTTCGTTTATCCCAATTACTTGGGTCCTGGAGAGTCTAATTCTATTTTTCATTCAGGGTTTCTTCCAGTGGTATGAGGCATCCAATTCAGTGCTTTAGATGCTTAGAAGGCAACCAAATGAAGGTACCCTGGTTTGTTTATTAGGCAGTTTACTGTGACACCCTTCAGACTATATGGCATGATATCAACTCTATAACTAAACCCTTGAACTGTCTTCAAACTTAATTACAGGATTTAATTGGAAAATGCTACTTGTTTAAATCAAATGATTCACTTCTTCTGTGACTACCAAAACTTTTATACTTGTTTTTGTGTGTACACTCATGCGTGTGTGCATGTGTTTATGTGTGTATATAGAAGTAGAGGTTAATTGTTTGTAAGACATCTTAAAGAGGTTAATTGTTTGTAAGACATCCTAAATTTGATGTTCTTTTAAAAAAATAAAATAAATAAGAGATGTGATTCAAGGGGAATAAAATAAAATGTGACATGCATTCAGGTAGCTGCATTATGAATTAAATTTTTTGTTCTATTTCTCTCCATTTTATAAATCTCCATTACATCTGATCCATGCTTTGGTGGTTCTGGAGGCTTCTGCACTGGAGATGAGCGGTTGCAGCCTTGCAGTGAAAGTTTGACACTGTGAGTAGTCTCTTCTGATTTTTGATCTTATGTTCTTTGATATATAATCTATTATTTTTAATTATATTCATGGTTTTTCTAAGAGGATAGATTAAAGATAATAAATGGAGTTTACTTTCTTCAAATTGTGGTTGTGTTAACATGGCTTTTTGTCTCTTTCTAGGTCATAGTAGCCACGTTTTCTAGAATTCCAGTAAGTACTCTAGCTTTAATCTTATGAATCACCATCTATCTTACTTGTGGTTCTGGTTGCTATTTTTAAGTTAAATTTTTGTACATGTCTCATTCTTCTTTATTGTACTTTCAATTTTCTTTCCGTGGACTCGCATGTTCTCTGAACAGTTTGTGGTTGTGTTCTGATTATATTGAATGTTCTACATCTCAATGTAACAAACTTTTGTTCCCTCACTGGTCTACTGATCATGGTTCAAAAACTCGGATCAGCGGAACGGATCAACCAGGCCCAAAACCGATCTGGATCGGATCGGATCGGATCGGCGATCCACTTGTGGATCGTTCGGTTCGAACCCGATCCAAAGTAAAAAATATATGAAAAAATTCCTAAAAATCCATAAAATTCTTATAATGCTTTTCATGAAATGTTTGACTGAAAAAACTTAATTTTAGGTATGTTAGGTGCATCATACATGAATAAACACTGTTATGAGCATGTATATT
>JAOXJP010000008.1:7080922-7094047 GCA_025762735.1 Platanus orientalis | reverse complement strand
CCCCCCAAAAGTGCAAATCACTTTTCGGTACTGATGTGTCAGCCCCTCTGGTGCCATTTTCACGGTTCTCACAGGATTCGTTCTCACATAATCCAAGCCCTAAATCTTAGGTTGAGTACTTTATAGAGCACGGGATCGTCTACAGTTTGAAATCCCTCCACAATCCACTTTTGTAGCTGTGATAGGCCCGTTTGGATTGTAGATGATTCTCCCTCGTGTTGATGCCTCCGACCCAACACGCCTAATTTTTTTTTATTTGTCGTCTTAGCTAAAGTACAGAATCTGGACACATAGTTTGTCGACCTAGGAGGTTTGGTCTGGCGTGCTAAAGGTGTCATTAAAATAATTTGGAAGTTCAATTGGCTTATTTGCTTGTATTTTCATAATCCAATTCCTTTTGACTGGTTCTTATGCACATCTTTTTTGTTGAACCAACCTAAGCTAGTGAGGGAGTAGTTTTGACTGGTTCTAGCATTTTTTATTTTAAAATTAGCCGGAAGTCATTCAACGGGTGGAATAATAAAATCAGAGAAGAGAGGGCCGGGAAATTCACAACTCTCCGTAAGCTAGTGTGGGTTTTTTTACAAAACCATCCAGCTTGTTGGCTCTGCTATCATTAAAAGCCAATTAGTGACTTCATTGATGACTTGGTATATGAGACAAACACAGTATCTCGTACACACTCAAACCACATTTCATTTGCATTATCAAATATTTACCGTTGTTTAATCTCTTATTAACTCTCTAGGATGGAAGTTTATTAAGGAATGGATAGCTCTCTAATACATCAAGCACAACCAAGAGCCAAGTGACCTAGAAAAATAAGTTTCACTAATTTTAATGATTGATATCACTTGACTTGTTTTGAGGGATGTGCCCCATCCAATAGTGGCTTTGTCAATTGGATGTCACAGATGAGCACAAGATTTACACCCACAAGATGGATAACTAAGTTTGTAAAAGGCATACAAAGGAATTCAATAATTAGGTCTATATTTGTTCAACATACTTATCTTTAAACTCATAATCAGGTGAGTGAGTATAATTAATAAGTTGGGTTAAAGACAGAATACCCCTCACCTCTTCTATTTACAAGCTCTGTTAGTTGTAAGATACATTTGATCTGTAGAGTATTGTATCTCATTTCTTCGTTGTCAAATTGGAATTTGGTTCAATGCTTGAGGTACAAACTTTTGATTTTAAAATAAAAATTTCTGTTAAGTAATGAAAAATAAATTGTGTGACTTTTATATGAAGAAATATCATAAATGTTGTGCGGAAGCCTAGATTTGGATTGTAAGAAAAAGAAGGAAAATAACACAAATAACAAACACACACAAAATACAAGACAATTTAATGTGGTTTAGTTTAAAGCCTATGTTTATGGGCAAAGACGATTGAGAGAGATATCACTATAAAAAAACAGAGATTACAAGATCAGTGCCATTGCCTCTTCTCTTCCAAACCCACTTTTAGGTTCTTAGAGAAGAGCCCCAAAAATCTCACACGAAAAACCCTACTTAACATAGGTTTAATAAAACCAAAATAAAGCAACCTTGCAAAAAGGAAGTTATAAGTTCCATATGAAACCCCCACACACGAGAGACGTGGGAATTAAAGGCATCTTTTCAACAATAAACCATGATGGATTAAAGGGTGGTAATCAGTTTGAGAGGCTTTTGTGAGAAGGATGAAAAATGATTGCAGGAAAAGATTTGGAAAATTTCAAGTTTCGCTTTTAGGTTTTCGAGGATCGATAAGGTGGAAATCAAATTGCTCATCCTATGAATGTAGACAAAGTTAACGAATCACATAAATTTATTGTGTTTCTCTTTATGGCTATTTCCATTATGTTTTACTGCATTAATCATGATAGGTATTTAACCCAAATCACAAAGCATGATTGAACACACACTCCATAAAATATAAAATATCCAAACAATGGCCTTGCACTTGCAAAAGTTTCTTTTTTGTGAGGAGAAGAGAGTTCACCAACTTCACTGGATAAAGTCTCAAACAATATCATGAATATTGATATGTTATTTTAGAGTCAGGATCCTCTACTGCACAACTATTATCATCATGGGTTCCAGCACCAAGCTACACCACTACCCACCAAGTGAACGAGCCAAAGAAATTGGAAGAAAAATCATGAGTTTCTATATTTTCTCCATGTGGTCCTCACATCACATCTAAACCCCCTCGTCCCCCACTCCTATAGGTACATAATGATGATAAATAAACATCAAAACCCATTATCTTATGAACTCAAAATCAAAACCACATACTTAAATTACTTCCCTTCCCTTCATTATTATTAGCGAAGAGTGGGGTTCTTGATTAATTCACATTTAGATTTGGCTCTTCACTGACCACACTCTCATGGCAAGGAAACGACAGGCGCAGAAAGCGTCCATCCAAACGAGTAAATGAGAGAAAATGGACAGGAACTTGCTAAATAGATGACCTTAGTTTTGGAGCCTCCTTGCTTCTTATCCTAACACAGCGTGGCTGGTCGTCTTATCTTGCCTGTTCGTGTCTGAGTCTCTCTTTAGGTCGCAATCATTGTCCAGGTTGCTAGGACAAGAAGCTCCAGAAGCGTTACTTGGCTTTCATGGATACTTACCCATAGTCTTTAAGCCTTGTAAACTGGTGGAGGGTCATTGTCAAGTCCTTGGGAGAAGGGTTAGAATGGTTCCGTAAGTCACTCTCATTAATAATGGCTCAACACGTCTCTCTCGTATGTCTTAATTGCACGAGCCAAATGACCAGCAACTAGTTATCTGTCCTGTGGGGATCGCTGTACGGTTTGAAGATCTGTTGTTGTCGGTGTTCTACAGAGTTTCAAGAGGATATGATCGTCAAAACTGAACTGATAATGGTGGTGAATGGCCGAATGGGTCTTCTGTAAGAAGACCTAATTCAAAGCACTGGTCTTAGCTAGATTTCATTCATGCACTTAACGTAGATATTATATATGCTCATGTGGCATGTGCCCATGTCCCTACTTTGGCCATACACAAAAGATATCTTGAAGAGATTTGATTGTTAAAGGACTATGAAATAGAAAAAAAAAAAAAAAAAGTTTACCTTATATGTGGGTGGATGGGGTGGGTTAAAATTATACCAGATCCTGGATAAAGTAGTTGTACTCCATTAATGAGGTTCTAGTTCAGATGAACATGTACATGAAGGGAGACTGTGGTACCCACAATTCAATTAGTACCACCCATGGGCCGTTTTCAAGGCCGGAAATCATCTTTCAGTTGATTGTAACATTTCAGTCTACACTATTTTGTTTTGTATATGGGTAGTGAAATAACATTAGAAAAAGAGATTTTGATTCTATTCAGGGTAGATGGTAATTTAACCATGAAGAGATATGGTTTAGGCAGATTTTGTTTGAAAAATTATATGACTCATAAATTATGTTGCGGTACAATAATCATAAAACAAACTTACAAAATACACATATACACACACACATAATGAAAATACCCAATAGAGAAAATGCAAATGTAAGACTGATGTGTGTCTGAGACATTGTCCTTAAATCTGATTTGATGTCTTTTTTGAATATATTTCTTAATGTAATAAGATGATTTACATTCACGTTCTAGGTTTTAGTAACCCTCTAGTATCTTCCATGCTAAAGTTGCACTCCGAAACAGAGACAAAACGAGTTTTCAGCAATACCAAAGTTGTAGACAAAATGATACAGAGAATTTAACTTAAAAAAGAGATAACTTGAAAATTGTCATTACCATAATCGCTTTCTCATTCTCAATACATAATTCTCATAATTCAAATTATTAATCTTCAATAATAAACCCATTACCATCCAAGAGTAATGCAACCTACTCTTTAAGAGTAGAAAGCACAACTTGTCCAATTAATAATTTTCTTAAGGGAAAGGATATTTTGTCTAGGATTTGGTGTCTATGATGGTGTCCAGGACACCAAGGGCCAAGGGCTGTCATACGGAATAAAATACATATTCCATATTCAAAAAATGCGTCACCCACCCATTTTATTCCATATGACGTCCTTTACTGTTTTGGACACCATCCCAGACCCCAAATCCCAGATAGAACATCCTTTCCCTTTTCTTAATGGTAGAAAATGGTTATTTATTTATTTATTATTTTCAACAATTGTTAGAGTTAATGCATATTAAAACAAAAATCTTACATATAAGGTACAGGTTAGAGGGTCAGGTCTAGGACCTTTATTACATGCGCATGTGTGCATGTGTGTATTGTGTCAAATGGCATAACCCAAAAAATACTTAATCATAAAGTATGCATTTACAAAAACTTTTTTGTTTTGAGTAATGTGGAACCAAACCTTTGGAAGTTTAGTTTTTTCTTGCTACTATACAAATTGTCTCATAACAAAACCGATAAGATAGTAATAAAGCCAAATTATTCACATATGATAATTAAACTATATAAAATGCAATAATATTGTAATGTGATTTAGTTATTTTAGACAAATCATTTAAACAAAAAATCAAAGAATTAATCAAGATAAAAACTAAATAAAATAAAATTATTATCATTAAATATTCTAAATAAATGATAATTTATTTAGATGATAAGTCCAACAAATTTAGGGCAGAAAAATGATCTTAGTGCCAATCTTAACCAGTGTCCCAGTCGTTTGACTTCATTTAGTTTTGAGGAAGAATAGAGTTCATCAAGAGGGGAGATCAGGTTATCTTCAAAAACACATCATGGGTCAATCAATGGCATGTCTTTAGAGGTCTGTCTCAAAACAGACAATCATTCTCCTTTGACAACCTTATAATCAGTTTAGTATCATTGTCACTGCCGAAATTTGACACAGGCCATAAGATTTTAAGGTGGTAGAATGAACTATTTCACCATTTCCCCTTTCCCCTTCTATGTAAAACCTACCAGAGGTTACAAGTTAATGTAGTTTGACATACTCCCTAGAGGCCATAGACATTTGTTATATGTTAATGTAGCTTAACTAACTGCAGAAGATCCTGGTTCAGAGGTTCATATCTTTTGGAAACTCTAATATTGTGGATCTTATATCACTATTCCACCAAGATCAACATTGCCCCTATTTTGATGGATCAGACCTTACTAGTTGAGTTCAGACGAGTCCACAACCTTATTTCAGTGTTCACTGTTACAAAATTTGTTCCTCATCCTTTTCATTAGTTTAGTTATGTTTAGACGGCCTCCATCCTAGGGTCTTGAATTAGATCGTTGATTGGACTCTTATATATATCTTGGTAATTCTCCTCAGATAACTTTTTCATAACATAAAAAACCTAATCCAACAATGAAAACAATTATTTAAATTGTTTGGGTACCCGATTCCAAGGTGGACGAATCAAACTATGATATTTTAGTCTGTTTGGCAGCCACCTGTAGCATTTTCATTTCATTTGAGTTTCTCAGGGCATTTGTAGCCATGAGGTGATGATTTATAATGAAGTCAAAATGGGGAGCTGATCGGCTTGCAAAATGGGAAATGGAGCAACCTGAAGCTTTTAAGGGCAATTGTTATTCGGAATGGAACTGATTTGATGTAGTATTGGATAGTTTGTATTGTATTTTTTGTTGTTGTTTGTTGTATCTTTTTATTTCTTTCTTTCTTACAATAAAATATGGTTATTCATAAAAATAAAATAAAATAATGAATTCATTCAAATTTATATTGATTCATGAACTACAATTAGAAATGAAGTCATCTTAGGTTTTTCTATAAAATGAAATGACTTATGTTATCAAGCACAAATCACTGCAAATCTGAATAAGTTCGTTACAAACCATCCCCTTGTGGCTACAAAAGCTTTGGAAAACTCAAATGAAATGATTGTATTACAGGTGGCTGCCAAATGCAGCCTAAATAAATAAGCACGATGATGTTGATAATCAATTTATATAAAGAGATTGTGACCTCCAAACAAATCAATACCCCTTTTATGAGGTCTGCAGACCTCATTGCAGATATTTCACAAATTCTGTGTCGAAGGATTGTCTTCAGAGTTTCGTGGACACATTAAGCATCATTAATATGTTGGTATATCAGCACTTAAGAAGTGTTAATATGCATCAGTACACATATAAGTGGTAGGAGCTACAATGCATACACTATATGATGGTACTTTTTGACCTACAAGAGTGAAAACATGTCAAAGTACTTGGGTGATTCTTCTTTTGAATCAATTAACTCTACAAGATTGAAAAGCCAGACATATCTCTATATTCTTACACCCTTTTGAAAAGTGGTATTGAAGCGGCAAAGAACTTTTTTTGTGAGGTCCAACATAAAACATGCACTAAGGAAATAAACATCAACTTTCAAGCAAATCTTAGATCAACACCAAAGTACAAAGGGCAAGACATGCCATTGCATCCCTTCTTCAGCAGATAACTCCAAACAGATCTTAACTTAGGAAATCAAGCCCTGAAAATTCTGAAAAATGAATAGGACAGAGAATATAACAAATAATTGCACAAATTATTATATATTAGACATGTAAGCTTGTCAACAGTTCATACAGCCAAACAAATTTCATATAGGTTCTAAAGCATCTACTCTTGCAAATTCATATCCTTATGCCACTAAGAGACCCAACTACAGATAATGACTATGATATCATTTCGTCACTAATGTAAGGGAGCATGAGTGCTGCTATGTAGAAGTAAAAGCAATGTATATGAAGTATATAAAAGTGTATGCAGCTGCCCTTAATTTTTCAAACTAAAGCATAATCTAGATCTAAAGTTGACTCAATCAGACTTAATTCTTCCTTGTTTCATCTCCAGTCCTCTTGTTGAGGAAGGTGACTCTCTCAATGTTACCAGATACAGATGGGTAATCCACAAATTATCATTGCAAAAAGCCACTTGGAATGTGTTTGATGAGATACTCGAACTTCAGTGCCCCTAGGATTATGTTTTTGCCTTTACATAGGGAGACTAGATATGATGAACTCAAATGGCTAAGGATGGAGTTCTGAAGATACCAGAACCTCTACCCACAAATACTGGTTTCTCTTTTTTTTTTTTTGGATAATTGAAAGAAATTTTATTGAAAAAAAAGAAGGAAAGATACTAGTACAACAACATATCAGCCATGCAAATTAATCTGGAGGGCTATCACCAAAATAAATAGAAGTCTGCCCAACACCCCGATTCGCTAATTTGCCGGCTTCCGAATTTTTCTCCCGAGGAACATGAGAAAAGGAGCAACAGAGGTTGGAGGAAATTTTATCTCAATTAATATTGTTTTGTTGGAAACAAGATATAAGACTATGATGCCAGTGATATTAACTTGAACCTCTTACCCCCCCCCCCCACCCCCCACCAAAAAAAAAAAGGAGCAAGAAGAAGAATTTTCAGAATAAATGCCACCGAAGAAGTATAATATCTAGCTAAGGCATAACACAGCCAAATTCATCATTTAAACCCTTGTCTCATGAGCCTATGTCATATAGAAAATCAAGATTTTACAAAAATTAGATGGAAAGAAAGACAAGCAGCTCCGAGACCTACATCACTATTTGATTCATTAAACAACACAACACAAAGATTCAATTATGCTGAGAACAAGTTATAACAGAAACAAGTGCTGAAAAAAAAAATCTAAATTAACAAATTACGATAGATTGCCACCGCTCTGCTGCCACAAATTGATGATGTCAGTAGCCTGATTAAGAAGTATAATCATCCTTTTCTGCGATATCCATGGTTTACTCTCCAATACGGTTTTGAGCTCTTCCCATGCGTCCTTCCTCGGCCAAAAGTAGTAAGGACTTAGAGGGATGGTGCCGTGCCCAGGTATCTTCTGGTCGAGCGCAAGACCGATGTTCTTCTCCAGCCAAACGAACTTCAATACAAGCCTGGGTTTCTCCATTGTCTTCACAACCACTCCAAGTTTCTAAAAAATTCAAGAACAAATGCATTCAACCAAAATGAAAAACTCAAGAACGAAGAACCCTAGAATGTACGAAAGCAGTGGAATAAACAAAAACAAATGCCCAATTGAGATAGAGGAGTGAAACCTCTTTTTCTTCGAGGGGTTCGGAGTCTTGTGGAGTTGCAAAAGTTGAATCCTCGGCGGATGTTTCTTCTTCAACTGCTTCGGCTGCAGCTGCTGAAGCAGAAATTCTTAGTACTCTTGCGTTGCGTCTCATTTTTAGTTCCGTACGCGTGGATTGGTGCAAGGATGAGACCTTTGGCTTGACAGAAATTGATGGTTTGAAGGGCTTGAGGCAGAGCTTCTGAGGAGGAAATGAAGAAGGTGTGAAAGCACCATTCACACCAAGTTGAATCGCCATGGATAACATCTTGTGTTCAGAGAGAGAGAGAGGAGAGAGAGGGGAGAGAGTGATTGTTTATGTGCAGGAAAAAGCGATGTTGACGTGTCTCGTCTCTATGCGTTTTGGTGTTCTTTTGGTTCGGATAAGGGGCCAATCGGGTTGGTTGTTAAACAGAACAAATCCTCTGCAACAAGTTTAAAATACATTAACTGAAAACTACCGTTAAAACAGGACATGTATACAAAAAAATTCGGAATTCAATTTTGGGCAGGAGTTTTAATACATGTGTCATATTGTAAACTGAAAAGTGGGTCCACTCTTAAACACATGTCGTTCTTTAAGGGCAATTTCCAGTTAATCTATTTTAAGCTTGTTGCAAGGGATTTGCTTTCGTGGTTAACACGGTTAGGTAGGGATCTGGAACAAATGATTTGTGACCAAAAGGTGGATGTGATCCTCTGTGACTGTTCCTACTTCTACAGACTGATACGTTGCGTGGTGGAGTTAAAAGCATCAAAAAAAAAAGCGAGCTCATTACCAAAAAACACCAATCAGATTTCCCATTGGAAAAAGAGTGCAGCAACCCTTTTGCGCTAGGCATTGGGCAACACATGACAGAAAAAAGTATACCTTTTGCTTCTAATACTGGTTATTATTCACTTTTTTTTCCACCATGTGTTGCCCAGCATACAGCACAGCGTGTATTTTTTTCGCAATAAAAAATCCGTTTTACTAAAAATGGGTATCAAATTTAAAACAAACCATGGGTGAGTCTTTGGCATGGGCAAAGAGGGTCACAGAAAATTTTTGATCACGACAATCGTTCTCTATCCTTGAAGTGAACCTCAGCCAGGCATACTTAAAACTCGGAACTCAAAATGCTGACCAGTTATACGCCGAGAATGTTCTAAGAAGACTTGACTCGATATACTAGAAATTTGTCTAATAATTGGATTATATACAAACAACGAGGAAGGCAACAATCTGTAAAACAAAACAAAAAATAAAAAACAAAAAATAAAAGCAAATTTCCTTTCCAGAACACCAGGAGACTTCACATGGAATAAAATGGGTAAGGGTTAGATGAAATTTCAAATTCCCCCTTTTGTTCCCTATGACATCCTGGTGTCCTGGATACCATCTCGAGTGAACATTTATTCCGAAAGAATATACTCCAAGATGGTTGAGAACTTGAAAATCGTGTGTACCTTTGGTCAAAGAAACCACCAGATTGCTTTCATTTTTGGTCCTTACATCTCCATAAGAGACCCATTAAATTATGAGTCCATGCACAACAGTGACCCTCCCCTCTGTACAAGAGTGGCCCTCACCTTGTTGGAAACGGTTTGGTTTTGACTGTACCCAGATTTGAAATCTAATTGTTTAAACATCTTTGAACCAAAATAAAAGTGAGACCTACAAGTCAATTGAGACGAGTTTACATGGGTTTGTATTCACCTGAATGAGGAAAATAACATCGTATGATTAGCTATTCAAAACCGTTAATAGGTAATTGAGAAATTGTCTTCAAAAGTGTCCAGTTGAACATTGGTTAAAGGGTGTAAAACTTGAATAGTCACATATTGTTTAGCCCAAAAAAGTTTGGAGGTTTATATACAAAAGCCTTAGATATAAACTTGGGTCCCAAGGGACACCACAGTTTTGTGAAAGACGCCAAACCGAACCAAGCTGAGTTAGGTCAATAAAAAAATTAAAATAATAATTTTTATTATTTTTATTTCTCCCAAAAACGATTATTCATGTGGGGTGTGTCTATTCACATAGTTTTACCCTTATACCTTTTTGATTGCTTTGATCCAAACAGTCACATCTACGACTATAAAATCACTCAATTTAAGCCTTTGTCTGTTCGGAACAAACATGAACATGATTATTATATTGTGTCCATTTCCTCTCGTGCTTGCTCAAACAATCACAAGTTTAAACTCCTATGAGTCAATGATTGTTTCGAACAAACATGAATAATCTATAAATATATATGTCCCTATTGCATTCAGTGAGTCTAAAAAAAGTCAAAAATTAGGCATCATAGAGTGCATTATAACAGTTTTGTATGAGAGAGAACAACATAAATATGATTCTTTAGACACACAGATTTTAGTGTTTCTTTTGTGTGTAGTAAATCATTTTATCCTGTGAGGCAAACATCCGAGAAGTTTGTAAGCACCACTGCGATGGGAGAAATTTGTCTTAAGGACAGATTGTCAAACACTAGCCTTGATCAATTTTTGTCTGATTTTTTCAATTCATCTAGTCAAGTAAGTCGTTCTATTCATTTTATATTTCAAGTATTTTATTAATATGAAATAAATACTTATTGTTTATAGAGTCACATACCACATAGATATAGAATAACAATCACAAGATAGATTTCATTTTCTATATTCTATATATTTGTTACTTTATTCTTTGTGTATTATGTGAACGTTTTGTCTATTTTATTTCATATAAATCATCCAATTGCTCGATGGATCAAAACAAATGTGCTAAACTGAAATCATCATCGTAATTAGATAAGTTATCTACCTACAAATTCTACTATTTTGATTTCTAGAATTATGATGATGCATATTTACCGTCTAAATTGTCTAATTCCAATATGATGGTTTGTTGATTATATTCTAGACATGGTAATTTTTATGTTTATCATTTTGTTTTATTGTAAATATATATGACTATTTTGGTGGGTGATCTCTTTAAATATGATATTTCATAGATTCTGATAAATCATTGGTATCTTAGAACCATAAATCGTGTGGGGCACACCATTTTCATCATCTAGTTCCTTATTTATTTTAGGAACTATGATAGAAAAGAGTCCTAAAGATCTATCAATTATTTAGAGTTTTTACTGATGGAGGAGTTTTTGTTGGATTGGTTAAGAGAAAATCACTAACAATGCGTAGTCCATCAGGCTTATGATCATAATGTTCTTACCCATCATACAAAACATTTTGGTGTAAACAAGGCATACACCAATATGTTTGACACACATATTCCAAAATGAAGGTGAAGAATAGATCGTAAGAATAATGGTTTGTTGCATAATTCAATTAATCTAAAAAGATACATTCTTTTATCAGAATAGTAAATATTTTACCTTGATTAATTTTTGTTATTTTGTGGATTTATCTGAGTGGAATGTAGTAGTTGATAAACCCTTGAAATTATGCTTGATATGAAATATATCTCATATAGGGGTACTCTTCTAAGATTGAATAATTTCATTGAATGTTTGAAATGTGGGGATAATAAACAATAAAATGATCACCAGATATTAAGAAGATTTATTATTGTTTTGACATTTTATAAAAGCATCTATGTGTGTACACGTGAACAAATGGAGGAGCAACCGAATATGGTGACCAGTTTAAATTACAAGGAAAGAAAAGTTATGATGTGTTGTATAAGATCAAACATAGTTTTATTAAGTTTTAAGTAGGCTCATTTATAAACCTAGTCATTTGCCTTAAAAAGTTGTTGACTGAGTATATGAATACTTGAAGAAAACTATACATTTTTCTTTTAGGTATCTTTTTACTTTGAAATGATATATTGATGCTTGTTAAAATTTCGAATCAGAGGATTTGAAGTCCATTAGTGCATAAATATACTCTTGGAAGAATTGAAATTTTGAGGATCTAAGTAAAAGACCTGAATAATTCACTCTACAATGAAGAGTTGAGTTTATGACATTTGTAACTGAAGGCAAAGAAACAAAGTGGTTGAAGAATTTATTTTAAAATTTTCATGTTAGCCTAGACCAATGCCCCTAATATCTTTGCATTATGATAGTAAATCTAGACTATCACATGTATACATTAAAATGTAAAATGATAAGTTCAGAGACATTGGACTTACATAGTATTTTGATTAGATTGCTCAATTCAAGAGTCATCATGATTGGTTCTATAGTCAAGTAATAACGTGGTCGACCCCTTGAGTAATTACACTTTATAAGGGATACAAGCAAAATGGAGTTATTGGACCTTAAAGGAAATGATGAATATTATGTTGAATTTGTGGGAAGCAATATTTTCTATAAATTATATTCTAAACAAGATGTCTCACAAAAAAAAGTATTAAGACACCTTATAAATTATGGAAAGGCATAACATCTTCTTATAAATTCTTAAAAGTGTAGACATGTTTAGCAAAGGTGGTGGTCCCTATCCCTAAAAGAACTGAGATGTGACCTAAAATAGGCACGAAAAATTTAACAATGAAGTGATGTCAAATGGGTTTAGAATTAACAAATGTGACAAGTGTGTGTATATTAAAGATACCACAAATGACCATGACATTGTGTGACAAAGTCATATGTATAATGGTAAGTCTTGACATATTTGTCATGGACATAATATCATAATGTAGTTAATCTTATATAGAATTATTTTCATTAATTACATAAAGTTAAGAGTTGATTTTGTGAATCTGTTAACTAAAGGTTTAACTAAAGATCAAGTAAAGTGTTCATCAAGGGGAATGGGTTTAAAGCCTATGTCTAAAGAGTCGTCATAATGGCAACCCCACATAGTTGACTAAAGATCTAGGTTCAAGGGGACAATCAAATTATGTGTGACTTAGTATTATCACTATGATCACTATGGAGAAAACTTCTCATACCCACTCTTATGATGAAATAGTAATACATGCAATGAAGTTCATGAGAAGTTATATTAGAAATATGTGTCTTGAAAAAGTCATTCACATAAAATATAGGCATGATTAATTAATAATAACTATTTATTCTATCATCACATATATTTATTTCTTTATATGGGTAATTATTTGATCTC
>JAOXJP010000008.1:7064479-7075245 GCA_025762735.1 Platanus orientalis | reverse complement strand
TTGCAACATCTGTTGCCCACTTAATTAAGTTCGCCTGACTAGTGAATATCTACAAAAGAGAGAAAGAACACAACGGTTAATTGAACCACTTACTACAGATTGATTTTTAGTATATACTAAAGACTGATTTTTACCCTGCATGTAATGAACTCATAACTGTAATCTACGACCATTTGGTCGCAAGTCTAGCTACATTGGGTGGGTTACAATTACAAGATTTATATTTAATATATTAATAGACAAAACAAATACTTAAAAAACTATGTTTTTTTTTTTATTTTTATTTTTTGTTATGTTCGGAGAGACTAGGCTGAGCAACCCTTGGTTAGCTTGGCCAAGCAGCCCATTGATTGTTCAGTCTGTTTTATTTGAACATGGTGTGAAAAAAAAAAAAAATTTCAGATTTTACTTACTTGTGTGCTTCCTTATCACTCCGGTTTACTTCCATTGTATTCCTTTACTTTATTTCTCTTTGGTAAATGCCTAACTTTCAAAATAAGGTGTTGGGGGAAAGAATTTATGAAGAAACCTAGATAAGTGGAAGTGTGTTGGGAAAGAAAGATATGAAGGGAACATTGGTTTTGGAGGTAGAGAGTGAGGTGGACTTAGAAATCAGTTTTTTTTTTTTTTGAAGGTTAATGTAGACTTTGTACAATAGGGTATTTTGGGAAAGGAAAATATGAGTTTTTAAGTGAGGTGGACTTAGAAAAAACTGTAGTGGAAATAGAACATCCTGCATTTTGTGTACCCGTTTTAAGCCCAAGCCCAAGCCCAAGCCCAAGCCCAGTCAACGGACATTTACTTTAAACTAAAGCCCAGCCCAAGTCAGTCGACGGTTGTGTGCGCACTCGGTGACATTTTTCATCTTTTTATGAAACGAAGTATAGGTATCGAAGTTTTCCCCTTCAAATCTCCCGACGAAGAACTCCACTTCGAGTCAGAGGCAGCAGCAGGTCGGAATACGTTCCAAGCGGTATTACGATCTCTCTACCTCCCTCCCTAGATGTCATAGAGAAGCATTTAATTCCAGGGTCCGATTTTGTTCTCAGCAAAACATCATCATATTTCGATTTTAGGGTTCTGTTTTTTTATTTTATTTTTCCATTGATCACTGGCCTTGAATTTTTTTTTTTCGGACCTGGAATCTTAAGAGTTCCTCTAAGATCTTAGAAGCTGGTGTGATCCAACTCTCCGAAGGTTAATTTTTTATTTGTTTTTCATCTCGCAGTGAAGCAAAATATAAATTTCACGGAAAATATTGAATCCTTGGTAAGGATCTCCTCAAAATTTACTTAGAATTTATTTCAGTTTACTGCCATGCCTTAGTTTCAACTATTTGTCTTTAAATTGTAGGGTTTTTCCGTCGTTTAATTCAAATTTATATATTTACCTTGTTTCTGGATTTCTGAATTTATCAGTTGGCTTGATTCATTACAAAGTTAGGATCTGTATCTCTGCAGCTGCCAAAAATTTTTTTTCAGATACAATGGCTATGATCGACGAGCCACTGTATCCAATCGCTATATTGATAGACGAGCTGAAGAATGAAGATATTCAGCTGCGGTTGAACTCCATCCGGAGGCTTTCCACAATAGCCCGCGCGCTCGGAGAGGAGAGAACACGAAAAGAGTTGATTCCTTTTCTCAGTGAAAACAATGACGACGATGATGAAGTACTTCTTGTGATGGCAGAAGAACTTGGGGTGTTCATCCCCTATGTTGGGGGAGTTGATTACGCTCATGTCTTACTGCCTCCATTGGAAACTCTTTGCACAGTTGAGGAAACTTGTGTGAGGGACAAAGCAGTGGAGTCATTGTGTCGGATTGGAGCTCAGATGAAGGAGAGTGATCTGGTTGACTCGTTTCTTCCTTTGGTGAAGGTAAATAGTTGCTTTAGCTCTGATATATTTTGATAAGTGCCTGATTTTTATCTTTCATTTTTAGTGGGACTTGTGCAATAATTAAGAATGTTTTTGTAATGTTTTTGGGATGCTTAGCTCTATATTGTGTACAATTATTTGAACAATCGGCCATCTTGAGGTCTATATTGTGGAGTTCAATTATTTGAACAATTAGCCATCTTTTTCTTCTTCGAAATCATGGCCCCTTGAACCATTTTTGTATGCTATGTGATTATGATCTCTGTATTTATGGTCCTATTACGGATCTTGTGTATTCTAGAAGAGCTCAACTAGTAAGCCATCCAGAGAAACTCAACTAGGGGATTTAGTTATGTAGAAATAAGTATATCATTTTTTATTTATTTATGAGGTTCTCAAAATTCAGTTTATCTTCTTCTCATGGGAACTTGTTTTTCTTTTAATTATACTGCTGCTTCAACTTCAATAAGGCTTTTCTTTTTTAATTCTGTTGTCAAGCTTTTGAGGTCCTCAAAACTCAGCTATTGTATATATATATTTTTGGTGATTATTAATTATTCATTGCAAAGAAATAGAGAAGTGCAAGTGAGAAAGAGAAAAAGGAAAAAGGGCCCAAGCGACTGGTACAAGTCAAGTCATGATATCTTTGTGCTTCACTTAGTTTCATATGGATTATAGTATTGTTTTGTCCACTTTTTCTTCAAGATTTTCTTTCAAAAGCCTAATCTCTGGATGGCACTTGCCACTGACAGAAGGGGACCTAAAGCTTTCTAGAACGTTCTCCCAGGAGCAATATGTTGGGTTATTGGGAAGGAAAGGAATGGTAGAATTTTTAAAAACATGGAAAATAATTGGATGGATATTTGTAAGAGAGTGCATGTCATTCTATTAGAGTGGCTGTCCTCCAATCAGGATCTTGACGAGAGTTATTGACACTCTCTTTGGGATAGGAGTTGATCTTGTAGCCTTTTTGGGTCTTTATATGTGTGGTTGCTCTGTCCATTGTTTTTGTTTTGTTGTTGCTTTCTTTTCTCTGCTTTTGGATTAACCTCCCTGGTGAATCTTTTCTGTTTTCGTGTTCTTTATTTTAATGAACCACCATCCTGAAAAAAGAAAACAAAAAGGAAAGAAAAGAAAGAAGATTTTCTTTCAAATACTTTTTCTTTTATATGGCTTATACCTTGATACTGTTGCTATTGTTTTTGTTTGCATGTTACAATTTCCTACCTTTAGAGACTGGCAGCCGGTGAGTGGTTTACAGCTCGAGTTTCCTCTTGTGGACTGTTTCATATTGCTTATCCAAGTGCCCCGGAGATGTTAAAGACAGAATTACGGTCAATATACAACCAATTATGTCAAGATGACATGCCAATGGTGAGGAGATCTGCTGCATCGAACCTGGGAAAGTTTGCTGCTACTGTTGAGTCTACACATTTGAAGACTGATATCATGTCAATATTTGAGGATCTGACACAGGACGGTATGTCAATTATTATTATATGTTAAAGAGAATGATGGATTTAACTTTGAAAATTCTTTTTATGTTATTCCACTGCATTCACTCATTTCTGAATGTTGATCAAAGTTTTGGGTTATTTGAAAATACCATCCACATGCATTCTGCAGAGTTATACTCTGGGAGTGTCAATGAAAGAAGGATCTTTTAGCTAAAGAACATGCTCGTAGGAATGCAAATGATACTTGGTAGTTTCTCTTTGACATCTTGTTAGGGATTGGATAGATTTGTGACGAAAATTCTTGCCCTTTGCATTAATTTTCTCTGGTGATGCAGATTCTTGATAAGATGGCTTTTATATGAAACAGAGGATATGTATATGGTGGTGTATCTCTAAGGTTCACCTAACTGTGCTAATTAATGCGGGTCTAGCCAGATGCTTTGGAATTTCCAGGTGTTTAGGGAGAGATCCATATTTTGTCTCTCTTTGTAGTGATTGAAAAAAAAAAACTATATATATATATATTTTCGGTGTGTGTGTGTCTGTGCATGTATGGATTGATGTGGAAATGGTGACCACTACCTATTTTTTTAATGAATAAAAATTTTAGTAGTGAGAGAAAAGTACAAGAGAACCATAGGAAAGTAAAAGGAAAATGAAAAAAGGAGATTACAAATCTAAGAACTACACATTGGTTTGGCTTTTCTTTTGGGTTTTTGTTCCTTCTATTTCACCTTTTGGATGAAGCCTTGTTTTGTGCTGCTCCCTCTTCTCTTCAATAAATTCTACTTGTTGCCTTGAAAGAAAGAAAAGAGAAGAAAAGAAAAAAGACCCATAATATAGCATTCTTAGCAACTCCAGTCTTGGCTAGCTCATCTGCTAATGAGTTGGCTGATCAAGGCTCTTCTTAACTGAACAAGCTATTGAAGGAGGAAACTATCCATGAACTACCCCCACCAGAAGCAAGCCGCGTGATGGGTGAATGGAACAATGATTTCTTTGGGAGCCTTTGTTGGCTTAGTTTAATCAAATTAGCATTCGTCCCATGTCACTGAAGAAGTAATGGGTGGTTAAAGGAGGAAAGAATAATAGTTTATCTTTGGTTTTTGGTAGGGGTGTGACATCTGATCTTTATCTCGATTTCAATATGGAAGAACCTTGATTTGGGGGTGGGGGTTGGGTGGCAACTGCTTTGTGTGCAGGCAGAGCTTATTGTTATGTTATTTTTTTATGCCAGCGTTTGATGCAATGAAGGTTGTTACCACATTCTACCCTGATGCCAAACTGTTGGCAGTGCTTGTAGTTTTGTTACGGTAACCATTAGTTGTGTTTCATGCTTAATATTTGACTATTTGTCAAAAATTCTAGTTCTACATTGTGGACCATATGAATGTTATCTCGCTTGGCTTTTTTAGTGTATTCTTGTTGTGAGAAGGTGTGTCCTTTTCTTAGAATCTTTTTGGATGGCATCTGCAGCTACTATTGCATGTCTATGTTGCCTGTCTAGATAACAGTTTCAGGTGGTTGCGCCTCTTTTCATTTTATCTGTACGGGAGCAATTTTGATTAGGACACATTAACTTGCTACTGAAGTGTGTATCGATTTTTAATTAATTGAAATGGGTTAAGAGTTTATGGGATGATTCTGTTAACTGATATGGGTGCCAAGTAAGATTGGAATTGGTTTCAAACTTCTGAAATATTTATTTTTCTTTGGGTTAAAAGATATATACGTCGTGGCTTCACAATCAAATATTTTTTACAACATAATTTTAAAACAGTTAATATGTTAAAAGTTTTTACCAACAATGCTTTCTTTTTAGAGGAAAAATCTTCACTAAGATATGGCCATTCTTTTGCCTTTGCATGTGTGGGTTTTCCATTATTTTGTTACCTTCACCATTAGTGTTTAGTGGGCTGCTAAGTGTGTACCAACTTTTCTTTGTTGCAGATCAAGATTCTGTTCGGTTATTGGCTGTTGAGGGTTGTGCAGCACTTGGGAAGTTGTTGGAACCTCAGGACTGTGTAGCTCATATCCTTCCCGTCATTGTTAATTTCTCTCAGGTACATTAATCACAGATGCTGATGGTTTTAGTCTTACTGTGCTGGGCGAACTTATCATTTTCTCTAGCATTTAAAGCACATTGTAGAATAAGTGACCTAGTAGATACTTGCAATTTTGTCCATTCTCTTTAACATTGGGGAGGTTTCGTTAGCTTTTCTTGGTTCAAAAACATTTATAGTGTTTGGCGTATTGTTTGTTTGGATTACTGTGAGTTCCAATTGAAATTGAGCCTTTTTTCTGCAAGAAGGGTGAAAAAAAAAACTTTTAGCATGTGATGTGGGATTACTGATTTTTTTAGATATTTCTCTTTTTCATTAGGTTTTCAACCTAACTTCTATTTCTAAGGGGTCAAATTTTAGTATCATTGTAGAATGTAGATGTTGATTTGGACTTTGGGTATCCTTCAAAGGTTAAGCTCTTCTTCTGGACAACCATTCCGGATAAAATCATTTTTCTTATCACTTGAAGAGCAAAGATTGGAATTTGGAAAATAGATGTGTTCTGTGCCTGGGCGAGGAGGAATCGGTGGCCCATCTCATTATCCACGGCGAACGGTGATGTAGAATGATTGTTCTAATAGTGTTTAGGACAAAATTTAAGAACTAAGAAGTTCTCTTTAAGCACTCCAAACATTAATGAATTTATAGAAAATTTCAGAGCAGAAAGTAAAGAACAGAATTAGAAGAAATTAGAGAAATTTAGACGAGAAAACAAGAAGAGAGGAGGGAGAAAAACCAGAAGGGTATTTATGAAAATTCTAGGGCAGAGGCGCACAATGACCAAAATACCCCTGGTTGTGCATCAGAAAATTCTGCGCCTTTGTAGGGTTATTCTAAGGTCTTTAATACACCACTGTTCTAAATTTCATAAGGTTTGGATGTAATTTGGTTTGTCAAATTATGTAGGAAAGGTTGTTTTAGGTTTAGTTAAAGAAACCAAAAAACCAATGGGTAATCTTGAATGAAACAGTAAGGGCAAGTAAATGATGGATCTTGGATTTCTTGAATAGAAAATATAGGGGAAAAGAAGGATGAGGTTTGTTTAGAGATCTTGGTTCCAAGAACCTAATCAAGAATTCTGACCTATAACAGGGTCCTATGGTTAAAATTTCACAAGATTTGGATCAAGTTTGTTATATGAAACTTTACATGTTTAGACCTTGGGAGATTCTTTAATGAAGGTTTACCAAAACCAGTAGGGAATCTTTGTCTTTAAATCAGTATGGAAGAATGGGATTTAAGTGGAGTTAAGGGGTTTGAAAGAAAAGAAGATGGAAAGTAAAAAAAAAGAAGAAGAAAGAAGAGAAATGTGTATCTTGTGGAAAAAATTCTACCCCACACCTAGGAAAACCCTACCTAGGTTCAAGCTGTGGCTCAAAAAAGAAGAAGAGAAGAAGGTTCATACATTGGGAGAAAACCCTACCCCTAAACCTAGAGAAATCTCTACTTTAGGAAGTTTCGTGGCTACTCACGAGCTTGAGAGAAAACTTGCGATTCCACAAGTGAATCTTAGCAGAAACAAATTCTTTATTACATCCATGTGTATCCTTTTAAAGATCAACATAGAACCCAAGCTTGGAAACTTTCCCCTTTTCCTTTTTTCTAACAAAATAGAAACCAAGGAGAACCAAATCGTGAGTGTCTTCCCTCTTTAACAATTACTTATAAGTCTTATACCATGGACCGTCAAAAAAAGCCAAAAAACAAAATAGAAAATGACATCCATATCCCCATTCTTTAAAAACTCACATAATATCAAATAAAACAACCTAACAAAAGACAATAAAGCTAAACCAAAACTCCAATGGTGGGTTAAAGACGCCCCCATGTGTCCTTGTGTGTGGACCTTACTAAATCACATGTGGGCTCCACTTGTCTCTTCATAGAAAATAGCTCCAAAATCCTCCAAATCTGCTCCAGACCAACATGTAGACCTTCCCAATCATCCTATTTGATCCAAAGTCATGGGACCATGGTTTGAAAAATCGGCCAACCCCGAATCGTGGGTTGGATCGGCTGTGGATCAGGCTGGATTGGTGGATTGGATCGAGATCTGATGGATTGACATCAGATTGGCCCAGATCAAGCGATTTGGATTGGCCGATTCGAGCCAAAATTTCAAAATTTGTCCTTTAACTTTGAATAAGAAGGATTGGCTAATCCAAGCATGGATTGGATAGGGATCAACCATATCTAATCTTGATATTTTGATCCATTCACGGGACCCCTCCTCCTATGATAGTAAGCCTTGGGACTACCACGTGGCATGATGTCCCCATCAATTCAAAACTTGCCTTTTTAGCTTGATTTTGGTGTCATTAGATAGGTTATTCAGTTACCTTTCTAACAAGATCAAGATTGTATACTTCTAAGGTGATTTGGAGAAGTTATGACCAAATTATTAAAGGGTTGTCAAAAGTTGTAGAAATAGTGTTTTTTAGAAGTTTATATATTTAAAAAATCTTAAGATTGGTATAACTTGTGCAACAAGTTAAGTGTTTTTAGTAGTTTTAGATTTTAGAAAGTTTAAGCAACAAGTTACGTGCGTTTTAGAATGTTTTCTTTTTTAAAAAAGTTTTAATTTCATTAGGATATAAACCTATTTAAAGGCACCTCCCATAAAATACAACAAAGAATTATTAAAGTTTTATTAAATTGGCTATTCCCAAGGTAGGCCATGCGCTTGGTTATCTCTCATTCTCTAAGGGTTGATGCCACTTATGGCTCTCCTATCTCTTCTTCCATAGGTGCAATCAAAGACTCCCTCTATCCTTTAAGGTATATCTCTTATCTTTCTCTTTCTCTCTCTTAGTCTTTTCTTAACTTTCTCTATCTTTTTATAGTATTCTTCATTTTCTCATATTTCATGTGCAAATGTTGAAAACATTCTTTTCATGATTTTACCTATCAAAACTTTTTATGATTCAATGAAATTTGGTTTGTAGAACCTTTGTACACGTCAGAATCCACCATAAAAACTTTAGATTTTTTTGACGCGTTAGAAGGGCATTTTGGTAATTTTGAAACTTCTGATCAAAATTATAGAAATACCCTTTTCAATTATTTCTCTGCTTCCCCTCTCATTTTTGTCCTAACTTTTTTAATTGCTTTTCTATCATTATATTTTTTGGTTTTATAATTTTCGTGGCTGGTCATTCAAATTTCAATTCTTGATTTATTTTTCTTCCGCATCCTTCATTTTAAATTATTTGAGGCTTTGAAAAGTTGTGCTAAAGCTTGAACCTAGGTATGGTTTTCTTAGGTGTGGGGTAGGGTTTTCTCCACAATGTACATTTGTCTCCTTTTTTTTATAAAAAAAAATTTATTGAAAAAAGGAGGGGATAAGACATCCCCAACCGAAAAACCTAAGAAGGGAATTACATTCGTCTCTTCTTATTCTTTTCTTTCTTTCTTCTTCTCTTTGTTATTATTTTTTAGCTGTTTGAGCCTGAAATCTGATCAGACGACCCTGATTTCAGTCCCAAAAATAGTCTTGGAGCATCTTCTGTTTAAGGTTCCAATTTGACACTGAAGTTGCTAAATTTTTGCCCAACTGAAGCAGTTTTCAACCCTTAAGTCTTCAACCCAGAATAGTGAGCACACAAGTCCTGTTTTAGTGGCTTACTTGAACCAACCCTTATCCTGATATAACTCTGTTTTACCTACTGTTTTTACAACTGGTCATTACTTCGATAGGTCTAGGGGTGGCATGGGCCAAATTTGGGCTGGACCATGTTAGGCCCTTGTCCAAGCCCACTAAATTAGGTTTTGGGCTTGGGTCGAGCCTAGGCCCGATTTTTTTAAATATTTAGGCTCATGCCCGACCCTCATTGGGCTTCTGGCCGGACCGTGAATTTCACAAAACATTTATAATGAGATTGAGATTTGAACTTAAGGCCTACAAAGTAATATATTAGTGTTCTAACCAGTTGAGCTACAACATTTTATTAATTTTTAAAAGCTTAGAAAACTATATTCTTAAAGTCTAAGAATTGTTATTATAAAAATCATTGATTTCACTGAGAGTTTTTTTTTTAACGGTAAAAATCCATACTTTATTCAAAAGAAATAAGGAGCAACATCACTAAGATGGTGAAGAGAAGGAAGAAAGGAAAAAAAAAAAAAAAACACCCACCCCAACAAAAACTTACAATTCCTCACACCAAATATCCCCCCAAATCCTCTCATCAAAATCTGCCTGAAGAGAAAGCCGATTTCATACAAAGATCTATAAATAGAAAGAAAAAGCTCCATTTGATTCTTTTGCTTACCCTCAAAGATTCTAGAATTCATTTTCTTCCATAGGCCCCAAGCCGACCAAATGATTGAGGGAAGACCCTCTAAATCATTTATTCATCAACCTACAATCAGCTCACAAAAGAGGTTAGGGAAAGCCTAGGAAACCCGAAGATGAGAGAGAAAGGAAGCCTAAATCACATTAAATATGGCATAATGAACAAACAGATGATCAATTGATTCCTCTTCCCTTAAACAAAGACAACATCTATTTGTCAAATACCATCCTCTACTTTGCAAATGATCCAGAATGAGAATTTTATTCAGGAATGTAGTTCATAAGAAAAATGCAACTTTAGAAAGGATGCCTTGGATCCAAATTTCCTTATGGGGGAACACCAAAGACCTATCAATAACCATCTCCCAATATAAAGATTTTGAAGAAAATTTACCTTTCCTACTTAAAATCCAAGCTCAATCATCCAACATTGTTGGAATAGGCCTAATCCTCTCAATCATACTCAGTAATCTACCCAACTTTTCCATCTCTCAATCATTCAAATTTCTATGAAGTCTTGAGATCCAAATATTATTCCTAGAATCAAATGAGTCCTCTACCAAACCATCGGGATCCAAAGCCATACCATACAAAACTCTGAAGGTCTGCTTCAAAGGGACCTCCCCCACCCACCTATCCTTCCAAAACCTAATCTCACTTCCAGACTTTACTTTAAAACTAATATATTTCCAAAACGTTCTCAATAAACTGATAGATTTTCATAACCCACAACTATGCCTGAACCGAACCTCATTAGGCTCCCAACACAACCTTTCACCAAATCTAGCTACAACAACTTTACGTCACAAACTCTCTCTTAATACCAAAGCTCCACAGCCATTTAGCCAAAAACACCATATTACGAATCTATAGGCCTCACACCAAGACCACCAGATTTCATTGGGATACAAACAAACTTCTAATCCACAAGGTGACTCTATGATGATCTTCCACATCATTCCTGATGGGGACAAGGAGCTGCACGTGGGACCCGCATTGTGTTTGGGTGGGTGAGACCCACTTCTTTGGATATGTGGCAGCCCATGGAGAGCCACTTCATTACCATTTTACTG